>JAZDUA010000021.1:7495000-7990736 GCA_038098605.1 Gryllus longicercus
GACAGCGAAGTTTGGGGAATTTGCCTTTGCTCTCAGGAGCACCGGGCTTCCCAAGCGGGCAAGCAGTTCGTGAGGACAAAGAGTGACATGTCTGTTTATTCAGAAATACCGATCTTAAATCCGTTAATTTCATTTCATCCCCAGACGAAGGACCTCTAAGGCCTTCTGCAGCGGTGTAGGCCCCCCGCGCCTCATTGGTTTCGCCGCGGGGCAGCGCAGGCGGAAGCTGGCGCAGGGGGCGGGGGCGGGGGCGGGGCTCGCTGCTCTGGCGCTGCGCCCTCACTACTTGTTCTCGAGACCCCTGACCCTCTCCGGGCCACACGCTCTCCTTCGCATGCCGTTCCTCCTTCGGCCAGAGCAGTGAGTGATTCGGCCAAAGCAGAGATTGCAGTTGAGTGATTGATTATTTCGTGTTTCCGGGCATGTCGTCGTCTACAATCATTAGTCCCATAAGTGTCGTGCATACTACTGCCCTGCGGTGGTAGTGTTCCTCCGCCACTGAAACTGGAGATGCGACTCCCATCTACACGTTAGCATGCGGAGTTTTTTCCTCCTGGTATGTCCTCCAGGGAGTCTCTGCCTGAGCCGTCTCTCGAGGTTCTAAACTCCCATCTAGTTTCTGAATATAAGTGGCAGTGTAGTGGATGCTAGTGTGTGTGTGTGTGTGTGTGTGTGTAAAAGAGGAGAGGATACGACGAGGAAGACGTAGAAAGATCGTGCGTGGTAGATATTCCGATTGATAAGACACAGCTCCGGTTTTGGACTGGTACTCATCAGTGAAATCATGGAAAATTTCCAATCAGCACACTTGGCCGCTTCAATTCTCCTACAGTCAGTGGTTCAATTCGACCGAGCTGTCTAACTGGTATTGAAAAATCGCCGCAGCCTCGGTCTCAAACTCTTGCATCTCCCAGGCAACGATGCCGCAGAGGCAACTGTGTTGACACCAAGCTAACCTATCGAGTGAGGGAGGAAAGAGTGATGTTTTGTCAGTACTTAATCGTTCCGCGGGCATAAATTATTGAGGTTATCAAGACCGCGTGGGGCGTTTGACAAATCCTAGCCCTCGACTGGCGGCGACGGTGGCTGTACCTCCCCGATACTTCAGCAGCAGCAGCAGCAGCAGCCGCTGCACAGAGCGGATGGGCGGGTGCCAAGGCCCTGAGCCCTTCATTAGCGAAGAAGCGGCACTGCCCTCGCCTTCACCCTCCTCTTTGTCTTCGCCTGTCGATGGCGCCAAACGGCGCGAGTACAAAGCGGCCATTGTGGGCGATGCCTTCTAGGCGCGACCTCTGGCGCCCTCCGCTGGCAACGCGCTTCGTCGGCGTCGCGGCGCCCGCTGCTGCCGCATCCGCTCGGGATCCATTCGATACGACACGACACGATTCAATGCACAGACCCAGCGCTGCCACTCAGATCCGATCCGGCGATTAGCGGCCGCTACACTTCCAGCAAGAATTCGGCACAGAGCAATTTGCAGTGGACAGAGCCGAAGTCTCAGACGTTCACGGTATTAGCCGAACCGTAACGAAGAATTCGAAAATCTATATATTTATACACTAAATTTGTAAACAATCTGTGCCAAACTCCAATAAGTAATATTATTGGAAGTTTATAGCATAATGCATAAACAAGAAAATAAACACATTTCATCTAAATAACCTTTGGTAATAAGTTTGCCCAAATTTAAAATATAAATGTTAAGAAAATTAATCATGTTAAAGCTTCTCTGAATATATTTCATCCTCAAGTTTGGTCGTGCATTTCTTCTTCTGGTTCGTTAAAATCCTTCAGGCTTGTTGAAGGTCTTCTTTCTTCCCAATACATATTTACTTTCCTTACTCTGCTCTTTCTGTTTGTCCAGTTCTGTTAAAAGTTCCTTGATATTTCTGTTGATCTACCTGTGACCTTCCATCACACATATGTTCTGCCACGTCCTCAGCTGCTGTCAGTGATTTTTTCTTTCATTCCTATTGTCTTTTGTTATCTTTCACCCTCAACCAGATGCTCATCCACACGTGAGGCGTGCTACGTCCCTATCTTCGCCCCCCCCCCCTCGTGAGGTGCCTCATAAAATTAAACTCTTCTTCCAAGTCTTAATGGAAACTCATCGAATGCTTCCGTACAACTCCTGTCGTCGAATCTATAAAACCGAAAGTCGTCTTGTTTCTGGTGCCTCCTTTATATCTCAAACTTTTTCTTTCCTGAATCGCATTTCGAAGTTTAATCCAACAAAAGTTAAATATCATCAACTATGCTTGCATATTAACCATACCTCCAGTTAAAATGTATATTACATAAGCCATGACGTTGATTGTTTGTGCATATTGGTATACATAAGGGCTTGAAGTTGTTTTATTCTGAACTATAAACGAAATCACACAAGTACTTAAAATACCTTCATCGTCAAGCATGACATAGACATATCTATGTATATACAGAAAAGTAGAGGAAAAGAGACAAAACATAGGCCACTTTCTAATTTGGTTACTAACTTCACACTACTCAGCATTGTAGAGTGAAGAAAGGTCTGCACGCAATAGTAAAATTATATTCATTTCTTCAAAAGTTTTAAATCAGTCTTCCGAGGCTTTCGTACCACGAAGTTGGAGCCCTTTGAGTTGTGGGCGTGGCTGCGCGTCGATGTGCTGGCTTCGCCTTCGGAGGGGGCGTTCCAGAGGGCGATGCTGCAAAGGCAGATAATGCGTCATTTATCTTTTTTTTCTTTGCTCTTTTGCGATTGGAAGAAGGGGAAAATTAAATCTCAGGAACAACGCTAGTGTGTTAGCTACGATACATCCAGTATATTTTTTCGTTACGAGAAACATGAATGTGCATATTTGGTATATATGCTTCAAGCCGTTTTATTCAGAACAATAAATGAAAGCACCTAAGTATCTAAATTACTTTTATCGTCAACATGACATAGATATATCTACGTAGCAAGACAAAAAATAGAGATAGAGACATAAACAAAACCCCAGATAGAGAGAAAGAGATAGGCCAATTTTATTTCGTTTTCAACTTGGTACTTTTCAGTCTTGTAGGGCGCAGAAGGTCTTCGCGCAACAACAAACTTCTATTGGGATTCCCGCTGGGTTGATTTCCCCCTGCGACATGTGGGCGGGCGACGCGAGGAGCTGCGAGGCTCTGCTTGGCGGGGGATGGATGTGATGCGCCGCTAATAACTCTGGCTTCGCCTTCGGGCGGCAATGGGGCTCCAGACGACGGAACCGCAAAGGCAGAGAACAATGCGCTATTTAAACTCTACTCTTTGCGATCGGAAGAAGGCGAAGATGGAGTTGGCCCCTGTCTGCGGCGATAAATATTTATGGGCCAAGCTACGCCCTCCGCAGCAGGTGGGCAAGAGGCGAAGGGTAAGGGCGAAGGGCGAAAGGTCGGCACTCTCCGAAAGTCCTAAGCGAGGTCTGCTTGTTGTTCAAGTGTGAGGGAATCGGTGTGAAGAAAAGTTCTGATTGTTCCTCGAAAACTCAAGAGTGCGTTCCATAGAGAGTTCCCAACATATAATTCCCTTCTAAATAGGTAATTAAAATTCCCCACTCGAGGTTTGTCGAAGTGCAGGTGAACTTTCCTGAAATTGCGCGGCTCAATGGCGACGTGCACTGGCAATGCTGCCATTAATATTTACGAGTGAAATCTCCAACTGGGGATTACATATGTGCTCTCCGGCCACCCCTTTCCACAAGAAAAGTGTGAGATGTGAGATCCTGTTTGCCTTAAGCGCATTTTCTACTCTTAATCAAGCTAAATTAAAGTAAATATATTCAGAAAAGCAGTCCGAAAAGAGCCTTTAATATTTACTAAAAAAATCCAATTCTCAAAGGCAACAATCTGAGACAACTACTTTAATATATTAACAATTAAAATGAGTTGAATGGAGAAGTCATTCAGTAAAGAAATATATCACTTTGATGATCTATCTTAATAAAAACATGAGAAGATCGTGTAGAAGACTATCGACGCCAATATTTCATACACAATAAGTGTGAAGAACAATAAGTCATTTTATATACACATGAAAGTAAGTATTGTAATGTAAAAACTTTCGGAATTCTTACCCAGAGAATCTGATCTGGATCTCATAAAATAAAAAATAGATACAAAAATAAATACAGCTGAAATATCATGGTTTGGAATGTCTAGTTAATCTTTTAAATCCCTGAAAATCAAAGTTCTTAAAATAATACAGGAGTATAAAATGATATGAATATTTCTGTTTTTATGAAATTTACTACCGAATCAATAAAGCTATTTTATGATTTTTTTCTAAACAATGTTTGGATATTGTAAGTGAAATACAAATTTATCAAAAATTCAGATTATATTATTTTCTTGTTGAGGAAAAATCAAAGCAAAAATTTGGAAATGTTTCAAAAAATCCTTAATTAGAGTTCATTTTGATGATAATGAACAAATGGTTACATTTTCTCAATAAATCTCATCTATATACAATTAAAAAGCTTTGAGAATGAAGAATATACTTCAGTTGAATTGTTGTTCTTTTAATACAAAGGGCTTTTATTGAAAAATGTGTTTTCAAATATTCCATAGATTGTGTCCACTTTTCTCTCCATCATCTTCCAAGACCCTAAAAGTTCCTTCGTCATATTTTCCTTGATGTGATCGATTGCACTGACATTGCTTCCTAATCATACGAATTACCTTGATTACATTGTCATACCTTTGTGCCCAGTAATACTCTATTTCCCTTAACATATCAAGAATTCGAAAAGTGTTTAGAAACATCTCATAGACATCAATGAAACTAAATACTGTTTTCCAATTTTCATTTTTTAGAACGTACGATACTCTCTAGGCATTAATATTTCGAGCTAGGGAACATATTCTAATTCTTCTCTACATTTCTGAAAGAAACTGGTTCAAATGGCTTCACATATGAATGGGTGAAAACCAGAAGGTATAAGTGACATTTTATAAATTCTACGAAAAAACTGTTTATTTGGGGCTATATTTCAATTGCAATGTAATTTCGCCGTTTTAATGAAGAAACAAAGGAGCACGACCGTACATTAATATTGCCTTAAATATATTTCTTTGCATATATAAAATGTCACTTATACCGTTCTGGATTTCACACATTCGTGCTTCTTTCGTGTATTTGTGCTTCTTTCTTACGGTGTATTATGTTTCCCAATTTATTTGTCACCTCCTGTGTAATGAAGAGGTTATAAGAAAATTTGGAGTGTAATAGAGCATGCCGACACGTAATAAACATGTAATTAACACCAGTTATCACCGAGTGATTTTTGACAGCAGAATAAAACCTTCGCACATACTTCATTGGTACTCTATCTCTAGCATTACTCGTAACAACCGAGGCAAAAACCCTCATCCACCAATCTCAAGCACTGGCACGGGAGGGGAGGTATTGTTTTGTATTTTTCCTGTTTTGTATATTTCCTAATTTCGTTTACTGTTCGTGTCTCATTGAGAAAATTAAAGAAAATTCAGGTATAGAAAAATCTGACAATTAACACACAATCACCAACCGATTGTTTTGACAGCAGAATTAAAAGTTCCTCCAAAATCTTCGCTCATACTTTATTTGCCCTTTATCTCCTAGCATGATCCGTACTAACCGAGGCAAAAATCCCATCTCGAGCGCCGGTACGGGCGGGGGAGGAGTCCTGGCGCGCTCCAAGTCGCAGATGAGCAGCGCGCGGGGTGACGGGGGCGTGGCGGGGGCGGGGGGCGGTGCCCTGGCGCCCGGCCGCGGGTCGCGCACGGGGCCGTGGCGGGGGCGGGGCGGGGGCGGGGCGGCGGGCGCGCGCGCTTGTCCGTCAGGCGATCAATGGACGATCGCACGCCGCACAAAGCGGCGCGCACAATGGCGCCCCGACGACATTATTATATGTTTTACACGGCGGCCCGATCTGTCATGTCCGGCCCCGCCGCCACCGCCCCGCCGCCGCCCCGCCACCGCCGCGCCTCGCAGCTAAAAATGGACAACAGCTCTGACAGCAAGACAGCCACCGCGCGCCGCCTACAGCGCGCCACGTAACTCGGCGCCCGCCCGCGCACCGCGGACTGCCACGCCGCCTGCCCACGTGACCAGCCTTCACACAACTTGGAGCGATTATCTCTAACAAACATTAATTGATAATGAAAAATCGAATCTATATAACTTCATTTGGTGCGCATAGCACTCGCCCATTGTTGTGGTCTCCGTGCTTGCGTGTTCACTGTAGGAGCTTTTCGGTAGCATGTTTTTGCAACTAGTGCTAACCAGTGTCACGTTGCTAAATTATACTGCTGAAGTGCTTCAAAGTGCCAACTGCGGGTTATACGAGCACTTTTTTTAGAAGTAGCCAAACTGTTAGACCTTAGCTGAATTTGACCTGCCTATATCTAATCTAAATATTTAAATAACAGTGTAACCTTTGTTAGGCGGACACTTGGTTCTAGATAAAAAAAACCGTTAGGCGAGATGGCCGCTTCATCGAGGTTCTGAGAAATTGAGAAGCGGGAATATTGAGTAAATTTGCTACTGGCAATGATGTTATGTATGCGTTGCTTGTTAGTATATTTTTAGTCACACTTGATATACAAAATTCCATACGGCACCACACAACCCTTATTCAAAACCTTTTAATTTCCAGTATTTAAACTTTTGTTTTTCACAGTACTGGTTGTTTTTACGAGTTCGTGAACATAATTTTCGACTGTAGAAGTTGCAATTGACACTTTGAAAAATTTCAAAGCGAACATGAAAAGAATTTATTGTTATCTCAAACACAAAAGAATTATCTCTTCAATGCAACTCTAGATATCATTGTACTATGTAATCTTACCATCCGTCTCGAAACAGGATGTTAGTGAATCAACAATAATCTCCTCCAGCCTTCTCTTCTTATCGTGTTACATTTCAAATAAGATACTTGCCGGGACGTTGAAATCGTTTAATACAGGTTAATGTGCAAAATATGCCAGCTTCCTAACCGAACAGAGGTTAGGCGACCATTTTTGCACGTATCTTATTGGAAACTCCATTATTTACGCGAGAAATCATTAATGAGTGTGACCGGGTAATCGAGAGAGGCGTTGCAGCAAGTTTTACTTTGTTTGCAACCTTTTGGTAATTTTGAAGGTGATTATGGTTCAATTGGTTTATTGATAGCCTTGAATCTGCCTGTGTGACGCGACAGCAGACACTTACCAAAGTAATTTTTAAGTAATTGGCTACGACAAGCAAGCCTGTTTGAAGACAATGAGAGAGGGAGGGAGATAAACCTCTTGGTTATTATCTCTCTCCTCCACTGTTCTGCCCCGAGGCCTGAGAACCTTAACCCTAGCGTCCGCCCTGCACTGCAAGGGCTCGAAGCCCGTTGTAGACGTCAACTGTTAGTTAGTGTCAGTTAATTCCTTGTTTTACGTGGCGAGACTCGGACCCGTTCTCCCGTCTGACCACGCAAATTACGCTACTCTCCTTTTACCATTTAGCGGAGAAAAAAGGTACTGCTTGGGCGAATGTTGAAATTAGCTCAGGGGTTTATTTTAGGCTTGAGGTTATTTTACATGTAGTAAGTCTACAAAATGGGAGCCGATTTTATTTCCCTTCCGAAGGAAGGCGTTTCGAAGACACTGTCGCCTGCCAGTTTTTTGCTAGTTCTTTAAAAATGAAAAAGATCCGTTATTATAAAACATGTGAAGACTTATGCAATTAAAAATATTTGTAACACAAAATATACATAGGTTTATTCGGCAAATAGTTACATTAATTGGGGGCATAAATACATAAATAAATAGAATATTTATTATTGAATATTACTTGTATAGTGTAAGGAATTATTTCAAAAACAGTTGATTGAAAGCTGTTTCAATAATTTATCGTAAAATTTAGAAATGCATATTTTGCAATATTTAGCACTCCTTTCGTTGATTATGTTTCAATGTGAATGAGAAGAAGTCGCTGGTTAAACAGCCATCTGTAATGCTGGTCTTGTTTCAAGAAATGAGGAATCGATCCACCACTGCCCTCGCTGTAAGAGTTGGCCGGCCTTCAGACCATGTGCATCTCGAGATCCACATTCATTGAAGGATAAAAAACGTTCACTCAGTTTCATCAGAGTATAAGATACGAACGATGTAATTAAGGTAAATATTTTCTAATAGTAACCTGTTATATTGTTTCATTAAGATCTAATTTCTAAATTTCAATTTTCATCATGTGACATTTAATGATTGATGATTGAATGATTAATTAATGATTGACATTTATTGATTGACTTAATGATTGTTTTTCATATACGCAGAGGACACGTAAAAATAAATTATGAGTAACAATGCACTTTTCTGCGAAAGTTTCCAAATAGCATTGATTATGACAATTACTAGTATATTATTATAAAGTATGAATTTTAGGATAGCACAAAGAAGCCAGAAATGTAATAAAAACGTTTCCTAAAAATCAAGCGAAAACTTCACTATTATCGACTTTATTACTTAATGAATAATTTAAATGTTGCGTACGAGCTGATATGAGAAACTCTAATAAATGAAAACAGGGGTATATTAGCATTTCTAATAAAAAGGACTTTCCGCGTAATTTTTTTTATCAGTTCAGAGAGCGAGCACATGACATGAAGCAGGTGAGGCAAAACAGCCTCGCAAAAACCAAATGTCAGGCATCGCTCGTTGCTCAGTGCGCGGTCGTTTGTGCACAGACAAGGCTTACAATTAATTACTATTTTGTCATGTTTAATACAAATTGAATGTATATTTGCTGTAATAATTACATTATTGAAATTCTATGAGAATTATTTTTTTAATAAATTACGATTTAAGAATTACTAACTGGAATGCGTTAAAATTTTGTTTAATAGATGCTTTTATTATAAAATCAAAATTTTATCGGCAAGAATTAACAACATAATTAAATGTGTATATTCTACAAAAACGGTTATTATTGCATTCTAGAAGTGGAACAAAAGCTGCATGTTTACGCTCGGGTTTCTAATTATATTTTCTTCTTTTGTGTCGTATACATATATGTTGAAAATAGTCATTGAAGTTACTTCAGAAAGCAAATTATTCCTCACAGTAGAATTATATCACGGAAGATAAAAAATCAGCCACTCTTCAAGGCAATGTAATAAATCTTTGACGTTTCTCAAAAAACGAGCATTGTCAAGACATAACACTACACTCTAAACTGTAAACTCAGCAACATGAGCCAAAATCTAGAAGATACAAATTTAGTATTTTCACTTAAAAGAATCAAATTCCGTGTACGGTTTTGCGACTACGCAATATCAAATGAAAACCCTTGAATGGACATTGTAATGCATTTCAATTGAAGGCGTCAAGATTTGGAAAGTCTTGAGTTCGCCGTGGTAAGAAAAAATGCAATAACATAGAACATATTTCTCAAATAATCACATAAATTTATTTTTTCCTCATATTTTATTTTCAAAGACCAAAGAAAACTGTAGGAGATTTCTCTAGACATTTTTTTATTATTGTATTTTGTAATACACATTTATGGAATGCAAAAATCTTCTAATCCGGGACATATTTAACATTTCTTGTTAAATATGATACTATTTGGTAGTGAAGGCTAATCTTGTTCCCCTCTACGATATTAGTAAATACTCTGTGAACTACTACGTTTTTCACGAAAATATAACTATTGTATAACAACAAAATGTAGATTAATTACGCCATTTTTCTATTCTTAAAGATTTTGCTTCATCAATGGAATAAAATGAAGCACCCATTGGAATATTTTTAGATCTTCTGGACCTATGGATAATTACCTTCTTATGGAATTCGTGGTATCGCCCTAGATTGGATAACTTCGTACCTTAAACATCGATCTCAAAGTGTACAAATACCGTACTGGCACGAAAGGACATTATTTACTTATCTTTCCAGTTCTTTACCATTTGAATATGGGGTTCCGCAAGGCTCGATCTTAGGTCCTATCCTCTTTCTGTTATACGTAAACGATAAGCCGTCGTCTATTAAAAACGGAAAACGGTTCTGTTTGCCGATGACACGAATGTTCTTTGCAAAAAGAAACAATAAATAGTACGATTTTAGAAGTTTCAAATTGGTTTTGTTATAACAAATTAATAGTTTATAAAGAAAAACAGTTTCAAAGCATTTTTGCCTTTCAAATCAGCAATCGCATGCTTCATTGAAAATGAATAATATGCAATTAGCTCATGATCAGGTAACAAAATTTCTAAGTCTCTCAATTCAGTCAAACTTCAAATGGAATGTACATATAACAAAATTACACTAAATTAAGTTCATTATGTTACGTATTCAGAATTCTATCAAATTCTGTCAGCCTTCGTGCAGCTCGTTGCGTGTATTTTGCAAATGTACATTCCCGCCTGAGATATGGTATAAAATTCTGGGGAAATCCATCATGTACTACTCAGAACTTTAGATTGCAAAAGAAAATTATTCGAATAATGAAAAAATGCCATCCGCGTTACCCTTGCAAGCCTCTCTTTATTGATCTTGAAATCTTACCACTGCCTTGCCTATATATTTACTGTAATATTTGTCAAATTGACTTACTTAATGGTGGGAACATATTTTCATGCAATACTGATATTTATAATTACAACACACGTCGTAAAAATCACGTTCATCAAGTGTCAGTATCAACAGCTCACTATCAGAAATACATGTACGTTACTTTACAGCGCATTCCCAGATGACATTAAACAATTGAAGTCAGTTCACAAATTTTAGTGAAAAGTAAAATATTTTCTGCTGCATAACTGTTTCTATACAATTAGAGACTATGCTTTTTATCAAAAAACAGTGATATGTAATGAATTAGTTTGCATTTGTATTGAAAAAATGTTTTTTAAAAGATTTAATATGTTTGTAACAAATAATGTACTTTAGCTTCCGGGTCAATAACCCCCATCTCGGTTAGGTTTTTGTCCAGTTTCCCTGATCCATTGAGCAAATGCTGAGATGCCCCTTGTTTTGCTTCTGGACGTAAATGTAGCTTCACTATGCGCACGTTTTGTTGAACTCTTCTTTTGCTTGTAATGGTAAGAGTAGAGTTGCTATTTTGTTAGCAATGCACAAAAATCATACTTGCAATTCGTGTACCGATACAAATAAGTTTTCTATAACTAACTATTTTTCGAACATTGCTAATCTTGCGATTTTTAAAATTTATTTTTATTTATTTATGTTAAACTTTTACTCATCTTTCAACTATTTATAGTTAAAATGACGGGAAGGGATTCTGGAACTCAAGAAAACGTGCGCAGATAATCTTTTCCCCCCTACGTCACATACAGTTTTACTGTTTTTTTACTGAATAAATCTAAATCTAAAACAATTCAACCAAAATGAGTGAGGTGTATCTAGAAAGTAAATTTTCCTAGATCGTTAATAAAAAGAAAACCCAATTTTTATAGAAAAACTTTTTATGCAGATACAGCACATGTTGAATTGTGTTTCCACGTAATCACCAGCGGAACCAGGCATTTGTCAAAACGTAGGGTCAACATTGTATCCTTTGTCGTAGAAGTCTGCTACCTGCAATGGGTACCTGCGTTTGACAACCACCTGGAACTTTGTGTCTTTGTGGCACGCATAATATTGCCTGGTGTATAAATTCTAGGGGTAATAAATGATAGAAATCGATGAAGACGACATACAGACCATAGGGTAGATGTTCGCACATTCCCAGCAGAAGGTGCTTCAGAAGATGTGTTGTGAGCTGAGCGGTGTGTGTCCCAGCATACGAGCGAGCATTCGTCCGGATCTCTTCGTTTTCATCAAGAAAAACCTCCTTGGTCAGTATTATGCGCATCACAACGACGCACATAGATGTTTACCACACAGCGATACAAATGTTGATTCTAAGGAATGACAAATCTAATGGTGATTCTGTTGAAAAAATAGTGCAACATGTTCTGTATCTACTGTAATAGTTTTCCCACGTATTTGTATTTTCTTGTTGACGACGTGGGGTAACACTTATAATCTAGATGCGCATCGTAAAAAGTTGTATACTTGTTAAAAACACTCTTTACACGTTAATATTAAATAAATAATTTTAACAAAAACTTTAAAAGAATTATTTTTGAACTATGACCTATATTACTATTATAGTATTTTTAGTCGTAGAATGTTACAGAACTTTTAATCGTTTGAAGAATTAAAATTTCAACAATAATATCATAAATCGTGTACACAAGGGAAAATTTTATGGACACGGCATTTTAGGTTTTGGTGCATGCGCTCTCACAATATGCAACATTTTTCTTAATGGATGAGAAGAAATGACCATGTAAGAGAATTTAAAAGAAAATTCTGAAAATATAGTGAAATAAAAAATCTAGCTTGAAGAATCCCATTAAGAAGAAAGTCCTCTCCGAAATAAGAGGGTAGCTCCTTTGAATGGCTCTGATAACCAAGCATAGTGTTTGAGTTTTTTTCTTTACTAATAATATGTCTTAAAGTACATGAAAATACATGTTTTTTATTATTTAAACATAGGAGGATGTTCAATCTTTTTTTTTCATTACTAATAAATTAGTATTTATTTAACAAATTCCACATAATAAAAAACGTGCTTTATTGTTTTATTGCTTACTTTTCTTTCTTCCAAAAATCTATTTTATTCCTCACAAAAGTATGGCAAAACGATTAAACTTAAAAGAACGTTATTTTAATCATTAAGGGTTATCGCCGCAACGTTACCTTCAGTGCATTCGCGCATTACGGCAGTGTCGTGAAGTGCCGTCACCGCCGCCCTTCGAGCCCTCCCGCCCAAGCGATCCATAAATCGGAAAATCCCGATGCGCATCGACCACACGGGGCGGCGGGGGTGACGGGGGCGAGGGCGGCGGCCGCGAGTTCCGCGCGCCCTGTAGGCACACGCCGCGCCGCGCCGCTCCGCTCCGCGCTGGGCCGGAGGCGGGGGCGCGGGCGGGGGCGGCGGCCGCGACCGACGCTGCGGCGGGCGATGCGCCGCTGTTTTGCGGCGGCTTTCAACCGCGCCGCAGCAGCGCTTGCAGCGGACAGCGCGCGCGCGGGCGGGCGGTGACGGCCCCGCCCCCTTCCCCCGCCCCCGCCCCCGCCCCCGCCACGGCCGAGCGCGCGCGTGGGGCAGGTGCCGCCGGGTGGCCCGCTTCGACCCCTGGGGCCAGGGTGCCCCGCGCGCCGCTCGCGCGCTGCTAGCCTCCGTGCCGGCGTTTCCTAATTTATGATGTTCTTCGAAGATAAATTCAATAATTTGTTATTTATTTGTAGGTACTACTTTTACTTACGTTCCAATTTTCATTCACGGTAACAGCGTTTTTCTTTGTTTAAATAGAGCTTGGCCAAACAATTCTAGTGAGCACTACTTATTAAAATAATGTTCAGGTTTAGTAGCGAGAAAATTCATAAATGCTATTATTGTGAGAAAAATTAATAGCCGTATTATGCTCCACGGTGTAGTAAGAATCCCGTGTTTACCATATTATCTGAATGGGTGTTAAGAAGTCACTACATCCAAAATATTTCTGAAGATCACTTCTCTGCTAAAGTATCCATAGCGTGTTACAAACGGTATCCTACATTTGAGTTGTTTACAACAAACGAATCAAAAGCCCTACTCTAAAGAACGTGTAGATTTTCCTACTATTTAGAAAAATTTCGGCTGGTGAGAGCTGCATAGCGTTTCTTCATTAACCGTACGTCCATTACACCCTCGCTGTCTCTGCAGTGAAGCACGACCGATGAAAGCGTTCTTCTTCTTGAGATGTGTTCTGTGGCGCTTTGACCGGACTTCGGATGGCGGCGGCTGAGGATTCATCGACCTTCGGCCTCACACTCACTCAACCGCAAGCTGAGTCATCGTGGCCCAGAGAAAGGAAAATACATATTATCTTTTCTCCATGAATTGTATGCTTTTTGTGGAATTTTGAAAAAAAATCACACAGATAATGAGGCTTTTTTGGGTTCTATGAATTAACAAACGTAGATGCTGAACCTTTTTAGTCGTTGCTGCGCATTTTAGATTATTCATCCTTGAGCTTCCAAACAATTAGACAAATCGCTGGATGCGTTCATTTGCTTCGGGAATTTGATTTTGAGAGGAGTTTTACAACCCTAATCGCGCTTTTTAATCTCAAACTTCACGTAATATGTATTCTCCTGCAGCTGATGATTTCGTCATACCTACATAGAAATCCCACTTTCAGCTAATCTTTACCCCTTCACTTGCTCTTGTCAACTGAGTGCCACTCATAAAAGACGAATGTGACTTTATTGGAGTTAACGGAGAAGTTTTAATTGATGTTTTGGAGAAAATACATGCAGCAATTTCAGATCATGCTGAAAATATTTTTACATTTCACCCACAAGACCCATGGGCAATAACACTACTGTCACTCGGTGTCACGAAAACACAGAGCCCCTAGAAGTTCTTTCGTTAATTAGTTCGTCGGCGACTTTACGACGATTCGTTTAGAACTCCTCTGAGGCTACCGGCGGCATGATGCCACGGAATGTCGTTGCCAGTGTTCTGCTAAATTGAAGCAATCAAGTGAGAGCGTAGGCTTCCGCGGCCGGAGTCAGTACTTACTAGGCTGTCCGGGTGACGCCGCGTCCATGGCGAAGGTGCCGACGTTTCGGTCGCCATTCATAAACCATTCGTAAACCTAACTGATGAACAGTTAAACGAGGCTACAGTGTCTGTTTTGAGTAAAGGTCTTAATTTCGCCCCCGTGCCAGATCGCATTCCAACCGCGGATATAGTGGCAGGGGTGGAAAACGCGGTCTCGAAACTGCCCGCCGACCAGGCTGACTACATCCGCAGAGAATCGGCTCGTCTTCTGGGCCATTCTAAATTGCCACGTAGCAACTTGCCACGCGAGGAACGTGTGGCGTTGCGCGAACTACGCAAGCGCGAGGACATTGTCGTAGAACCCGCAGACAAAGGCAATGCCACGGTGGTCATGAAAACCATAGACTACCATTCTAAAGTTGAGGCGTTGCTGACAGATCAGTCCTACGCTGTTCTAAAAAGCAACCCCGTTCGGAAACTGAGGGGTGAGGTCGCGGTAGGGGTAAATAACTCGGCTTCTATAGAGCCGGAGGCCAAACCTAGGCTAAAACGTGGCAACCACTGTATCCCTAGGCTTTATGGTCTCCCTAAGATACATAAACCAGACGTGCCACTGCGCCCCATTGTGAGCGCTATTAACTCTCCCACCCACCCTCTCGCCCGCTATGTGGCCGATAAATTGCAGCCTTTGACTGACGACATCAAGTCAGCTGTTAGGAATTCGGCACACCTTATTGAAATACTTAAGGAGCATCGTGTAAGTGACTCGGACATCCTCGTCAGCTTCGATGTCACGTCTCTGTTCACAATGGTTCCAGTGGACGAGGCGGCCACTGTCATTCGCAGAAAACTTTGCTCCCGTGGGCTCACTCCGGAATGGGCCGACTTAGCTGAGTTCTGTCTCACGTCCACTTTCTTTCAGTACCGTGAGCAACTATATGCTCAAGTTGAAGGAGCGGCCATGGGTTCCCCCCTCTCTCCGGTTGTGGCTAACCTTTTCATGGAGGCTTTCGAAACGGAAGCCCTGGAGAATGCCCCTCTAAAACCCACCTTATGGCTCCGGTACGTGGACGACACACTAGTAGTGTGGCCCCACGGCCCTCACACCTTAGCTGACTTTCTCCAGCACCTTAATAACACACACCCCAAGATTAAATTCACGATGGAGTTGGAAAACGAGGGAAAATTGCCTTTCCTCGACGTGCTGGTGAGTCGAAAAGTGAACGGCAGACTAGGGCACAGTGTCTACCGGAAACCCACCCACACGGACCGTTACCTACACGCTGGTTCTCACCATCACCCGGCAACTAAACGCGGGATTCTGAAAACGCTGGCCATCAGAGCAACGAGGGTATGTGATAATGAATCATTGGACTCTGAAATGGAGTTCCTAAAGACTACATTTCGAGCCAACGGATATAGCGCTAACGCTGCCAACCAAGCAGTACGGCAGGCCACGACCTCTGCCAAAACTTCTGATATTACCAAAACTAGTGACAATCCCAACACAAAAATAGCCACTCTGCCATATATACGCGGTGTCACAGATAAGATTGGCAAGCTTCTGAGCCGCTTTGATATAAAGACGACCTACAAAGCCCAGGAAAAACTCGGGCAAAAGCTTGTACGCGTGAAAGATCGCGTTCCTCCCCTTATGTCATCGGGGGTATACGAGATCCCATGCAGCTGCGGCCATAGTTACATTGGCGAGACGGGACGTACCGTAGAGGAACGCCTCCGGGAACATATTCGTAATTATAAATACAATAATACGAATAAATCGGCCGTAGCCCTGCACGCATGGAAAACTGGCCACGCTATTTTATTTGATGACACACGCCTCCTAGCCAGAGAAGACCGCTGGGGCACGAGGAGGGTAAAAGAGGCGGTGGAAATCATCAAACATCCCTATAACTTTAATGCTGACCAGGGCATACGTCTACACGATGCCTGGAAACACCTATTCCACCAGGACGTCCGATCTCGACCGGACGCGGTCCCAGCTGTTCCGCTACGTCCGATTACGGACGGAGCGCCTCCTCTCACCCTGCGGAGAGCCCGCCCCTGATTGGCCGGTGCTCTCTCCGCATTGGCCGACCACCCGGCCAACCGACACTCGAGTAGAGAAGAAACCAAGCCCCATATAAACTCGTGCGCAGCCCATCTCCGCGCAATACGCCCTGAGGAAGGTCGCAGAATGGCGACCGAAACGTCGGCACCTTCGCCATGGACGCGGCGTCACCCGGACAGCCTAGTAAGTACTGAAGCAATCAATGCTATCCGACGAGACCGACTGGCGTCTATCTGCTCTCTCTTTTCGTGTCTTTGTTTCAATTATTCTACTGTGCTACCTCACTTACAGGACGTCAAGCCCGAGAAACACTGTAAGTGCTAAGCAGCAATATTTTGTTTCTGCTGACGAATATTGTTTCCTTAGGTTTTCGACTTCTTAAGGCGAGTTGAACCTTCGTCAGTGTCAACAACATACTTCAATTATTGCTGACATACGCTCCTCAGATGGTTTCAATTTTGGTTCTTGTATCATTCAATGTAATTCTGATGATTTTGCGTTCGATAAACGTACTACTCACCCGTTCCCTCCAAAAGTATTCGTTGTTATCATAAGTCTCCCGACATCCTAAGGCCTCCGGATCAGTGTGACGTCATGCTTAACAGCCGTATTACTAATTAGGTATTACTAAACAAGCAAAATGCGTCAGAAGTAACACCCGGGTTCTGCCAAAATGCTGGGGAGAACTAGAATGCCAGAATATCGGGGAGAACCGAATTTTTGATACGGAAATGTAAGGACTCTCAAGTTGGTGCATTTTGTCAGATTTTGCTAGAGTTGTACGGGCCCACAGTTGGCGGCAGGTCCACTATTAGCAATGTTATTATGAAGTGAAAAACTGCACCTACCGATGTCATCTGTATGCCTAGTACACTATCTGCTGATGGTCGCTTAAAGACGAATCGCACGATACAAGCTAATCGCCAGATATCCTTACCTTACCATTTACAAGTGAGGACTTTTGATCCAGGAGAGATAGAGAGATCAGAGCGATGGGACTATTTTGATGGTTGTGCTGTTTCCAAGAAGCTTCTGATTCAATGAACGTATAAAAGATGCATAGAGGGCAAACAACGCATTTTTGTTGTTTGATTTAAAAACAATTAATTTGAGCACCAACAAAGCAAAGTTAGCAATATTTGAAAATTAGATCTTTACGCTTCCGAGTTAGAGAAAATTTATTTGTATCGGTAGATAAACTACAGATTTGATTTTTTAGTATTGCTAAGAAAATAGAAACACATATTCCTGAGTTTATTCCTACAAGAACTAGCAAAAGGAGAGCTCAAAAACTGTGTTAATAGGAAGGCTTCATTTATGTTCAGAAGCAAAACAAGTGGCCATCTCAGCATTTGCCAATGCGTCAGGGAAACTTGATGAAAACCCGATCGAGATGTTAATTGAATCGGTTATTTTTAAAACTCCGCAAGTCAGGAATTGTAAATTTGTAGAAAAACAAGAAACACCGAATAATTAAATAGACAGAGAACCTTTTTTTATTTCTGATGCATCATTTTGATTGAGAATTCCATGGAGATATGTAATTTACTTGTATCAATAATACAATAGTCACTGGACTTATTTAAAACATTATGACGAGATTTCAAAAACTAATTGGGAACTTCCAACCTAAACTTGTAAATAATTTCACATTGCAGATTCAGTTTGTAATTTGGCACGTTTATTACAATATCATGTGAAATGACAAGGTGCGTCTATATCAGTCATGATTCATATGACAGAAACAGTTGCTTGAAATATGATTATCTACGATAGTGCGTAGGAATATTTCCGTATTGAACATTCCATTTCCCCAATCTCTCTGTCAGTAATATCCGAGTTATGCATACTTTATACATACATACATTCATTCATTCACACATACATTCATACATACATACACAGTCATACATACCCCGCAAGATAATGACTTACAGAGTATCAAAACTAAATCATAACTTTGCAGTGTCCTCTCGCCCATTCTATTCATCTGATTTAAGGGATTTACAATGGAAAGATGCATCTAACCTGCAGCTTTTATTTTCTCACAGAATGCGAAAACGCAAAAAGAGAGTGACTTATGAAGTTTTAAAAATAACCGATTCAACTGACATGCGGGCCATTAGAAGTCGTTGTTATAGACTGAACAGCAATAACGTAGAATGTAGCATTAATGTGGCACTCATCAGATGTGAGTGTGAGGATGCGTTTTTCGTGGTAGGCGAACGGTATTTAGCTATGTGTGTTACGATTACTGTATTGAAATTCCGTGAGTGGCGGTAGCGATGACGATGGTGAAGGTAGTGATGGTAATGGCAGTGATGATCGACTGGACTGTTTCTTTTCTCATTTTCTCTCGAACTAAAGTTTTGATGAACGGAGGTTTGGTGTTTATGAAAATGGTTTAGAGAAAATGATTCCGACATTGGCAACAATTTGGATTCCGGCATTTCTGTATCATCATCGCAATTCTTTCGTCTACAAATTATAATCTATTACGTCGCGGTTCGAAAAAATCAAGCGGATTAGCTGAAGTGACCTGCTCCGCCCTGAACAGCTGTGAATGTTCTGGGGATAAATGGGATCGTCCGTTGCGTGCCAGCAATTGCACAACAGCTCAGTAATAAATCTCCGTTATAAGGGAAAAAAGAAACAAATTCCAACTTCTGTGCAACAAAATTTATGAAAAAATATCCTGGTAAAAGTAAACAATATAATCGTAGCCCAACGCTATTAGCCATTTGTCTTAGTTACATATCTGGCGTTTCGCAATGAATCACATTGGGTGTCCGGAGACTGTGAAAACAAATGTACGTCGGAAATTAAGACGTTTTCATATATTTTTTACACGGCACTTTGAAGAAGTTAACTTTCATAGACGAACCTTAACGTGTCCTTTTGTACAGTTTGTTAATTTCCATAACCCATTCCTAAGTAGAGGATTGTCCAAGATGCAATATTTCGCAGAAAACAATAACGCCGTTTTCCCACAGCCCAATAGTAGTTTTGCTCCGTGTCCAACAACAAGAGAAGGGCATTGCGGCGGTCGCCTCCGTCGCCCTTTCTCCCTTGGGCGCCCCGAGCCGCCCCCCACGCCCTCGCCCCCCACACCCTCGGGCGACGGCATAGGCGGCGCCCGCACCTGCCGCCCCCCCCCACGCACTCGCAACGAAGGAGCCCAAACTAATTGGCAGCGCGGCCGTGTTTGTGCAACGCGGGCAGGCGGGGGCGGGGGCGAAGGCGACGAAGGGGGCGGGGCGGGGCGGGGCGGGGCGGCGCCGGACATCGCGCGCGCAGCGAGGACTGCGCCGGGCGGGGGGGGGGGGGCAAGGACCCGCGGGAGTTGAACATCTGCGCGAGCCGTCTTGCAACGCCCCTGGCGGCCGGGTTATCGATCAAGGCGGCGGCGGCTGTGGGCGGCGTGGGCGGCGTGGGCGGCGGCGGCGGTGGCAGCTGGCGGCCGCGAGGGCGCTCCCAGCCCCGCCCCGCCCCGCGCCGCCCCGCGCCGCCCCGCGCCGCCCCGCGCCGCCCCGCGCCGCCGCCCGCAATTACAATAATAAGGGCCGGAGGGGCGGAGGTCTGGGCGGCGCGGGGCGGCGCGGGCGGTGTAAAAGTGTGTTGATACTGCTAGCGGCTGGAGCGCGCTGATAACGCGCGTCTGAATATTACGCGCGCGAAAAGCCCCGGTGGCGGCGCGGCGCGGCGCGGCGCGCGCCTGGGCCCCGGGCAAAGAAGTGAAGCCGGGGGCGGCGCCTGGCGAAGGGGACGCTGACCGCGTGGGCGGGGGAGGGGGCTGTCGCTCGCCGTCTGCGATTTGCTTCGCCAGCGAACCGACCTCCCACCCAACCGCCCGCCCGCCCACCAATCGCTGCTCGCTCCTTCTTTTCTTTTCCTCTCTTTTCTGGAGTTTTTATTTCATTAGTAAAGCACAATACCTTTTTTTTTGGGTATTCGACGTTGAAGCGTAGGAGTATTGAAGGAAATCATTCCATAAATGAATACGGAACAATGTCAGTAATTGATCACGGTCTTAGGAAATGCTCATTAACGGGGAAATTTCATTGAATTCCATCACAATGTTTCACGGCAAAAAATCTCGCCCTTCTGTGATATTCAAATGTTCCTTACAATGTCACACTTACATATTGTTTTAACAATATTGAAATATAATTCAATGTAATGTAATCATACAGTTTTTAATATACGAAAGTGATTAAGTTATTAATTTTTCTATACGTTCGCAAAACTATATGGTTTTCAATTAATCTAAAGATACTATGAAAATGTCAACTTGCCTATCCGCATGTTAATAGAATTTCTTATTGACGTTAATAAGTTGCTAAAAATGGTGTTCACTTACGAGGAGAAGAAAGTACGAAGTATCGGACGTTTCACAGAGGAATCCAAAATTTCCGTAAATTATTCCAACTTTCTGCTTCTTGTTCTACTGAATTCGAACAAATACGAGATCTGTCAATGCTGCCTGACGCAACGATAGTTTCATTTGAATTATTATAAAAATCCATTAAATCGAATTATTTCCTTTTTATACTACCAAAGACGTTATTACGATAACGATTTAAGAATAACTCAAATTTTTTAAATGTGATTAAAAGAAAGTATGATGAGCGTTATTAGCTTTTAGGCGCAAAGTTACTTTTAACTTTACATATAATCATATATACATACATATATATATATATATATATATATATATATATATATACACATTTATGTGATTCTATTTATTTTGTCAAAGGACAAAATGTGTGTTCTTGATCTCTAATTCCTTCCCCACCTTTTAAACCTAAATAGTTGAATGAAGAATAAAAGTGCTACCAAAGCAAGGTTAGCAACATTCAAAACTAGACACATATTCTGCCGAGTTGTAGAAAATTATTTGCAATGGTAAACGAACTACATAATTGATATTTCAACATTTCTAACAAAATATTTCAAACTTTCTAACCTATACTCAACTCCTACCTCAATTAGCAAAATCAGAGCTCAATAAAACTTGCGGTTAGTATCTGAATAAGTAAACCGTACGTTCAAATCAAATAGTGACAATTCACTCAATTTTAATCGTTTTAATTATTACAGTGATATTATAGGCAACTATAAAATATACAAAAACGCGTCCAAAAATTTAGAGATGTTCGAAATCGTAGAAAATATTCTTCGTTTGTAGAATTGGTGATATGGATGTGTGTCAGCTAATATTTCTAACAAGAAAATATGTAAACACTTATCAAAACAACAGAGTGGAACACGACTATTAATTTTCCTAAGTAACTATATTTTTCTTACGAATTTTCGTTTCATTATAGCTGTTACAACACATAAGTTAACTTGTGTGATGCATAAAATGAAAGTAAGGTATCTGAAGGTAATATGGCGACGTTCAGCGCCACAAATTTTGCTGATTATATATTTCAACATTTGGCCAAATAAACAGCATCATTATGAAATTTGATACTTTTGCTTCAAGTTAAAATAGCTATATCAGAAAAAAGTGATTCAGGAAAATTTTTTGTTCTTTTAAAAAACATTGTAATTTAAAGGTAATGTGCCTACATGCAGGTTTTATGGCCATTGCCAAATTAACTTGTTTCTTGTAGCATGACCATGGGACTAGGGCTAGCTATACTAATATATAATATGAATTACACTCTTACATTCAGTCTAATTTTACACATATACGGCCTGAAATAAATCCTTTTTAAAACAATAGCGCAAGAGTTTATAAGAAGTCCATAAAGAGTTACAAGGACTGAATGCCATCTGCGCGTTCTTGACAATACAAGTTCCAGAGTGTGAATGCGCGAATCAACGAGTCTGGGAGAGTGTTAACGCACTTCGTACCCTCTCCCAGACTGCATGCTAGCACAATCAATCGGTAATAGTCTCAGCTAACATGATAGCCGCTGCATGGCAATATTACCTGCACTGGCCATTTTGCATCACTTTCCTTATTCCTGCTTTTTTGTGAAATTCGAAAACTCGAAAGCTCGAAAGCGATTGTGGATTAAAACAGACTACTACGCAATTTTCTGCGTTATTTTCCTTTCTCCCTTTGAATTAAAGATTACATTCAGTGCTCCTGGGTATTGTATATTGAATGAAGTGCTCAAACAATTCCGAAGCTTGAACTGGGTGTGATGTCGGACCAACAATTGCAGTGCAGTGCAGTGTGTCTGTTTTTTCACACAATTTTAAAGTAAGTTGGTGAATTTCTTTTGTAGAATTTGCAAATAATTAAATAATAACATTCTATATCACAGTTAGAATATTACAGGTATGTCACCATTCTCGGATATTTTCGCTGAAAAATCTGCATTTTATGTGTCTAAAACGCACTTTCAAAAATCGTAAAACGTTTAATACCATAAAAATACAACTTAAACTTATCTGGAAATTTTCGGAATACATTTTACTTTATTTAAAAGTATTTTTTAAACATGAGAAAAAATATAAGAAAAGCCGATCAAAAAGTAAATGTTTAAAAAAGCTTTAAGATTTTCCACTCAGAATCATTTTAAAAGCAGAAAATGACAGTGGGCTTTTGTGAATAGAAAACTGAAATCCAAAAATTAAACTTTTTAACGGACAAATTTACATGTTTATACTCTAAAAGTAAAAGTAGAGATTTTAGGCCCTACAAATTCTAACATTTCAAAATGACTATTGATAAGAAGAAGCACTCGTCTGGTTGTGACCTGAGGAGCTGTCTCCTGGACGGGAAACAGGACGCCGTCCGCAGGAAAGGGTCGCAATTCGTCCTAACTACTTAGCTAGTGAAGAAATAATGCAAGTCATCTCCGTCAACTTAATATATTCAGAGAGCCGTCTTTCGATGGCTTTGCCGTCATCATCAGTCGTCATCACTTTCGCTGTGAGTAGCAGAAGTCTGGAGACTCTCTCCCGACTTTCACCACACACAGCGAGACAGAATGTCGGCAAAGTCGTCGAAATCCGACTCTCTAAATAAATATGTTAACTTGTGAATGACTTCCATTATTTCTTCATGTTATGACGTCTACAACACCGCATCAGAGTTCCCACAATATTGAGCTGGTGTCAAGTATCCGCCACAAGCTCGATCACAAAAACTAGAATCTGCCGGTCAGAGCTGCTGCAGTGGCAACAGTTGCTGTCATTGAGCCCTCTCAGCGGTAAAAGTGTATTAACATTAATCTGAAGGGTCTCTATCAAGAGATTAAAACAGCCATTAGGGTAAAACTCGCAGGTGTCGTGATGGGCTGTTTACTTGCAGAGCGCCGAGAAGCGATGGTCGCCCCACACAGCCCCAGTGCAGCGCTGCGTTGGGCGCGAGGGGGGGGGGGTGGCCGGTGCGGCGCCGCGCCGCGCCTTCTCACCCCTGCCGCCGCCCCCGGGGACCGCTTTTTGGCGGGCGGAGGGGGAGGGGGAGGCGAGAGGTCGGGCGGCGGCGCGCGTGGTCGCGGCCGCGCAGAGATAAGGCACGAGGGCTGCGGCGGCGTGAGTGCGACGCGCCGATAGCGCGGCCTTACCCCGCTGTGTACCCACCGCCCCGCCCCCGCCCCCGCCCCCGCCCCGGCCCCGCCGCAGAGCAAGCCGCACAGCCCCGCCCCGCCCCGCCCCGCGCCGCGCCCGCCGCCGTTTTGTCTTAGCTCCCGGCGATCCGTTCGCCCGCCTTATCTGCGGCCGCCGGCAGAAAATTTTGGACGCAACGGGGGAGCTGACACGTCCGGGAGGGGGGGGCGTCTGTGTTCTTAGTTTACGTGGGTGGGGAGGATGCTAGCGCTGGAAGCTTCCAATCTCTGGAAGACGGACCAGACTTCGACCATGGACGGAAACAGACATCTCGAAAAATGAGTGTCATTAAATGAGTTTTCGTAGATTGTTGGAAACAAAATGTTTCATTCTATTATCAACATTGATTTTATACAAAATAAAAACATGTCCACTTTCAATTTTTAATTTGTTCTTAATCAGGTTCCAAATATGTATTTATTTGAAATCATTCCAAGTATGGATATTCAGCGTTGAGTAATATTGATGCATATTTTGTTTAGGTTGGTCTGCAATTTTCCAAATGGTGATCATGCTGTTAAAACCAGGCAATCATTAATAAAAGCGTTTAAAAGGATATTGCCAGGTTTCTCTTGGCTTCATTTTAGACTATGTTGAACATGCCAAGAAATCCATGCCCAATGCATTATTATGGTAGTTATTTTGAATCTGAAAACACAATGTTGGAATATATTATGAAAATCGGTTGTTAGTTTCAAGAGAAATTATTTCACACTTAAAAAGTTAGATAATATGAAAGGAGATCCTCAAAGCTTTTAATATTTACGAAATATTGAATACCATAAAAATAATAATTTCACTGCCCATTTAGACAGCATTTTGTTAAAATATTAAAAAATATCCAACAGACGAACACCCAAAATCATTGCATTTTTGAAAATGATCTGACGCGTTATTTGCGTCGAGGGCAAATGCCAAATTTCAATTATTTAATTTAACTTCAAGAAATATTAATACCTTGCACTCGTAATAACACTTTCTGGATAATTATAGCGGACTACTGCGCAGTCTGGTTTTCCGTGGTTTCTTCAATGTATATGTGTGTATATATGTGCAATAGATATCTGTATAGGTCTGTGTATATTTATATAATGGGTGTATATGCTCGAAAGAATTGTATTGTAAATTCTTTTTATATTGTAATTTTTTTGGATTGTAAATGTACAAATATTGTAAAATTGTAGGGTTATGGCTAGCACCTGGAAATCAGCCAATTGTAGCCAAATAAATATTATTAATCAACACCAGCCGAATGCCGGAGCAGTGCCCTAACAAACGGGGCAGGGACCGCCCGTGATCTTTCCTTCATATTCGTGAAACGTCATATCCTCACGCCTGACTTACACATACACTTTCTTGCACTACACTTGTCGGAAGTATTCAATTCAGATGGTCTCCTGCTCGCATAAAAGCTGCGGCAAATAGCATCAAAGGTCCATATGGTGCGGATGAGGTAAAAAAAGTTTAAATGGGGAACGACCAGCCTTCAGAGACTAATACACATTAATTTACCAACTCTTTATGAACTAATAATAGCCGGGCGTGAATGTCACAGGGTTTGTCCTTCAATTCTTCCGCATCTTCAACAACTGAAATGAAACGTCACGGAAAATCGACAGCACCTTGTCTCTTAGACACCCCACTCAGGTCAACATTCCCATTTATCACGTAATGATCTAATTGACAATTCGTTTGGCACGTGTCGCAATTGGCTCTCCGATATTTTGCTCCACATCAACGTCATTAAGATGCATTACGTTGCATGCGTTATGTTGAAAGTTGGATTCTTGTTTGATAGTGTTGTTTACCTCTGAAAGCCAAAGCCTTACTTTTGTTTATTGTCATTATACAATTATATGTCATTTGCCATCTATTTTTAATTTTAATGTTAACTTAAATTCTTCTCATAATTAGTGGCCAATACTATATATATATTAGAGAGCACTCTTGACTAACACGTTGATTTAATTTAAAATACTCCCTTCTCTTTGTGTTTCGAAGATTCACAAATATGATAGTTGCATCATGCATGGTTTTTATTACCTCTATTAGTTTTCTAGGTATTTCTTTCTTTTCCATGCTTGCCAAAATTGTATTCCTTATTATTCTTTCTACTGTCCTTTCTAATTCTATAAACAAGGTGGGTTCAGAGGTTCATTTCACGGGGTTTCCCAATAATATGTTTGAGAGTAAATACTCCACCTTCCGTTCCTGGAACCATTATGTTCTCTAAAAGTATATATTCCACAATTGCTTGAACTCTCTTAGTTATTATTTTCGCATATATTTTATACCTAGAATTTAACAAGCCTATGTCTTTAAAGCTCTAAACATAATAAACTAATATACATTAATTTTGTATCATTTATTACAAACCATCATTACAATACTCTGCGAGTATTATGTTGATAGATATAGATAGTAATAGATATATATGTTTATAGATGCTGGATATGTTACTGATGTAATCGAGACTTTCGTTCAAGTGAACTCAGTTTGCAAACTTTGTTCTTTATCACTCTTCTTTACCAGGAAATCTGTCTTGATAGCTGTCACAGGAACCTTATATTATATACAACGGCTGACATTACAATTTCTGAGCGAAGAAATCGAATATGCTACGCAAGAATTATGAGGAGACTTTGTTGCGTCTCATAAATATTTGAACCAAATACTATTAAAATGATAATTGATTAAATGAGCGAAAATACTTTAAAAATTACGGGAAAATTTTAAAAAATGACGTATTACTCGAAATCAACGAACAATGCAAAAAAGACATAAAAATGGGTAATTTCCTTTTGTAATAACACAAAAATGAATGTATATACTAAGTCATTATTCCACAGTGAAAAGAAAAAATGATATTGCACTGAAATCCGCCCCCTAGTTATTATCTAGTACGTTCTTTGACAATTATGAAGGCGTAGTACATAAGGCATGCCATTCCTATGTGCGACATACTGTACTATAATTATAAACGAGAGAACGAGACAAACTTAGTAAATACCAGAACATGAGTGGCATAATTCAAAGAATATTAAGACATGAAACACGGAACGGAAAAGAAAAGAATAATTTACAAAGCAATGGTTACTTTACGTTTGGAAGTGAATCCCGGACTAACATCGAAGATTGTTTATGGTCGAAGGTAAAGGTGGTTAAGAGTCAAAGATTGTTTAATAATGGATAAAATCAGAAACGAAGATATAATATATGATATGAACATCTGTCCTATGAATAGATGCAATAAAAAATAACAATACTGGATATATTTAAAAAGACTTGATAATAAAAAAGCAGTTAAATCAGACGTAAATTATGAACCTAACGCTAAAGTGAAATAGGGAAGCTCAAAAAAGATACCTGAAGTGAATAAGCCACAGTCAGCAAGCCTAATCCTAGATAGTAAAGAAGAAAATGAAAAAGGTGTATTATTATCAAGAACGTTCCAAGACAATTATGAAGGCATAGTACATAGTCCTTGTTCGACATACTGTAACTATAGTCATAAACGAGAGGAAGACAAACTTATATTTAAAACGACTTGATATTTAGTAAGTGGCACTTTACATGCAACGAGTATGAACTCATCTTGTTTGAACAATTACAAGTTCTTAACTTCTAATTACCTATCAGGATTTATAAACGTGAACCAATAAAATATAACTATCCGGTCACGGGCGCGTGGCCAAATTCAAAAAACTTGCTTAGCAAAAAACTCGCTGGGAGTAGCGACCGCCTAGTCCTCAGTGACATCAAAATTCTACTCGCAGAAATTATTTTTGGGAGACTGGTCGAACAAAGAGACAATCGAAATATCACCAACTGGTTATTTGCGCCGTTACGAAGGATGCAATTTTCAATTGAGAGGTGGTGACCGGGAGATCTTAGGTTCGAGTCCCAACGGCTGAGTTCGTTCGCTGTTTGGGGGAGAATTTTAGCGTCTGGCTGCTCTGATTGGTAGTTTTACGTGTTTTCCCCGATCAATACCTGGCGAATGCCGGAAAATTACCCGAACAAACTGTTTGTCCTGACGTTTCCTTGTCTTATCCTCATTCCTTGTCATATTCCCTTACTTACACACAATTACATTAACATGCACTGCACTAAAACATATGCTGGGAGACCAGACAGATGATAAGAGCTTGTCCTAGCGGGGGTGGTGTTCCGCTGGTGGGAGATACCTGGTTGTGGAAAACCCCCACTGGCCAACTGTAGGACGGCTCCAGATCTCACCATTTAGCGGGGGAAGATCACTACCATGTCCCAAGGGCAAAATGCACTACACGTACGGGACTAATGACCTTAGTAATTGATGCGCTCAGAATCCCTCATCAACCAATTCCTTTAATTAGGAGGCCCTTCCAATGGCGAAAGCGATGCAACGCGCATGGCGCAAGCAACGCGGAGAGCGCAGGCGACTCAGAGGGCCCGAGCGCGGCCAGGAGCGTGGGCGAGGCAGGGGCTTCGCTGAAAGAGGTGTGACCGGCAAAACAAGAGCGTGGGCGGGTGACGGTGGAGACGTCCAAAGGGCCACGAGCGAGGAGAAGGCCGCGAGTGAGAGAGGGGCCGTGGGGCATGAGGAAGTGGGCGCTGAAGAGAGCGTGAGCGAAAGAGGGCGAGGGCGATGGGGACAGGGGCGTGAATGAAGGATACGGCGTGAGCGATGAAGCGGGACTGGGTGTTGCAGAGGGCATTTGCGATGGAGAGCGGGTGGGCAATGCAAAGGGCGTAAGCAATGAAGACGATGTAGACGATGAAGAGGGTGGTGGGCGATGGAGAGTGCGTGGGCAATTTAGGGCGTGGGCAATTTAGGGCGTGGGCAATTTAGGGCGTGGGCAATTGAAAGCGTGGGCAATTGAGGGCGTGGGCCATTGAGGGTAAGGGCAATTGAGGGCAAGGGCAATTGATGTCTGTGCGGAATTGAGGGCGTGGACGATAAATCGGTTTTGGGTGATCAAGGGCCATGTGATTATGGAGAGCGCGGGCCATGGAGAGGGCGTGGGTGATGGGAAGAGCGTAAGTAATGGAGGACATGGGGGATGGAGAGGGAGTGGGCGTGGAGCTGAGAACGTGGGCGATGGAGAGGGCGTGGGCGTTGGAGGGCGTGGGCGTTGGAGGGCGTGGACGTTGGAGGGCGTGGGCGTTGGAGGGCGTGGGCGTTGGAGGGCGTGGGCGTTGGAGGGCGTGGGCGTTGGAGGGCGTGGGCGTTGGAGGGCCGTGGGCGTTGGAGGGCGTGGGCGTTGGAGGGCGTGGGCGTTGGAGGGCGTGGGCGTTGGAGGGCGTGGGGCGTTGGAGGGCGTGGGCGTTGGAGGGCGTGGGCGTTGGAGGGCGTGGGCGTTGGAGGGCGTGGGCGTTGGAGGGCGTGGGGCGTTGGAGGGCGTGGGCGTTGGTGGGCGTGCGCGATGGAGGGCGTGCGCGATGGAGGGCGTGCGCGATGGAGGGCGTGCGCGATGGAGGGCGGTGGGCGATGGAGGAGGCGCGGGCGATGGAGTGGGCCGGGCCGTGGCGCAGCGGCTCTCGCAAGGCGACAATGCGCGGCCGGCGGCGGCGGGAGCGGCAGGGCAGCGGGGGCGGCGGGGGCGGCGGCGGCCTCAATGGGGGGGTGTCGGCAGCAGCTGACCGCTCCGCCATTACTCGAGTGTCAGACGCACGCCCGCCCGCCGATTGTGTTTTTGTGCCGGCGGCTGCCAACACCCGCCCCCCGCCCCGCCCCTCCCCTCCCCGTCCCGCCCCGCACCGCCACGCCCCCGCGCCAGCGCCCGTGCAGCGATCGGCCGGCAGCAAAGGTAACCCGCGCCCCGCCCCTCACACACGCCCACGTGCGCGCGACCGCGCCAGGCGCCTGTGGCCAGCGCCCCCCCCCCCCCCCGGGCCAAACCCGCGCGCGTCAAGGCTCGGACGCCAGGAGCAGCAACTCGCCTAATAAACAGTGCTCTTTGAAGAATGTTCTCTCCTCTCCTCTCATGGTGGAGCGCGTCCCCTCAAAATAGTAAAATTATACGTATGTTTATCTACTTCAATAGTTTTTATCTGAAGCACATAATAACAGTTTTTTTCCAGAACTGTTGACAGAAATGTGAATTTCGCCGTTATGTTGACCATAATATTTCTATCATTATTATAGTTGGAACCTTTAAGAATGAAACTTGTATTTGAAATATTGCTCTATTATTTATGCATTTCACTAAAAACTATAAGACTGTAGGATTTTTACTGAAAAGTAAAGAACTATAGGATTTTCACAAAAAACTAGGATTTTCACCTAAAAACTATAGAACTAACGAAAAAAACTCGTTAGACAAACTTGAATTCTACATGACAACATCATATTCAAAAACAGAAACACATCCCTTCGCTGCCAACAAAAATATGGAATCTGTTCACAACATTTCCATATTTAGGTCATTCAGAATTAATTACTACCAGCGACTGAATGGGGTTTAAGGTTCTCTATTTGATAATGTATTGCGTATCTATTTTCCACGACTGTTCACCTCTTTTGTGTCAACTGTATATCTGAACAGTGAATCCATACATTTCAGCAATATGGATTACAGCTGAAACTAAATTATTTTGTAGTATATTTTCACTAAACGCAGTTCTAGAACATTTCCCCCAGTCTGTGTGATAACTGACGTATTGCGAGTCTGAAAAGCTTCCAAGCATTGTGGTCAATGCAATGAGCTCCAGTGTTGCTCTTATCAAGAAATGGTTTCCCTAACTATGTGGATTGTTAAATTGACCGTAACGGATCATTTTGTCCTATGGATGAAGAAATTTTATTTAGAGTGTTGTGCCAGACACTATAATCATATTTTTTGTGCACTGGATCAATTTAGTTACTATACTACGTAAATATTATATCTGAAAATCTAATCACTATATTTCTTCTGGCTTCAACTAGATGGTAAAACACTTGTTTCTATTCCCATCGTATAATTCTATTAGATCGCTGCAGCACGTTACATAATGTCAATATGATTCAACTTCATTGTAGTAAGTGTTTGACAATTTACAGAGAGGTTTCCTGCTGAGAAGTAACCAATTATTGGTCATCGTTCTCACAAATGTTTTGTTGGATTGTGCATATTACTGTAACAAGACAAACCTGTGGGTGGTGGTGGAAAACCGGCATATGCTCTATCCCTGATTTTAAAATTCAGAAGATAATCAGAATACTGAAGCTCCCTACGGAGATTGCATGTAATTATGGTGATATAAAATAAGAATAAAAATTCTGAAAACTTTTCGTAATAAATTTAATGCTACTTAAACTTGTGAATTACCAATTAAAATATGATTGTTTTTATGCTTGACTAATGTCACTTGGAACACCTAGGACGCTTTGCTAGAAGGTATCGCCTGAATACTGCCCTCTAATTGCCTCCCAACCGTTTAATGTATTAAACATAATAGTTATCATTAGTCTCAGAAAAATAGCTAGGTCGAATTTAGCAGTTGTCTGGATGAGAATTCTAGCGGCCGGCTGCTTTGATCGGAAGTGGTTTCCCGATCTACGCCATGCGAATGCCGGAGCGGTACCCCGACCAAACGGGCCACGGACGGCATGCTACCTTTCCTTCCTCTTCTGTATTCTACCCTCACCCCTTACTTACATACATACTTGCATTCACTACAGAACCACGTATGACGAAAGACAGTGGGAAGCTTAGAGCTTAGACACTTATATCAGACCAGACAGTAGTATTCTGAGAAAGTGATATGGTGAAAATCTTATGGATTATTTTCGATTCGTATACGACTGAGAGGACAACAAAGTTCAAAGTTTCAAAACCTGCATTTTGTGCAAAAGTGTCATCAGTAGGAGGTCCCTCAAGTCCTATGATACGAGGTAGATGTCAAAGAAATTACAAGTATGGAGCTCTCCTTTAAAAATACGCCTTGGAAATCCGGTAACCCCTTAGCGCGCTGATCCTAAAATATTATCAGAAGTGATGAAAACGGGAGTTAAAGAAGACCAAAACGCTGGAAACGATTAATACTGAATTATGTGGCTTGTCGTCACTTCGGGGACTGTCCACCTTGCTATCCGCCCTTGCGACCGCTCCATTTGCGACAGCTCACTCCGACTGCTTTGACCGCTAGGAAGACTTGACCGTACAGAACGTTGGTAATTGACACTTAGCGCTTTGGACCTCGGGCAGGTGCCAGAAATGTTCGTGATGCGTTCAATATCAAGAGATTTTTGCCTCTGTCGTGAAACGTTAATGAAATCACTGATGTCTCATATCACTTTCTGGTGAAAACTGGAGCATCATCTTATACGAGTAGCACACACACATTCTCAGACCAAAACAATGAGATGTCAGCGCATCTTTAAATACACTTTTCCACATTGATGTCACAGTCAGCAGTGATCCTGACTTTGCAACCACTCTGACCAGGAAGTCCAAGGTTCCAGTCCAAACTGTGACGGGTTTGCGACCCTCGGTAAATAAAGGTCTTTAGCTTAACTAGCAACCCATGTTTGGAAACACCACCTCTTGTTTTGGGGATTTAGCAACACATGAAATACCTTTGGCATCCCTTTCTCTTTAGCGACCCACGCGGCATGCCCTCAGACTTTGTAGTGAGAGAATGTGGCTAGTGGTAGTTGGAAGAAAGAGAAAGCACTTATTTATTCTGTCCTTGTTAGTCTTCAACGTACTGCAGCCACTACACTGAAAAGAGTAAACGCCTGTATCTTGGCAAATGGTGGTCACTTTGAGTGTTTACTCGACGGTCAGTTTTTTGTCGTTTTTAATATTTTCAATAATTATTAATTTACTACTAATTTATGTTTTATTGGTATTTTTAATAATTTTATTGAGGCTTTCTATTTTGCTTAATAATCATATTCAATAATATTAATAATACATTATTGTTATAAACAATGAAGAGTTCGGCGGTAATGTTTCACGAGATATCTTTCTAATTTCTCTCTGAGCCGAATCTCATTAAATAATTATTGTCACGTTGGTGTTAATAAATTGATAAACAATGATAACTTTCCTCCACATTTTCAGTATTACAGTTTTGTTTCTTAAGCACACTGAGCTGAATCACCTAAAGAGGCGCTTTGTTTCTTGTTCATGTCTCTGCGCACTCCTCCCCCACCCTCCCCACTCTGTGCTTATGCCCCGACGATCGTCTTCTGTGCTGTCTCCACGTGTGAGGCTCGTCTGTCTTGAAAGGTGTGAAAAACACGCGGTCGCCAAATTGCCAAAACAAGAGCAAGTGCTCTCAGACATGCGTTGCGAGTTAAACTAAATACCCTGTAGATAGGTCTATTTCAGCCGTTGTCTAGAGTCGAATTCTAGGTCCTGGAGCCCTAGGACCTCCCTAGGTCAGATGCAGCCCTAAGCCGGTCCGAGTAACAGGCGAAGGCGTCGGGGCGCGAGGCGCGGGCAATTAAGGCTGCAGGCGGCTCCGCCCGCAGAGGCCCTTAGTATTCAAAGCCCGCGGCGCACGTCGTTGGCATTCGGGCCTCAGCCCTCCCCCTCCCCCCATCCCCCTCCCCCTCCCCCTCCCCCCCGCCCACGGTAGGAAGCGCTCCCGACGGACACCCGCAAAGTAATACCCCGAGTTGCCATCACTCTTCTGTGTATACGCGTATGCGATAATCTTCCATCGGGTTGCCAACTATGCAGCATGTGGCCGTTTGCCATATAGTCATTGAGTATTACGATAGATTCAATGATTAGTGATTCCGGGCGCGTGAACTGCTAAAGTCATTAGTTTCGTAAGTACAGTGCATGTTTTCATCGGTGGTTTTGCCCCGCTGGCTGGGGAGATCCGGCGTCCACCCACGTCAGCTTGTGGGGATTTTCCTCAACCAGGTATCTCCCATCAGCGGGGCACCGTCTCAGCCAGGGCAATCTCTAGACTTCCGATTTATCTCCTGATAAGTGCGGAAGTGTAGTGCAAGTGAGTTAAGCGTGTGTAAGCAAGGAGTGAGGTTAGGACAAAGAAGAGAAAGGAAAGGTCTGTGGCCCGCCTGTTAGGGAACTGTTCTGTCATCCTGATTGTGTTGTTTAGTTAACCCACGGAAAACTACCGATTAAAGCAGCGGACCGATAGAATTCTCCTTCAGACAGCATTCGAAACTGACCCAACAGTTCCAAGCCCTGCCCCCATCAGGACTCCAACCCTAGGACCTTTACACAGGGGCTTTGCAGGGACATCAGCTGATGCTCTGTGCCACCCCTGCCAGTGTGAGCATGTTATGCATTTTCTTTGCTTTGAAATGTCTCACTAATTAGAAATGTACTATAGTGTCTGAGCAAGCTGGCGAGTACCTTCCCTCTTAATAGCGGGTGCTTTCTTTCGTAAGAACTTCGCAGAGTGCAATGTTAATGCACCCCCACACTACCTCGAATAAAAACAATTATCTATATAAACAAATGTCAGATTTATGAGATATATCAATCGTGCAAAGACTGTTCATAAATCATTCAAGTAGTTCTCAAAAACTATACTTGGATTAAGATGTGCAACATCTATTTGAAATAATTAATTGTTTGTTTTTGTTTATGTATTTGAAATAATTAAATAATGTTTTGTGTCAATATGTCTGTTAACTATTCACTGCGGTAGTGTATGTACTTGCGAGTAGACAACTAAAGCTGGTAGACCTGTACGTTCTAGGTTCGAGCCTCTTCAGTGGTAGGATTTTCTACTCCACGTCGCTTTTCGGAATATTGTAATAATGCAGAAAAACTTTTATACAAGAAAGTGAAATTTCATTTTCTCACAACTTCATTTGCGTTCAATTAAACGATGTCTCGCAATGAATATAAAAAATTGTTTATGTCCCTTGTTTTTTTATTTATTAAAAAGGATTTACTAAAACCCATAAACATCACTGCGCAACGCTAGAGGATCTTGTGACAAAGGAACTCTTGCCGTAAGGAACTTGCCGTAAGGAACTGAATCTGCACTTGGATGTGATCACTATGCTGTATTGCAATTTGCTCACATCGCACGCTACGTTGCATTGTCTGGTAATGCTGTAGATGTATTTGTAAGTGTACGGTACATTTTGCTGAAAATCCGAACAGCCCACACCCCAGTTAGTTCGGATTATCGGGCTTCTAGTTTACATTATTCATTTGTTGTCGTAGTCATGGAAGAAAATTAAATATCTTCCACCTGAAATGTAATTGTTCCCCTAGAAAATTATTTCATCACACGCCAGTGACATAAACAATACCCGGAATAAGTACTAGTGGGATCGTCAATATTACCTTAAATTCCTGAAAAAGTTGTATTTTTAAAATGTGTAATCCAAACCTTTATATCTGTTTTATTCTAATAGAATGTTTCCTCTAATGGAATGTTGCCTAAATAAACTACAATTTCTGTAATTATCTACGAAGGATTTGGAAGATTGGAGAAATATTCAGGGCTCTAATTCAAGTAATTTTGAGATTCGCCCGCCGCGGTCTTAAAATATGGAAATTGCGAAATGTAAATCACACGATCACAAGTCAAAGATTTGTAAGTTGGGAATCGAATACTACAATTCTGGTGATTGTGAATTTCTATTAGTTTCTTCTTATTTCTTGTTCAGTCGTTGAATATAATTATAAAAATAAACTCATAACATACTCCTCAGAAATGGGAGTTATGTTCATGAAGGCGAGATAAATATGACCCATTTTCAATAACATTTGCATTCCATTCAATAGGGGAAGAGCTAAATTTTCACATAATGAATCCAAACTTTATTGTTTCGAATCATCGGTAGATTGCAGAGATATTTGCTGCAGGCGTAATGTTAGCCACTGGGAGTTTTGATCGTGTTGGTTTAAGTATTTTTAAATTGAAAGTATTCATTTACTGTGCAAATAAAAAACCGAATGAAATATATTGCCGTTGGTTGTGCGATATCACTGCTTTGGTATCACATCTGTTATTTATTTTTATCGTTTTCTGGATCGTGTGACCTCATTTGTGATTTTACTGCCCTGCAGATTTGCGTTGTTTCTGTTGGTTTTCGTTAAAAAAGGTAATGAACCCTCCTTGACAGAGAACTTTTATGTGATATTATATTCAATCTACGACTGCCAGGTGTAGGTGTCAAGTTACAAATACTGACGTATAGCAACTGAACTCATATCTCCAAAGCCAATATGAATTTTAAGCATAAAAGTTATCCATTCAGTGAATATTCTTTATTCTCTTCCTGTATTTTTTCTATAATCGAATTCATTTAATGTTGAAACGTATTAACATTCTAATTTGAAAGTAGGGACCCTAGAATTCATGTATTCAGTTGGGATTTATTCAATAACCGCCACCAACGAGTTCACCACTAACACCTTTTGTTACTTGTGGATATAAACGCAATTCACTTTTCTTTCACATGTATATATTGTGACTACACAATTGTTACAAAACACAAATCTGTTTGAAATATTTAAAAATGTATCTTACTATCATTCTGATTGTTGAATAATGACAGATTTATTTAAAAATGGGGCAAAATAAACTTGCTCTATTCGATAGCAAACAAAATAATTTATTTCCCTACAAATAGTTTGCAGTAGTTTGTGTCTAACAATAAATAAATTAATTAATTAGCATGAAATCGTTAGACATAATCAGGAAATAATTGGCATGAAAATAATAAACCTCTCAGTACAAATTCCAGTTAAAAACATGCTCACTGGCACTCTTCTTATTCAAACATTTCAGAAAAAATATCTTCCTCTAGTCGTTTGTTGTGGCTTCCATACAGCAGAAAACTGATGATGATGGCTAAGCCATCGAAAGCTGCTTTTTTAATAAATAATATTGTTGGCAATGACGACTCATAATTATTTCATTGTAAATGCCAACGAAAACTCACAATACCAATACCTTCCTCTCTCTAGCACTCGGCAGTTTCTTCACAAATCTCTTCTGAAGTGGGACGTCGGTGGGTGACAGCGGCTGCGGGACACTGATTCCATTGCAGCCGTTACAGTGAATCAGTCCACCACAACTCCTTTATCTCTGTACTCGAACCACTCAACCGAACAACAAAACCATTATCGTTTGAATACTTTCTTTAGTGTCTTGTTTAGAAAATCATTTGCCATTTTTACAGAACATGTCTCCTTGGCCTATAGTTTTCAGTCGATCTGAAGAATAGCAGTAGTTAGATGAGTGAGGATCTGGATAACTATTTCAGTATTTATGGTCCCTATTTCTCCTGTCTCCTTACAAACACCTGTGTCTTCACATTTACGCCCTTCGTAGATTGGCAGTAACCACTATTTAATTCATTAAATAAATTATTTAAATGTTACACTTAAATATTAAACATAACTATTTAATTATACACATCTTGCTATTTACATTAAATCAGAGGAATTTATGTATTTTGATTGCAACATACTTGATTGCTTGTATTACATGAAATCTTGAAATCAACGAAAACATTGCATCTTTTATTTACAATTAAATCTTCATCGTATTATTTTTGGTTGAAAATTGTCGCTATATGTCACTTTTAGAGAGGCTCTCAACACTTCTCGCTCTGCGCGCAACATGGCTGTGCACAGAACGAGCAAACATTGGTGTACTTTAGCTCACTCATGTCTCTTCATCACGCTAGTGGCTGCCTATTGGTCGAATAAAATTTCAGTTAATCAATCAGAAGCTTCAAGTTCTGATGATGTCACTTCAGAGTTGCCAATGCTTATTAAGAAATAATATTTCTTACAGTGCAAAGGAACTGAAAATGGAACAGCGCCATTACTTGCTTGGTTTTGCGCCGTTAGAGCATTTCTGCGTCGTCTCCTGTGTACTCTCATCGCGATTCGTTTCTCATTACTGCTACTGTCGTTGTGCTGCAAGAAGGACCGCGTGCCTGCGCCCGAGTAAGTGGCAATATCCCGCTATCCCACCCCCACCTGTCAAGTAGGCAGAAATATTACTCGGACAATAAAATTTTTTGACGTTTTTCGCCGCTTGACCACGCGCTTGTCTGTCGCAGGAGGAGGCGGCGGCGGCGGCGGCGGAGGCAGCGAGCGCGCCGGGGGCGGCGCGGGGCGCGAGCGCGTCAAGACGCCCGACAGCCCCGAGGGCGCGCGCCTCAGCGGGGGCGGCGGGGGCGGGGGCGGGGGCGGGAGCCCCGGGCCGGGCCCCGGCGCGCCCCCGCTGCCCCTGCGCCTCGCCAACGGAGACGCCAGCCCGCTGCGAAACGGCGCCGCCAGCAGTGAGTCCTCTATCTATATAATGTATATGTATGTTCAATGTTAAGAAACAAGGTTGACTTTTCGACAAATAATGTACTTCAGCTTCCGGGTCAATGACCCCCATCTCGATCAGGGTTTTGGCCAGTTTTCCTGATCCATTGAACAAAAGCTGAGATGGCCCCTTGTTTCGCTTCTGGACGTAAATGTAACTTCACTACGCGTACATTTTGTTGAAATTTCCTCTTTCACGTAATGGTAGGAGTAGAGGGAAGGGCGAGTTACTATTTTGTTAGCAATGCAGAAAAATCATATGCAATTCATATACCGATGCAAATAAGTTTTCAATAACTCGCAAACGAAAATGTCTATTTTTTCACATATATTAATCTCGCGCTTTTTTAAAATTTATTTTTATTTATTTATTTTCAAATTTTACACATCTTTTAATCTTTCAAACTTATATTCATCTATAGTTAAAATTACGGGAAGTATATCTTCTCACAAGCGGAGTTAATCTTCTTCCCCCTAAGTCACATACACCTTTTACTGTTTTTCTGACAAAGTAAATCTACGGCTCAACCTTTTTTTGAGTTCTGTTACAATTCGTAACACCGATCTATCATTTAGCCGCCTATTGGCATCGAACGTTTCAAGAAATCCTTCTTTTAATTTAGTCATCGTCAGTCGTAGTCCGTCGTTGCCTTTTATCCCTTCGGCCAGGGGCTCGGCGCCGTTAGATCCAGGGTTTCCCACACCCTCACCCGACCGGGAACCCGCGATGCCTCGAGTTGCTCAACCTCCGTGATTGCACGGAGAGTAGTTACGGAATTCGGCTAGCGATACATTCGCGTCCTAAATGTGTATTTTCTCTAATTAACTGGTTTCAATGCTAAAACTGAACTTCAAAAATATACTAAAATTAATAGAATGAACGCGCACCTCCTGTCATTTGAATATTACGTCATTTTCAAGAACTATCACATTACAATTACAAGTCACTGCAAGGGTATCGTTTTCCGAGGGATTTTCCCTTTACGTATACTTAGTTTACGACCTCAAAGAATGGTCAGTCAAATTTGCAGTGAATGGAACATCAAATGAACAGATCTATTAACTAGCTGTGAATCCTTTCAGAATTAAATGACGTTTTTGTTAGTTCTCGGTAAGCAACAATATTATAGGGAGGTTTACTTAATAATAGAAATGTAACGATCTTTGAATTTAGTATCTTTCAGCATTAATAAAGTGTCAATCACATCCAAAAATGCAGTTCAATTAATTAGCTGTAAACACTTTCAGAAATGTACGTTTTGAATATCCTTTTTGCCAGTTCTCGGTAAGCAACAATATTATTTTAGGGGTTATCTAATAACGGAAATAAAGGCTATTTAATTTACTATACTTCAGCCTCAACGTTATTTCATAGAAATCGAAATGTTCAGTTCTGTTAATTAAATATGAACACTTTGAGAATTCCACGATTTAAATGCCGTTTTCGTAAGTACTTGGCAAACGACAATATTATTTTTGATGGAATTAATTATGAAACTATAAGGGACATTGAATTCATAATCTTTAAGCCTCAACGAATGGCCAATAAAATTGATATGTGCAGTTCTATTAATTAACTGTGTTCACTTTCAGGATTGCACGATATGAGTGTAATTTTTGTTAATTCTTGGTAAAAAATAATATTATTTTCGGGGGTATTAATAAGAGAAATATAAAGGCCATTGAATTTAGTATTCTTCAATGAAAATCTCGGAGAAAAAATATCAAAATGTGTCATCATCACTGTAATTAACCGTGATCAGTTTGTGAATGCCACACTTTGAACATAATTGTTTCTGCTTTTTCTTAATCAACAATAGCAAGTAACACTATTATTCTTTTACCTCTTTTATGGAGGAAATATAAGGGCCATAAAATTTGGTATCCTTCAGCCTCAGCGATGTGTCAGTCAAATGGAACTGTGCAATTGTATCCATTGGCTGCGATGTGCGCGGGCGGGAGGCGACAGCGAGGGGCGGTGTGCGCAGGCGGGGGAAGCCCGCCGCTCGACGCGTCGGCGGCTGCGGCGGCGGCTGCGGCGGCGGCGGCGGCGGCGGCGGCGGGTGCGGGCGGCGCGGGCCGCACCAAGCTGCGCCGCTTCCTCTCCACGCTGGTGGCGTTCGCGGGCGAGCTGTCGGCCGAGGCCGGCGAGCGCGTGCGCGGGCTGGTGCTGTCGCTGGCCGCCGGCGCGCTGCCGGTCGACGACTTCCACCGCGCGCTGCAGGACGCCACACACTTCCCGCTGCGGCCCTTCGTCGTGCCCTTTCTGCGCGCCCACCTGCCGCCGCTCACGCGCGACCTCGCCGCGCTCGCCAGGCTCACCAAGCAGGTAAGGATCGGCCCCTACGCCCCCACGCCCCCACGCCCCCACTCCCCCACGCGCCCACGCCCAACCACCCCCACGCCCCCACGCCCCTACGCCCCCACGCCCCTACGCCCTCACGCCCCTACGCCCCCACGCCCCTACGCCCCCACGCCCCTACGCCCCCACGTCCCTACGCCCCCACGCCCCTACGCCCCCACGCCCCTACGCCCCCACGCCCCTACGCCCCCACGCCCCTACGCCCCACGCCCCTACGCCCCCACGCCCCTACGCCCCCACGCCCCTACACCCCCACGCCCCTACACCCCCACGCCCCTACACCCCTACACCCCCACGCCCCTACACCCCCACGCCCCTACACCCCCACGCCCCTACACCCCCACGCCCCTACACCCCCACGCCCCTACACCCCCACGCCCCTACACCCCCACGCCCCTACACCCCCACGCCCCTACACCCCCACGCCCCTACACCCCCACGCCCCTACACCCCCACGCCCCTACACCCCCACGCCCCTACACCCCCACGCCCCTACACCCCCACGCCCCTACACCCCCACGCCCCTACACCCCCACGCCCCTACACCCCCACGCCCCTACACCCCCACGCCCCTACACCCCCACGCCCCTACACCCCCACGCCCCTACACCCCCACGCCCCTACACCCCCACGCCCCTACACCCCACGCCCCTACACCCCACGCCCCTACACTCCCACGCCCCTACACTCCCACGCCCCAACACTCCCACGCCCCTACACCCTCACGCCCCTACACCCCCACGCCCCCACGCCCCTACGCCCCCACGCCCCCACGCCCCTACGCCCCCACGCCCCTACGCCCCCACGCCCCTACGCCCCCACGCCCCTACGCCCCCACGCCCCTACGCCCCCACGCCCTAACGCACCTAACGCCTCTACATCCCACATTCATACTTCCCACGCCCGTACACTGCACAGAACCAGGCACGCCCGACGTCCTATCCCCTATCCCGTCACGTTCCCGCATTTTACGACCCTCACTACTGTCGTACCACCCACACCCTCGCGTCCCACGTCCCACATCCCCACGTTCCATCCCCCCACTTCCCACGCCGCTACGTCTAACGCCCCCACGTTCGTCACACATTCTAATTCTCACGCTCCCGTCCTACTCCCTACATGGAACTCCCCATGTCCCACGCACCCACGTCCTACGCCCTTACATCCCACACTTCTCCCCCACCCTCAACGCTTTTGCTACCCCACATGCCTCAAGTCCGTCACACATTTTAACACCAACTCCTCAGATTCGGTGTTTCATACCCCAAGCGCTAGTACCTACGCCCTCCCCTCTTACAACGCACTCTCCCACGACCTCACGTTCTGCGATAGACTCGTCCCCTGGCCCAGTGGCACCACGCTCCAACGCCCTACGTTCGACACCCTCCAGTCCCTCGCCCCACGCAACACGTCCCCTACAACAGCCCCAACGTCGTACACCCCGTTTCCTATGCCCTCTCTGTCACTCTATTCACGCCCTTGTTGTCCTTCTAAACCCTTACGTAAGTAACAGCTAGGCAACCGGTTGCGCCCAATACGCACACCGCCGCGGACCACCGACGGCGCAGCTACAATCAAGGTAGGGTTTGCGGTCAAAGATCGCACGCTTTATATTTTGCTTACTTTCCTTGCACATTCTTGGCATTATTTCTAAAGATTCACTTACGCATTTCAAAATTCGACTTGAGGTTCAGAATAAGTATTTTTTATAATTAACAACCAATTTGAAGGAACATTTCGCTAGAAAGTTTTCTCGGAGGATTCGAATAAGCATATAGAAATTGCTTGCTTTGCGTGATCCATAATCTGCATGTCGCGGCCGTGCATACGCACGTTGAATGAAGGCGTGGATTGCGCGAGGGGGCTCTGGGGGGAGAGCGCTCGGCACCCCGCGATCCCCTGTTCCCGTTCCGCGCGTCGAGCGGGTGGGGGGGCGGCGCAGCCATCCGTTTGCACGCGGGCGCGAGATTTAAGGTGGCAAACTTTGGCAATATCAGATAGGTCTGCGCGGCGTAACTCGTGTTTTTCGCGCACCGCCCGCCACCCCCACCCCCCACGCGACCCCGCGGCGCCGCCTGCCCGCGCCGTCGTTTGGCGCACCTTGCCCCGCCCCGCCCCGCGCCACCTCGCCACACTAATTACCGATTTACGAGGTGCGCCGGTGCTCCGTCTGTCCCTGCTCGCACCTTGCCCTCCCCCCCCCCGCGACCAAGTCCGCGCCGCTTTGCCCCTGCCCACACGCCTCGCTCCCACACTTCAAGCAACGTCCTGCCACGCTACTACACGGTTCGCCCCTCTCCGCTCCTCCCCTCCCTCCACTTCACCCCTCTCCGCTTCACAACGTTCCTTACGCCTCACGGCGCCCTCATTTGAGTCCTCAAAAAGCCTCTTGGTATTAGTACACATGTCAAAAATCTCCCAAACCCTGGATTTTTACGTGTTCCAACTCTCTATTGTAAAATTTACTACATTACAAAACAGTTTGGAAATCACACTTACAGAAATTCTTCTGTACAGAAAATTACAAAGTTCCATTTGCATTTCTATGCATTATGTATGTATTTTGTATTTCTATGTATTATTTCTATGTATTATTTCTATGTATGTATATTAAACACAGATAAACTCCAAACTTTAAAAAAGCTCTACTGTAAAATTTGCTTTAGGTCAAATGGAACCTTGTTATTCTGAAATCACGGCATGCTAATCGAAATATTATAATAGTATTATTTTTTAATAATAATTTTAATAATTTATTATTATTGATAATGATTTTATTGAAAAAATAAATGACACTCAACTTAGTTATCTATCATATGAAATGTAGTCGAAAGGTTGCAACGAGGAAGATAAGGAAACAGTGAAATTCTACCAATCTTACGAACTAAACTAAATAGTTGTTTCAGGCAATCTGCGTACTTGGTTGGCTGGCTACATAGGACCTATTCATCTGACGATTCGTTTTCAACGAGTGACGTTGTGGCGATTCACCGCAAATACCTCGCGCCCATTCGTCCTGCAGAGCTGTTCCCTAGCGCTCAGAGGGCGGTCTCCCCCCCCCCCCGCTCATTGCGCATCATCCGTTTAGAACGAACATTTGAAGGCGGAGAAGTATTATTGAATCAATTGCTTCATTTGAATTAAAATAATTACTCAATCTCACATTCAAATTTCAAAGTACACAAACTGGCAATTACCGGTGCTCACCCCTATATGAATACTTTGTCTTATCTGCTGGAAACGGTGCACAAAAAAAAATCCGTCAAGTAAATAAAGTTTAAACCTAAAAAATATATATATTAGAAGATAAAGAAAACAACACAAATATTCAATGTCTTATAGACCCATTATTTTCATAACAATGTCTAGTCGGTTTTCCCTTTAAATTAATTATCAAAGAATGTCGTTAAAATATTCGTTGTTTTTTCCTTTCATAGCTAATTTGTTTATGAAATCTTTTAAAACCCAGGGCACTGAACTTTTTCTTAACTACTTAAGATCGTTTTTCAGCAGCTATGGTCATATAGTGACCACTGTAATTTAACAGTGGATTTATAATCTTGGGGTAACGGCAGCGGAACACGCAAACGGACAAACAAACATCCACGCCCAGGGCGGGGTTGGAGCAAAGGCAGACACAGCCTTCAGCCTTAGCAACCGCTGCTATTCAGGCCGGTCATTGGAGGTTTATATCGCCATATCTGCCAAATAATTTAAGTACTTGTGAGAATAATTAAGAGAGATGGTAGATTTCCAGAAACAAAAACTTAAAGTTTTGTTTCAATATTTTTTTAAGAGTTTCACGAGAATTGACTGTAATTTTATAGGCGCAGCCCTTGAGAACCGGCCGCTCCTTCGATGAACTTGTCCGCCCCGCGCTGTCTTCTCGCAAGCCCTCTCGGGCGGGGCAGCAGCCGCCGGCGCCGCGAGCTCTGTCCCCTCCCCCCTTCCGCCGGCGAAACCAAATTAACAAAATTTCTGCCCGTCCCCGCCGCCCCAACTAGTAAGTTTTATTATTTCTGCATCGCTCCGATTCTGTGTAAACAGCCGCTCCAATTAGCCGCGCGGCGGCTGCGCCGTCGTGGGATTAGGTGGCCGTGATAAGCGGGGGGGGGCAGCGAACGGCCCCAACGGCAGGGGAGTGGGGGGCGGGGGGCGGGGGGAAGGGGCGAAGGCCGGAGGCGCGCGGCCAAAACAAATAAACAGTCGTCCAAGAAAAACGGAAGATTCCTTGGGAGGCGAGATTAAAAGCGGCAGAAATCAGCTTCATTTGAATCGGAAGCAAATTAAAACTAAGTGCAAAGAATAACCACTCCGGCGCGTCCATTAAAGTTCTGAGGCGGTTGAGTAAACCGTGCGGAGAGCGCCAGACGCACCCGCCCCTCTCTTGCTCCCTTCCCGGTACCCTCTCGCTACCCCCCCCCCTCTCCCACTCGCGGAAGGTTTCACTTGTGGGATTGAAACAGAGCACGAGAATGATACCGTTCAAGTGTTCACATTCATGCTCCAAGTTTTTTGCACGCACAAACCTACATTTGACGAAAGTACAGAATGCGCTCATATAAATACGAGCAGAGAACAAAATTGAGGAAAACATTCATAATGACAAGGGTGCAAGAGCCACCTGCAAACATTAAGAAACATTAAAAAAATGTCTGTGGGGGAAACGTCCAGTAAAATTGTTAGAAAATACTTCAAGAATTAAAAATATGCGTAACTTGAAACAGCGTTACTGACATTTCTAAAATACCTGAGGTTTAATTTCAAAATGTAATTTTGAAACTTAAAACAAATATATTTCAATTGAAATATTGATTAAAACCGAAAGAACCTTACGGTGAAATAATACCTTACGAAGCGACAAGTAGTCATCGTATTCAAATAAATTTAAGTGTCATTATGTATCATTGATCTGAATTTTCATATTTGAATATTTACATAATTATTGAAGGGTAATGACATCAGCAGACTTCACGCACGAAATTCTTACAATAAGAAGTAAAGGCTTCCCATATGCTTCAAACTTTTAGAATATTGAGCTTATCGCTTCTAGGGATGAGGATTAGAACGAAGATAACGTATTTCTTTTCCTTTATTTTATATTTAAAAGTAAGCTGAAAACAAAAAAAATCATTGCACGTATGTAATATGAAACAGTACGTTTTTGGACTTTTTGAGTGTCCAGCACGTTCAGGAGATAGAATATCGATTGGCCATTACTCATCTGATCTGTATCTATCTGATCTGATCAGAACAAAACTTTTACAATTTTTAAGATGTTACTACAGGAAAAAATCGCAATTTGGAAATAAATTAATAAAATATAACAAAAAATTTCCTTTTTAGGCAAGATATCTATTCAGAACGAGGTATGCTAAACGCCCGTTGTGTCTCACTAGACAAATTTAGTTCCGTAGCCCATGAATTTTCAGAAAACTTCAAAATATTCCGCACCATGGTCACTTCTGTTAGTACTCACATCATATTTGTAATAATATTGTCATTGCGATTGCAATTATTGGTGATAGCGATGTTAATTTTTAGAGCCCTCTGGTTTCGATGTCCTAATAATATTCAATATATTATAAACTATGTATGTGTGTTAACATGACCCAGTTTCTCCAAAGCAGTACACGACGCCTTGCCACTGGGCTCAATGGAAGAACGTATTTCTAAAGTGACGTATCCCCAAGGATAAGGGAGGATCATAAGGAAAAATATTCAATTTCATTCTTATAACTCAAGATAGAAAGATTGGCAGGCAGTAACAAGATAATCTAGAGCAAGCTCCCCTATATTTGTAAATATTGCTTTCGAGTTTGGTGAAAGTAGGGCTCATCTTGTTACTTAATATTTGTTCTTATTATGAGACACCAACAACAAAATGAAGATCCGTGAACGCTTACGTACAGAGGGAGGCTTGTTGAGGCTGGGGTGGCTTTCTTGTCGCTGCCCCAAGCCCTTCAATTGAACAGTTTTCGTGTATCGTTTCACAAAGGAGAAACCGAATTTTCGAAGAAGGGTTTGGCGGTGTGATTGAGAAGCGTCTTCAGAATGCAAGTCTCAGAATAAATGTTATAAACTTCTAGAACATTTAGAGGAATCGAAAATGATAACGTTTGCCTGTGATTCTGTAGTGATAAATTGCCTATAGAACGGAATTATATTGACATATTGTAACTTCATATTCACATATGCATTGCAGGTCGTGATCAAAAGCAGTTAAGGAGATTTCATGTACCTGCTGAAAGTGTCTGTGCATACGGGATTGCTTGAAAATCAGAGAGAAATGTCACAAGAATAAATACATATTATTTAGTTTTATGCAACTTTTCATTAAATTTTCACGGACAAAAGGTGATCATTTTCAACACTTCTACATACATGGCCTAGAAAATTGTAAGTTTTATTCTGATACTTCCTGTATCAGACGGTAAACCTAGAGAACAAATAGAGTGCTCTTGGTTGTCTTGAGTGGGGCCGCATCGAAGGCTGCGGTGCCGACGTTTTGACCATCGGTCTGCCCGAGGGCTTGTTTGCAGCCCACGGCAAGATGGCTGAAGCGACGGCACAGCAGGTGCGGCGTCTCCCGGCCAGCCACGAGCATTCGGAAGCACACGTCATTTTGGGAAGAAGCTGTTCGGTGAGGGAGAGCGCGAGTGACGGCGCGTGTTGCGCAGACGCCGCTGCAGTACGCGCGCCAGCACGAGGCGCTGGTGCTGGAGCCGCTGCCGGCGGAGCTGCCCCCGCCCTCCGACCTGCTGCTGAGCGCCGCCGACCTGCCCGCCTGCGACCCCGCCCCCGCCGCCGCCGCCGCCCCCGCGCCCGCGCCGGCGCCGCCGCCCGCCCACAAGCGGCCCGCGCCGCGCGCGCCCGCCTCCACCGACGGGTGAGTTCTCGCGTGCACGTGCTTATGCGATGCGTAAGTTGTGAGTGGACATGTGGAGAATATGACGAATTTGTGTGTGTGTGTGGGAGGGTGATGGAGTGTCTGAGCGGTGCGCATGTGTGCTGTGCATGTGTGATGTGTCCACTTAGTGTGCATGAGTGTTGTAGGTATCCTGTAAATGTGTTGTATGTAGTGTGTGTTGATTATGTGTTGTGAGAATGAGTGGAGAGTATGAGTGTATCTATGTGTATGCATGTGTGGTGTGGAATGTATCTGTGGTATACATGTGTGCTGTGTATGTGTGGTGTGTAAGCCTTTTTTTAACAATAGGAGGAAATCTTCACAAGACACGGGCAGCCCTTATTACATAACACGTGAGATTTTTTCTCACTAAACCAAAACTCCCTTCTCCTCCGTCCTCCCCGTGAAACCGCCAGTAGGAATTAGATCGTGGGGGTGGAACAGTGACTCAACCATATGGCATCTCTTCCACCATCTTGGGAATCGTCAAGTCGAATCACGACCTTTCCCTCATTTCGTTCACCAGCCGTCTTAGTTCCAGAAGGTCCAGTTATGAAAAAGAACCCACCATCGCACTCCAACTGTTGCCAGAGGCATGCATACACGCGGCTATGCTTTCAGAATTCATCGGGCTAATCTCAATGATGCGTCGTTGTTGAGGATGGAAGGACTGAAAAAACACGTGTTTGCAACCGACATTGCAGATTTGGTACACAACATTATGGAGTTGAATCTGTAGAGGTAGGGTCTAAACAGACATGGTCCATGGAAACAGAGCGAGTTAATAACCTACCCACCGATGTTCTGACTGATGCACGATTCAACGAAAATTAATAAGGCGGTTAGTCCACTTTTCCTTCGCTGCCGCTATTCTCACGTTAATCCATCCTGGGCATATGTGAGGTGTGTATGTATGTGGTGTGTTTGTATGTGGGATTCATGTATGTGTGAATTATTATTATTATGAAATTGGTATAAAATTATTATTATTATAAAATTGTTTCTTCATTGTCGTTGCAGTCAAGAGTACAATCAAAGCCTGCAACAACTGCTTTGAACGTAAAAAATGAAATAGATTAATATTCCAACTAGTGAGCGAATGTTCTGAACTGAAAGAGAGATGCTCCCATCGAATAACATCAAATAAAGTATTCAATAATGTATGCACTGATTTACATGTGGCACCTATATCTTGTCTGAAAATCCGGATATTTGATCAATATCTCGCGTTTTTCAATTTTTAGAAATAAGTTGTTGCCTGGCCTCGACGCTGTGCGACTGAGTGGCGCCAAAGAAAAAAGAACGCGAACAGTGCGTTTGACAGCGGCAACGTAGGCGAAGGGGAAAGAAGCAACTTTTCCCCGGCAGGTTTCTTTGAATCTCCGTCATCACAATTTCCGATGAACGATTCAAACAACAGCCCGCAGAGTACAAATCAGCAAGTGCGGCTAATGCAGCTACGGATTCAAGAGGAGAATGTTGCGCATAAGGCGCAATCGCTGAGCGAACTTTGATTCTTGATGTGCCATCTATTCTGGCCATTAGTGCCGTACGTGCAGTGCACGTAATATTCTGGACGAGGCTGCGTTTGTCTCCACTGGAAAGTGAGATCCGGCGCCGAACTACATGTCGACTTGTTATATTTCCCTTCATAGTGGCCCCTCCCCATTCAGAGCAAACTCCCAACATGTGAGGGAGCGTAGTGCACGTAAGGGAAGAGAATATAAGTGAAAGCGAAAATCGCGCTCAGTCTGTGGCCCATTTGTTATCGCCGAGCCAATGGTTGATGAAAGAGAGGACTTTGCTTTCCGTGCAATACAAGGACGTGTCTCACATGTGGCTCACAATAGTCACTATTTCTAGTGCGTAGGTCGAAGAGATCGGAGATGTCTAAGACAAACATTTTGCCAGTGAACGTAAGGTGAGAAATCTAAAATAACGAAGTTCCATATGCGATCCTTTGATGATTCCTCACGCGTCACTGCACAGGTCATTAGTCCTATAAGAGTAGTGCATGTTTTTTCCTTGGGAGGTGACGGTGATCTTCCCCCCCCCCTGGATGGTGGGATCTGCGCCGTCGCTAAACGTCGGCAAGTCGGGGGTTTTCCTCCACCATGTATCTCTCATCTGCCGGGCACCCCCTAGCAGGGAGAAGCTCTAAGCTCCCAACTTGTAACCCGGCATGTATGGTAGTGTAGTGCAAGTAAGTGTGTGTGTGTGTGTAGGTAAGGAGCGAGGATAGGACAAGGAAGGGGAAGGAAGAAACGCGCGCGATCCGTTTGTTAAGGTACTGCTCCCGCATTCGCCTGGTGTTGATCGAAGAAAACACGGAAAGCGACCGATGAGAGCAGCCGGCGTAACAATTCTTCTTCAGACCGCGATTGGATTCGACCCAGCCACGCAGCGAGAGCCCAATATCATGAACATGAAGTGAGGTACCGATGTTGCAGACGGCCGAATGTCCCCGCCGAGGCATTCGCTGACGACCGCGAGGGCGTTGCTTGTCCTCGCGAGGGCGGCGAGGGCGGCGAGGGCGGCGGCGGCGGAGGTGCGCGCGCGGACTGTACGGGCGCAGCCGGTGCCGACGGCGCCACCCGCGCCGCCGCCGCCCCCGCCCCGCCTTCGCCCCCGCCCCCGCCCCCGCAGCGCCGCGCCGCGCCCGTTTTATTAAAATGAGTAATGGTTTTCTTAGCGGCGCCGGCTGCCGCTGCTGCCGCCGCCGAGAATTCTTAATTCCCAGATATTTTAACAGTGATTAGCATGAGGGGCCGCCGCTCCGCGAGTGAGGAGGAGGACGGAGTGGAGGGGCGTGTATCACTCCCGCGCCTGCCCCGCTCCGTCCTCGCTCCTAGGACGGGTCGAGCCTCAGTGGGGAAAACTGTAAAAAAATTGAGACTTTTTTATTTATCTGGGTCGTTTTTAGATAAAAAAACAAACATATCCCACTTCCCAAAAACGTCCCCATAAAAAGAGTAGGATAAAATGCAAACTTTTGTTGCGTCACATTAATGAAGTATGGGGAGACTTCTATTTTTGAATAATAAGGACTCATGAAAAGCTATAATTGATATAACTTTCATAAGTTTACGAAAATTCATAATGTTTATGGTACTATATAACCAAAATTCTCAAGTTCTGCTTTGTAAAGAGATGTAAAAATGAAGAGATCGCAGATTCATAGAACCGCAGGTGACCAAACGGTAAGAATTTATTAGTACGATCCACCGATAGAATGATGTTCACCAACCGATGTTCACGCAAATGCTTAAAACAGTTGATACATAAGTATTGATGATACTACCTCAATTATTCCTATCGTAAAAACGTCAATTGTCTTTAATGTATTAATTTAATTCATTTGTAAATTAAGTTTATATAATTACAGAGTTGTAGTATGGAATGGTAGAATACATCAGACTTGAAAATTCCTTCTAGTTCAATTCTAAATATTTCTTTTAAAGTTAGTATGAACATAAGAGTTCTTACTTTTGTTCCTAGTGCTGAAACAGCCCATCAATAAAAGCGGGATGTCACTTATATATTCTAGCTCGAATATCTCAGATATTCTTTGAATTACACACTAAATTAACTTAAGATGTACAGCTTCGAAAGAGAAACAAGAATTAATATACAAGTGTTTCTAAATTATACAGACAAAGAAATCGCGCAGCTCTAAAACGTATTAGAAAAAGTTTGGTGCAGACTCTTTGCTGACAAAAATGTTCGCCTTCGAGAAAACGAGGTTTCTTTCCTGCTTCCAGACGCACAATCCTCTTGCGCCCAGACGAACGCTGCGTCTGGAGGTAAGATCTTTTTGCACGGTACAATTTTAGTGCCGATTGGACTCACAGAAACAATGCAGTTTAGTTTGCATGAAAACATGCATGTCCGATTTTTTCTTTTTCGTCCAGAAAGCGTGCAGTTCGAATCTAGCGCCTCTGACGGCAGAATCGTTCACTAGCGGATTTGTTTACGGCGCAGACCCTCCAACCTTTTCAATTTTGTGATTTCGTGAGATTTTGTGTACTGTGTGGCGGAATCGAGTTCTCAGCTTTTCTGCCGAGTTCATTTTATTGTCACGCGCAAATATGAGAGTCTGTATCTCGCTTCTGCAGCCAAGACTTCATCCTTTCAAAGCGTGTTTTCTGCGCACTTGCTCAACCCCTCACAGTCCTAATCATGCTTGTAGCGACGATGACTGCTTTTCTACTTTTTCTCCCCCTGTTTCATTAATACTTGAAAAAAGTATTAATAATATAGCTCAGCACACACGGACACAAATGCCGCAATGAATGGTCTCGAACGGAACAATTTATGTGTGTGCTGACGATCCTTCCTATCTCTTCCCTTACTATTTGTTGCACTACACTACCATACATGTCGGGAGACCGGTCAGGAGCTCGTCTCGGCACGGGAGGTGTCCCGCAGGGGGTAAAGATTCCTTGCTTCCCCACTTGCCGACGTGAAGGTCGGCGCCGAATCTCTCATGTAGCAGGGAGGAACTCACCGCCAGTCCCCGAGGAAAAACGTACAATACACTTCCGAGACGAATGACCTCAGCGGTTACCGTTCCCGCAAACACGAGATTATTAATCAACGAACCAATCTATCATCCACTACGCGGAGCCCAGCTGTGGTGTGTTTGAGCTGCGCAGAGTATTTGAGTTGCTTGCTCATGATTAGCAAATTTGGAAAGTTTCCTCGAAAACAATTCTTTTTTTCCTTTCTCAATTAACAAAAATATTACACAATATTTTTGTAGAAATAATTAAGGGACAACTAGTGTAGAAACTATTGACTCAAAAAATTATTCGTTGAGTGATGAGTAAAGTTATCTTTGTTATGGCTATTTCTCCGATATGCCAGCTTTCACGTATCACTTGTCTTGATCTGTGGCAACAGGCAAATACTCAGGTAAAGATGAAGTTAGGACACAGATATGACTGCATATTGGCAAATGTACGAAAACGATTCTACGAGTCAAAGCTGTAATCCGCCCCCTCACAGTACAGTGCCTTGCAATTGTTACTAATCACGCCTTCTGTAATGAACACTTTTTGCAATACGCCAACGATACAGTTCTATTGGTACGTGGTTCTGAGCCTCAGGTAGTCCCCAAACTATCATTATATTTAACCAAAACTGTGATATATGATTTTTTTATTAAAATATTAGTCAGTACAGGAACATGCCGCGCCGCGGGAGAGCCTTCCTAACGCTGACACCCCGCTAGCCATTCCGATGGGTTTCTTTCCAATTTACGAGCTGCCTTTCTTTATTTGCCCGAGATCGTGTACCATCACTTTGGATTACGCGTTCGGCTCGACGCGTTCGGCTCGACGCGTTCGGCTCGACGCGTTCCGCTCAACACTTCACACACCTTCCTTCAGAGTGGCAGTAAAACCGGCTGACCTATGTAGTAGATTTACTACATGTAAAAGACGATTGAGCCTAAAGCCTCACGCCTCTGAGCTAAATTCAAATTCGCCTTTTTCATCTTCCGCGTAACGCCTTCTGTCTCCACTCAATGGTGAAAGTGGCAGAACGAATCTGGCCGAAGAGCGAGCCTGATGGTCCTTCATTCAACGCCATTCGCTATTTGTCTTTCGCCCAATGGCCTTCGCCAATTGTGAAAAAACGCAATTGAATCCCCATTACAGGAAGGCGCCCAAAGCTGAAGATCATATGCGAAAGGCGAAATGAAATCACTAAATGCCAAATTCTTGGTAGTGACAAATGCTCCATGTCCTTTGATTTTCAAGGTGTTTTGGTATTTACCCGTACCCATAACACGTCCTATCTGTCGAAATTCACAGGCAATAATATATAGATACTTTTAAATCACATTTGGAAAATCGTGGACATCAGACTTTCCAAAAAGAACTTCAATGTATCAATAAGCCAAATTAACAACACAGTTCAGTCCAGTCGTAGTTGATACTATTAACGCATTAGTTATGTGGCATTTTTTACCTTTTGATAATGCACAGTTTGGCCCTTGGGTCTGTCTACATATTGTAGTTATAATAACTAAAGCATTTTTGATTCTAAGTAGGCCTGTTAGTATTTATAGAAATTGTTTGAATGTTATAATATGACGTATGCGATGTGCCATTATTGCACTGCACCTTGTTGGCCATTTCTCTATTATATCGAGATGTATTCAGGGACCAAAACGGAAAGGATCGTCCTCTCCTCGTGTGCGATCTACTTGCACTCGTTTTTTGCGTACACCACCCACCAACGGACAAGGTCCGCCTAGCAGGCTCACCTCCCTGCCTCCTCCGCCGCTCCACGCCCCGCGAGATCTCTCCGCAGGGCTTCCTGGACCGCCCCGCCCCGCCCCGCCCCGCCCTGCCCCGCCCCGCCCCGCCCCGCCCCGCCCCGCCCCGCCCCCGCCCACGCCGCCATTCGGCCCCGTGCATATTCCGTCCACTGACCTCCTCCCCTCCCTTCCCCCGCCGACGGGTGTATCGCCGAGGCCCTCCTCCGGTTCTATCGCGGCCGCGCCCATTCCTTTCATTTCCTTTCCTCCTGAGGCCGGCCTGGCGCCACCCCTCCCTCAACCCCACCTCCGCCGCCACCCCGCGGCGGCGACAGCTGCCGCGCCGACTTTATGGAGGCCGAGGGCGGCGGCGGCGGCGGCGCTGGAAATTCTGCTTACTTGGTCGCACTTGTCGCCTGCTGCCCGCGCGGGCGCGCGCGCAGCGCAGCGGTGCCTGGCGGCGGCGGCGGCAGACGGCGGCAGACGGCGCGGCGGGTGGCGGGGGTGGCGGGGGCGGCGGGGGCGGCGGGGGCGGCGAGCGCTGCGTGCCGCCGACCTTATTGAAAATTTTTACTGTTATTTTACATCAGCGGTCCTCCGACGCCGTTTGCCGCCCCGCGTCGCGCCTCCAGCTTTGGAATTAGGCACATTCATTTCGCTTAGAGAAATAATAAAGGAGGACGTGCGCACCGACTGCTGCGGACCCACAAAGGATGCGGAGGCCTTGCGCTGCACGTGGAGAACGGTGCTGTCATTCTGATCAAGATGCAGTTTTTCTTAGCTTGTTGCCCTTACGAAGGTACGTCATGTTCAGATAATAAATATAGAAAAAATATCCTCTAATACATGGTACTGCCAGAATTCATGTTTTGTGTGTCCTTGATACCGGAATATCGATTGACGGCAAAATATCCGCGTGTCTGTCCGACTGTTGACGACGCTAGCGCCTCAACCGTTCGGTGCATGGGTCGTTGAGGCAAATGAGTCGATGTACTGACCCAATGGGTAAATTACGGGTGAGCAAGCCAGAGTACACGAGAGACCGTGAGAAGGCCGAATAGACCTCGCTTTATCCGCCTCGAATCCCACTTGGATTGCCCGGGAGTTGAATCTGAGCGCCACTGGCGGAAGTCTAATGCGCGAGCCTATGGACCTCGATTACAGAGACGTTTACGTTTTGCAGAAATGTCTCTCTCAGGTGGAAGGATAATTTTATTCGTCCCAGGGATTGCAGCGAACGCGATTGGCGCTCCAGAGACGCAGAGGCAGCCCGTTTGCACTAACGACGCTCGTTTGCACTGAACAACCGAAATATCAAATAAATTATGAAATTCTTGAAACACGAGCAGTGATTAATACGTAGTGATTAACATTACTTGTATAACATGAGAGCAATCGTCCACTTGAATTGTCGTAAACAGATACAGATTTGAAGACCCTCAATTACTTGCTTACTTACGTTGAACTATCCAAAGGACTACTGCCCTCTTTTACTCTGAGGGTCTACTGTCCTCATTACCTGTACTTCTGTAGTAGTTTGCCAATAAAAAGGAACAGGTCAAAATAAATTTTACTTGCAAATGTTTTTCTTCGCTATATTACAAGAGTACGCTCTCCTATGCATGAAGTATGCTCTACTTCTGGTAATTTTGTGAATTTATGGACATATTTATAATGTCGTGAGACATATTGATAATGAAAACGTCGAGATAAGTGTAGTTAAAAACCAATATGTTACTCTTTTCCTTTTAGGTCTTGTCGACAAACATTGCATTTATTTTAAATGAAGTTATGTGTACCTTGGGCATTGCTTTTAGACTTGCGTTGTACTATACTGTAAAAGTAATATTATCATAGCTACTAGCTTTCCACGCTGTTCTTTTGGAAATTCTGGAGCCAGAGACAAGCGCAACCCATATCATCTGAATAAACATGATAATTGAAACTTCAACTATTTTCTTTTCGTATAGAATGTTAAATTATTCCTATTTAACAGCGAGCACAAATATATCCCAGAGCACAAACAGTTTAGAAAACAGTTCTGAGAGCTATTTTTCGAGTACCACATGGAAGAAATAACTACGAATATCGTTGTTAGAGAAACGTTCTAAAAAAATTAGAATAAATCAGAAACACGATGCAGACACTTTGTGTATTACTACTGGTTTAGTTTGAAGTAGTTTTTTTAATATAAAGATCATAATAAATGTTTAAAAAGTATTCATGGCGATACAATATTTATTTAATTGATATTATCTGGAAAGATGTATGTTATATTTACGTCAGTAACAAACAACACACGACTTCAAAACTGGAAGACCTGGCACTATCATAACGAAAAGTCTCGACTCCATCATCATGAAAATAATCTAAAAGACGTTAAAGACATAGAAAGGCGTGCAAAAAATCAGGAAAAGATAATGCAGTTGCATTTCGTTATCTCCGCGCGTGAAAAGTAAAGCGATGGCGATGAGGGGAGGAGCAAGGACGAGTTCAGCGCCGCGCCGCGCGGCCGATGTGTTTGGGACGGCGTGTAGCGGCGCGGGCGGGCGCTGCGGCATCGGAGGGGGGCGGGAGGGGGGCGGGGGGGGGGGGCGCGCCAGCTGCGGCGTGGGCGCAGGTGCGGCCGCGAGGATAGGCCGGCGCGCGGCGACATGCGGTCGGGCCGCCCGCGCAGACATATTTTCCCCATCAGCGCCCCCGCTTCTCCCCCTCCCCTCCCCAGTCGCCCCACTCCCCGCCCCGCCCCGCCCCCGCGAGCGCAAGGAGGCGCCACCGCCGCCGATAACGACAGTGACAGCGACGGGGCGCACTCGCACTCGCACGAGCCTCACCCCACCTCTCCGCGCCCCTCGCCCGGCTCGCGATGGCTCAGGGGCAGCGTCTGTCGCCTCTGCGGTGTCGTTTACTGGGAGGTGCTTCGGTTCGAGTCTCGACGGAGGCTGCCACTGCTTGGCGGTGCTCTGCCGGCTGGTCTGAGCTGTAGTTTTCGTTTCGGTCGAATCGATCCCCAGCGACTGCTGGAGCAGTACCGCAACGAACGGGCCACGGGATTTTTCCTCCGCCGTTGGGACCTTTCCAGAGCCTCGCGCACCCCAGGCGCCCAGGACCCTGCCGGGAAGGAGCGCTAGCTTCAGCCTACGGCTCAAGCAGTTACTCCAACGTGGGCGCCAATGTTTAGAGTCCAATATTCCAGTTTCGTTCTTGATATTGCAAAGAAACCTGAAACAGTAGTTTGGACTACTGCGCAATTCTTTCAACATGGACGCAGATGACACATAACTCCTTTAAGGTTTGCAAACTTCTTAACATTAAACATACGGTTTCACAATTGATTACTAACAAACAATCTTGTAATAATTCATTATCGACTTTGAATTAAAACCTTTACAACAAATGTTTATTTTATCGTGTTTTCTTTTTATGTTTAATGCGTATAGCAGTGCATTGTATCGAGGAGATTCTTTTTCCAGTTCAAACAGCACAACCCTGCAAGCATTGGTACAGTGTTTGGGAATTGTTTAAGTCAGAGATTGCTCATAGTTCCGTTCGCCTTGTGGGTTTCGTCCGGTCTGTCTACTGGGTCTGAAGGAAGGCTGGAGCGAAGAGCGGCATTCGCGGGGGCGCAGTGCAGCGCCCCACAGCCCCTGAGGCACGTCCTCGGCCACCGGCAGCTGCACTGCGTAGGGGCAGCGAGAGGCTGGGATTTTTCAAGGCGGCACCGACTGAGCTGGTTCAATGGCAGCATTGCCATTTTCTTCGCAGCAACTCTGATCGGCAGATCCTAAGCGTGGAGCCCCGGTCGTGGCAGGATTCTCGACACTGGCTAGATGGCTAGTCCGACCACGGCCACGGCCTGGAAGAGAAATCCAACGGCCTTCTCGCTGATTGGTGGTGGGTACTTCCTCCTATCAATACTAGGCGAATTCGGAAGCAGTACCCTAACAAAAGATCCACGAACATTGTGCGATCTTTCCTTCCTCTTCCTAGGCCTATCGTCTCTCCTTCCTTACACACAGTTGTACGTACATGCCTTACACCACCTCAAACGTCGAGAGGTAGAAGGTTGCTCTGCTGGGGCGGTGCCCCGCAAGCTGCCTTTCAAGTCGGCGCCAGATCTCTCATTCCAAAAGGAGAGAAGCACCCCACCTCGCGCGAAATAGCATACACTACAATATAGGACAAATGACCTTCGCTGCTGACGCGCGCCGAAGCACATGAATCGATCAATATTTCGCAGGTGTTCTCAGGGAGTCCTTGCAATGGCGTGGAGGGAGGGGGCGGGGCGAGGGCGCAGCAAGCCACAGCCTCCAGTGTGCGGATTTGGGATCCTTGCGGCCACCACATCAACAGCCCTCCACCCCCACCTCCACCTCCACCTCCACCTCCACCTTCATCTTCACCTTCACCTTCACCTCCACCTCCACCTCCACAACACATTGCACAAGGTTTTTGTACTTTCAAAAACGGTTTTACTTTTATATTTCCAAAGATCTAGATAGCTAATAAAGGGCTACGGTAACCATTCACTCCTCATTCATCCTCAATCTCACTGCGTTCAACAACGATGAAATTTCGTTATTCAATATATTACATTTCAGGAAATACTTTACGTCAGGAAATACTTTACTTAAGCACCAGCGTATTCAGTATTTAAGCAAAAATTGTGAAATAAAGTTTCTCCCTACAAAGGTTTATGCAATTCATGTACGTTTTCGAGATCTGATTTGAATTTTAGGGATTAAATTTTAAAATGTGAACGTACAGAACTGAAAAGAGCACATATTTCATTCGTACTTTTGCCACCTAGAGGCCCCGCCACTTCGCAAAATAATTTCTGCCCCCCGCTTCCAGACGCATTGGCGATTTTGCGGAAGGCTCCCACCTAACCCCTCTGCGTAAACTCTCTCACCATCGCATGTATGTACCTTCAACTGGCTGTATTGACCCGCCATCGTGACCTATGGCCGTAAATAATGAATGTTGTCAACGTACGTCAGGTATAATAGAATACTCAACTTCTAGAAAATAATTAAGTCGTCAAAAAACATCGAAAAAAGATGTTCAAAGGTTTTCATGTTACATTTAGAAACAAAACGCATTACGAATTCACGCATCATTAGAGCTAAATATTTGGGTAATTTAGGCACAGCAAGTACAGGTAACTCATCTTCATTAATTCCTTGACCAATGACAAAACTGAAAAAGTGAAGGTGGACCTTATATTAAATATTCAAGCAGTACATCATTTACCCATGTAATATAGTGGTCATGAACATTACAAACCCCTTAGAATTGCTTTCATTTTAAAAACTTGGATTAGATCTGTACCTTCGGAGGAAAGCAGAAACTAACCAATTATTACTTTCGTGCAAATGCGTTACCAACACAACACAACACAATAATGCGCAATTTGAAGGAGAGATGTTCCTTTCCCGAATAATGAAATCTGCAATATTAAGCATTGGCAGAGTTGGGAGTAGCAGACGGGAGAAGAAGCGCGCGTGGTGCGGGTCCCGTCGGCGGAGTGGGATGGGAGTGGGATGGGAGTGGGATGGGAGTGGGATGGGAGTGGGATGGGAGTGGGATGGGAGTGGGATGGGAATGGGATGGGAATGGGATGGGGTGCAGTGAGGACCCAAGCTTCAGCCGCGAGCTCGTGTAAGGCGGGGCACAAGCAATGATTAACAGCGAATAGGAAGACCTAGAACAAGGACAAGAGGGAAGTGTGGGCATGTATAGCAGGATTTGACAGGACATCTGGTTGACGTAAAGGAAGAAAGGGAAAACCTGTGGCAGAAATAGCTTGAACACTGAGCTATATAGGATTGAGGGTTGAAAACTAATAGTAGAGCATATTTCTGCCTAGTTAACAGTTCCGAAAGAGCTATAACAGGGAAAGAGGTGAATCTGACCGTAAAATTCAGCGAGAGAAAGAAAAATGTGTGTGAAGACTAAAGAATGTACAACAATAACCAATGAATATTGCTGCAATCTATAGCAAAAAGTGTCTCGTGTTACCGCAAAAAGGACAAACATCCAACATGTGGAAAAGCACAGCTTCCCGAGAGGACAAAAGTGGGACAATCGCGAGCCGTACGTCTGTCGGAAAGGGGATTTGGCGTTTCCCCTGCCCGTCGCCCCGCTCCACCACGCCCCTCCTTTCTTTCCCGCTCCACCACGCCACATTGCGTTCCCTCCGCCCAGCCCACTTCACTCTACCCCACCCCGCCCCTCCTCACCACCCCACACTGCCCAACTCCGTCCTAAACGCCACATTCCCTGCCCCCACCCACAATGCGCCGCCTTACACCGTCTCCCCCACACTTCCCCGTCCCTGCCCTACGTCGCCACCCCCACCTTCACAGTCCCACCCCACCCCGCCCGCTTCTTGCTTATCCGCACCACATTCCGTTCCCTCCCCCGCAGTATGCCCCTCGCGCCGCGCCGTCCTCCCCGCGCCGGGGTACGAAAAGCGCGTGGTCAAGGAGGGGCGGGGGCGGGGGCGGCGGGGGAGGGAGGCTATCGACCGGCGCGGGGCCCGCCGCCGGGGGGCGGGGGCGGCGACGGCCGTACCGCTGGGAACCGCCACCATCTGCTCGGAGGAGCGCGTTCAAAAACCCCGCGAGCTGGCAGTTTAAACGATGTTTAATATTAATTCCACCGTCTCCACAATCCCGCATGAAAGGCGGCGGCGCGGCGGAGCGGCCGCCCGGAGACATCCATCACAGCATGAATTACTTAAAACATTTTGAGCGCGCGCGGATTACATACGCGTGGCAGACCCCGCCGCCGCCGCCGCCGCCGCCGCCCGCCCGCCCGGCCGATCCGTCGCCCGCGCCTCCGCGAGGGGGCGGGGAAGGCGGCGCGCGCACCGGCGCGTGGGAACCGCGCGTTCTGCCCGCCCCCGCCCCGCCCCCGCCCCCGCCCCGCGCCGCGCTCGCTGAATAGCGGCTCCCCCGCTCCCCTCCCCGGGGGCCCGCTCGGGCCGGGCGCAACTTGCCCGAGCCCCCGCCCCCGCCCCCGCCGCCCCCGACGCTCCGGGCGCGCTGCGGGCGCCCGCGGAAAGACCGGCTAAAACCGCCCCTCCAAAGTACCTTCTCACGTAATTGGCCAACCAGGCGCGGCGAATGTTTCAATCCGGGCTCATAATGCAGCTCGTATCACGCCCAGTCGCATCCCGACAGCCCCGCATCGCTCTCGTCCCTCGCCCGTTCCCCGCACGCCTGCGGCCCCTGTTGAGTTCCCCAAGATCAGCATATTCGCCAACTTCTTGCACGCCTCTGCTCTCTTCGCTTCCTAATAATTAGCTACAAAATGAGACAATTCTGGAATCGAAGAAAATTTGCCCTTACGCCCCATGATCTTCAGATCTTCGCATATATTGATATGATATACCTATACTCCATTCACAAACCGGGCACGTGGCAAGAAGGTGTAATGGCCAAAACCCTTCCATTGACCAAGACAATATAATATTATTGTACACATAATTAGTATTATTTTGGAGCTGAAGCATGTAATATTGAGTATTCTTTTACATTGATACTCATTTGCATAAAACATTGTCTTTCAATAAATTCTACCAATAAACAGCAACATCTGGAACTATTCCCCTTGCGTTAATTTTCAAAACACACAGGGCTGATGTAATTGTGATCCACTGTTCTAATCTTAAAAATTAGCCGAGGAAACTATACATTTTTAAATCCACACTAAGGTGAATGAAACAAACTTTCACAGTAAAAAAAACCAAGCAAGAAAATCACCCCGCAAACTGTCTTTTCCTTTTGTGTTTTGAAAAGGAATTGGGGCCGGTCTCACGGGCCGCTCGCGACGGAGGAGCGCAGGGGGCGGAGGAGCCGTCGCGTGTGCGGCCTAGAATGATAGTGATGCGCCTCCGGGATATTCTCTTTCAGCCGCCACTGCTTTCGGAGACTACGAGGAAGTCGTGTTTAAAATAGGGTCTGAGGGGGATGTTTCTGTTTTGTGAAGCGTAGATAGAGACGTTTTATAAAGAAAATAAATGTGGTAGATTAACATTTGTAAAATATTTTCGATTCCCGAAACTACGTCCGTGATATCGGTGTACAAAAATACGTGTCAGATGCCCACAACTTACATTTATCACTGCAGGTTGAGCGCAGACAGGGTTGAGGGTTGCGTAAGAATTCGTTCAGCAGGCTTCTGGAGATACACGAGTTCGAACTCGTACAATTGAGCATCACAAAAGTGTCTCAAAAATTTATTAACATCTTTAATTTTTTCTCGAAAGGCATTTTTTAGATACCTTATCAGATTCTGAAGTATTATCCTTTTCCAAAACATCGTCTGCTCTGAAAAGGTTAATACCTACGTACGCATGGCAGCGACGGAGGTACGGTTTGTCATTAATAAGAGGCAGATTTCGATGACCTACAACATTGCCAAATATTATCAATAAAATGCTCTTAAAATGTTTTTCCAATGCCTTAAGTACAATGAAAAGTGACGTAAAAAATGGATCAAACCCGCGTTAGATGAACCATTCAAGCTATTGGATGTGTTACTGATGTAATCGATGCTTCTTCCGTTTGTTCAAGTGAACACAGCTAGCAAACTTTGGGTTTGTACTGTTCTTTAAAAGAAAATATCTGCCTCTTTATATCACGACATCGGCCGAACTGACAATGGCGCCGATAGGCGTCACAGAAACCTTACATTACATAGTACTCTCAACGGCTGACATTACTATATATGAGCGAAGAAATCGAAAAAGCTTCCCAGGAATTCTGTGGTGAACATTTGTAGTATCTCGTCAATATTGTTCAACGCAAGTACCATTAAAATGATATTAAAATCGGTGAAATCAGCAAAAGTGTTTTAAAAAAGACGATAAAAGGTAAAAGACATAACAATGAGCCTTTCCTTTTTGTAAAAACATTAAATAAATTTCTATACTAAACAGTATTGTTCTAAAGTAAGAAGAAAAAAAATGACATGTCATTAAAATCAGCACCCTAGTCATAACCTTTCCATGCACCCCTTGGAGTCATAGTCATGCAACTTATCTTTGTATACTTTTCGGCAGAATTTTTACTGAACATTTGAAATAGGTATTCCAATTCCAGGTAAGTGACAGATTCTTCTTCACGAAAAACCCTTAATCTCATATCGATGGTTAATGGGTGACTAATCTTTCGTATGTGGTTGCCTGATCCTTTAAGAGTTCCATATTCGACCACCTCTTCACCAATTTAGGTTATGTTCCTACCCGCGTTCGTTTCCAATTCCAATTCCAGGTATGTGACAGATTCTTCTTCACGAAAAGACAACGGAAAACGATGAAAATGACTTCACAGAATTGTATGATTTTTGTAAGTAACATGTCGTTCTTATTAAAAACTTCTACCGGCAAAAGTTGCTCAGGGCATCAGCTATTGTCACTGCAGTGCCTGTGACCAGGAGGTTCTGGCGTTCGAGTTACAACAGTTGCAGGATTATCGACACAGTCGTGTTTGAGGTTCGTACTGAAGCAAGTATCCAATGAAGATGCATGAGTAGAACGAGCTGGGTTGGAATTATCATTTTCGCAGCCCACGCGTTTGAGGTGCAGTGATATATTGAAAGAGAAGACAGGAAGCGAGTTCATTCCGAGTGCGCCAGCGCAGATTTTTATTCCCATGTGTAGTGAACGCTACACCCTGGAATTTCGCTGTGTTCCTCCCACGCTGGACTTTTTTTCGGCGCCAGCCTATACGTAGTCATGGTGGTTTTTCTTGTCGATGTTCCTTACCGGAGCACATCTCCAGGTAGCACAAGCTATAACCCCCGAGTTAGTGGACGTTTCCCGGCACATCAAATATATGGCAATTGTTTCCTTCAGTTAGAGCAGGGCAAGTTTGATCCCGGGAGGTGTCGGTGTTCCTCCTGCTGGCAGATAAGCTCTGGCGCCGTCCAACATGTCGGCCGGCAGGGGTTTTCTCCACCCAAGTATCTCCCACCAGCGGGGCACCGCCCCTGTCGGCACAAGCTCTAAGCTTCCGAACGGTAGCCCGAAATGTGTGGTAGTGCACGTTCATGTGAGTGTGTGTATGTAGTGTACTGAGGATAGGACAAGGAAGAGAAAGGAATGATCGTGCGCGGTCCGAGACCCGTTTATTAGCATCCTGCTTCGGCATTTGCACGGAGTTGATGGGAGAAAGAATGGAAATCTACCGATCAGAGCAGTCGGTTGCTACAATTCTGCTCCGGACAGCGGCTGAATTTGACTCGGCTATATAGCTAGTGTCGAAAATCTTGCCACTGTCAGAACTCGAACACTACGACCTCCCGGTCAGAGGCACTTCAGTGACGTCAATTGATGCCCTGAGTCTGAGTGTGTGTGTGGGTGTGTGAGTGAGAGGAGAGAAAAGGAGAAAGAACGAAAGACCGTACGCAGTCAGAGTCTCGTTTGTTAGGATACTCCCGATGGATATGTCTGTGTTTATCGAAGAAGCTAAGGAAAACTACCGATCTGAGCAGCTGTAAGCTAGAATTCCTCTCCAGTCGGCGACTAATTCGACCCAGAAATCTAGCTAGTGTTGAAAACCTGCTGGTACCAATGTGAGCTAACCCTTTGTATCGAGTATAGTCCGAAAATCGGAACATTCAATTCAATGCATCCACATCACCACTCGGAGGATTCTGAGTTTCTCCGTTTCACGACTAAAAATGGCTGTTTCATATGGTTATTTCACAGTTTTCCAATTTTTTGCGTCAGGACAGTCCTACTATTCATGAAGAATAATGAATATTTGTTTATGTGCAATGTTTATTAACGAATAATTCGTTTATTATACTCGTAAGCAGGAACGCAACGGATCGGCTTTCCAGTACCTCGGGAATTATTATTAAATTATTCTATAATTACATAATTATTTCAATTAAACTAATGTCATTTAGGGCGCATTCCGGAACCTGGAATTTTATACATCAACCTCTACTCGTAAGTGCATACTAAAAGTATTATTCGTTAACATGTAATAAACATACTTCATTTACGAGTGTTGTAATTCGTGAGCTTTTTCAGTCCTCGCAGGCGATTGGGTCAGAATTTGGCCGTTGAAGCCTTCTCCTCCGCCCGCTGCGCCGCGCCCTCGTCCGCTTCGCCTTGCCGTCCCCACCCGTCTTGAAACCACGTGCACGTCCTCACTTCGCCCCCCTCCGCCCCCTCCGCTCCGCTCCGCCCCCTCCGCTCCGCTCCGCCCCCCCTCCGCTCCGCTTCACCCCGCTCCGCTTCACCCCGCTCCGCTTCACCCCGCTCCGCTTCACCCCGCTCCGCTTCACCCCGCTCCGCTTCACCCCGCTCCGCTTCACCCCGCTCCGCTTCACCCCGCTCCGCTCTTCACGTTCCCACCCCACCCGATTCCGCCACAACCCGCTCCGCGCCGCTCCACCCATTGTCACCTTGCCCATCTCATCTCGTCCTGCCATTCCCCACCCCGTGCGCTCCGTTCTACCGTATCCCACCTCCGCACCTACCCCGCTTCACCCCGCTCTATCCCTCCCCATTTCGCCCCGCCCAACCCCGCTCACCCCAGTACACTCCGTACAATCCCGCTTCCCCCTTCTCGCCACTAATCACCTACCCCTCCCCGCTCCGCTCTACCCCTCTTATCCCCTCTCGCCCCACGCCGCACCACTCCGCCCGGATCCCCGCACATCGCAGCGAGCTCCGCCTGACGTCACGGGACGTGTCGCCCCGGAAGGCTGCGGCCGCGGGCGCCGCGCCGCCCCGCTCCGCTCCTCTCCTGTCCGCTTCGCCAACGCAGGTCGGGGCGGGGCGGAGTGGGCGACGGCAGGAAAAACAGCGGGCTCTGCTTTGCGTGCGCCCCGCCGTGTTTATCTTCGTTTTTAACCGGCGCTGGGAGAACGCGCACCTGCCAGCGGCCGCGCGGGGCGGCGGCGGCGGCGGCGGGGACGGTGGCGGCGGCGGCGCTGGCGCCCCCGGCGGCCCGCGTGCGCGTCCTTACAGGGCCGCCGCCCCCGCCCCCTCCCGCCCCGCCGCCGCTGATAGCATCAGCCCCCGCGCACGCGCACCTGCGGAGCTTCCCAACGCCGCCGCGTGATTCAACGGCGGGCGGCGATCGTATCGCGCTGCGGGCCTCGCCGCTAGGTCTCGCTCCTCCTCAAAGCCCCCCCCCCCCCCCCCCCCCAAGCACCTGCAGAGTAAACTTCGGGCGCGCGCTTCAAAGAAATTCGCTACACCTACGCCTTTCTTGTTTTTGTTAATTCCGCGTCCTGCGACACATATTCCGTGGACGCCAGTGTTGTTTTTTTGGGGGCGTTGCCGGCGGCCGCAGCTTTGCGTTCGCTCTTCAGAGGAGCACTCCCCTCGTGCCACCTGCAGCTAGCCAGCGGTGACAAAACGACGCTGCTTGATTGTCTCTGTCGCAGGACTTCAGCACCAAATATAAGACACAAACTTTCAAAATTCGCTAATGCTGTAATAACTTTACATCTTTGGGGTCATTTACGTAATAACAATTTATTTCATGTACCCTGTAAGTTTAAATCTTCGAAATGTTATATACTGTGTTTAGTTTAATAACGTGGGATTATCGCTTGTGCATTATCGATAGAATATTCCTTTATGTTCTTCCTTCAATGCTTCCAATACAAACTCACCCTTCTTTTGCTTATTTTCAACAAACTCGTCCAGTGGAACGAACATTGTGTCGTCATGAAATGTAAACTCCACTCTGGCTCACACGAAGGCTGAGGTGACTGAGGGCATCATTTGATGCCACTGAAGGCTCTTAATCCGTCCTCGCATCGCGGCGACGGCAGGATTTTCGACACCGGCACATAGCTACGTCGAATCAAGTCTCTGGCAGGGAGAATTCTAGCGGCCAGTGATTTCTTCGATCGACTCTAGACAAATGCCGCAGCGGTACACTAACGAACGGGGAATACAATTCTAAGACATACAATACATTTAAGCTGATTAAAATTGGATGGCCGACACGGTCAGAGCGACTCAGCTCTTCGGTCCGAAGGGTCCAGGTTAGAGTCCCGCCGTCGGCATGGTTCTTCGTCCCTCGTCTCTCATATGTATGTGTGGTCGTGGTGTCCCCAGATCAGAGGAGCCCGCAAGAGTTTTAGTGTGTAATGTACGGCCGATTATGCGTCCCATCGGCTATCGGCTGGATAAAGCCATAGAAAAGAAAAAACAAACAATTTCAAAAAGTTACACGAAAGGAAATATCCCTCCCACAATGAACATTTTCATCCCGCAGCTCTGCCGATTCGTTTCAGTCCGGCCATGCGGCCTCCTCGCCTCTCGTCTGGTTGGCGATGGTTGGCGTCTGGTTCTTGCGGCGCTGACATTCACACCGACGAATGACGTCACGCCTGCATCCGGATTTGTCTCGTTGGTCCTGTACTTCGATAGTGGCCTTATTGGCATTACGTCATTGGTACACCTCCTGCCTTATAAAATGATACAAATATGATAACCCTAGGTAAGTGTAATCAGTATTCTATCGTTTCTGTATCAGACTTCTTGAGTACATTTTCTTCAAAAGCAGTAAAGCTCCGCTCCTATTATCAGTGCCTTATTAGCAATGCCTTAGCAATACTACTGCGCCGTATTTACTGATAGAAATGTGTCTATTCAATGTTTCGTAAATGTTCATAGTAAAAATTAAATTAGATTCACAACTATAGATTTACTTGGAAACACTGGGGTGGGCCCTCCTCCCCATACCGTAGTGAGCAACGTCCACGGTCCAGTGTAGGGCGAACCGTTTCCCTTTCTGCCAATGCCCACGTGCACGTGCGGGGTAGCGTGGTGCCTGCGGTCGCCGATCCCCACGCCAACGCTATCTCGCGACCAGAGCGCGCACTACCGCTGCCCTGTTGCAGCTGCCATCTGTGCTACGATTGGCAAACTATTTCCAAGTAAGAAACTCCCGAATTTGCTGAAAGAAATTACATTTTAAAATATCATTACCAGAAGCGGATCCAGAATTTGTCAAGAGGGGTTGAGGGCGAGGACATTTAGTTGCCGATTTCTTTAAAAGACAATTTTAAATAACGTACCTTTAAGCAAAATAAGCAACTGCTTAGGAGCAGTTGCTGCCAATATGCCAGATTCCACAATCGTTAATACTCTGTGGTGAATAATAACCAAATAAAAATTAGACCAGACATGCTCTGCAATACTTATTACAGGGTGATTATGAGCGGAAACAGTTGCAGACATCAACTGGCAAAAACTAATGTGACAAAAATATAGACGGTGTTGTGTTACAGCGTGTACTTTCTCGCGTCAGCAACGGTTCCATAAAATAGTAATACCGCAATTACTCTCCATATTAACACATTTCAGCCACCACTTACCAATCGTAGCGCATTAGGCGCGAAAAAGTAAGCATAGGCCTTTACATCAACACAAATTCGACAAACTCAAAACACCGTTCCATTCACCTAGAATCAACGTCTATCAAATTTTAGCCATTAAATTTGGAGTTATTTTTGAAAAAAAAATTGGAAATTTCGAGGTTTTGTGTGAAGTGCACCCAAATATCAAAATATCCGTTTCAAATTTAGAGGGTCTCGAGTTCATTTAGGTTGATCAGAGAATATAAAATTTGGAGAATATCGTCTGAACGGTTTTTTGCTCTTCCGTGGACCACAGACTGATAGACACACGTTTGCCGGCAATCGAATTTTCTGTACCAAAAACCCACAAATACGGATTCTGGCTACCCAACGTGTTAGAGGAAGTACAATAATTTACTACATGTAGGAACAAGATTAAGTTCCAGTAGTAAGCGTTTGTCGAAAAATCGGCGTTTTTTTCGCAGTATTACTATACATTTTTATACTGCGTAAGTTGTACGTCAGAAAATAAAAAATTACAACTTAAGGTAATATGTTTTTGGTTTAAATAAACGTGAAAGATGTTTCAATTTCGAGAAAATCCAATTTAAAGCTTATCCTCGTTACTGAATTATGTATTATACGTTAATATCCATTTTATACATACAACTACGCAGAAAGTGTTTTACGTTCAAAATTCATGGTGCTACAACAACACATACTTTCGGGTATTATTTGAAATGGCTCAGCGATATTATAATTCTACGTGAATCCGCAAAAGTAATTTCTCGTCCTTGTTTTGTCCCACTATTGTTTGTTCCGTGCCGAAAGCGCCTCCGTCTGAACTCGAGCTCTCGGGCTCTCCAAGTGAAAGGCGCTGTAGAGACAGCGAAATTGCTGGCTTCACAATTTGGATTTCTGTGCTATTAATTATCAATTCTTAGCAATACTATGTTCTAGTGCACAATACCGGGCTCATCATGCTGATTCGGCCAATCAAAGGTCGGCTGCCCGTAGTTGGGTTACAGTGCGCTTTATTACTTAGTAGAATTCAAGTTTTGCTTCACGCTTTCGCACTTGTAAAAGCCATCATTTATCAACTGCATAATGTTTGCACGAGGACAACTAGTATTACTTACAGTGAATTTTAATTTCTAGGCTTACGATGTTCCCAGAGTACTTTCGATAGTGTCAGCCATTTGCTTTCAGATATGACATTTTTGTGGCTTACATCGCTCAAATAGGCCTTAATTTACATAATATTAACAATTTCTTACAATCTGAGTTCTGAAGAGCAATAATAATGAACAAAAGGAATGAAATTTTCTATTTCGCATTTTGGTTCGATTGTCTCGTTCCGATTTTGGGTCCGCTTTTCCGGCTCGATAACGGTGTCCCCCGGGCTGAACCTAGATTAATTCCCTGCGTCATCTACTGAGGAGTAAGAGCGACATACGGCGAACATGAGATATTCCCTTCACCAGAACTAGCAACTAGCCGTCGCTCTTCTTCGTCACACAGCTACAAAAACATGAGACGATTTTCAAGGAAAGCTACAACACTTTTTGCTCCGGCCGGTATTCATACCCGGGATCACATCACGAGGAGATAGTACGCCACCCATGAGCCATCCTAGAGGCCCTGTTTGAAAGAACAATTGTAACAACAATAGCAATAATAATAAATGATAAGCCGTCCGGGTAACCGAAATGGCTAAGGCAGCTGCTGTAGCGATCTCGCACGGAAGGATCGCGGGATCGAGTCCCGCCTCGGGCAAGGATGTGTTTGTGAATGTCTGTCTATATTTGTGTGTCGTTAATTCATCCTTCATTATATCATCCATCCCCCCAGGTCTAGCAACCCTCAGGGATAAAAATCGGATTCAGCTTAACCCCATTCTACCCAAAGAGTAGTCGCATGCACTTGCCTCGGGATAAAGGATACGGAGCCTCGGCAAGTGCAGATTCATGTTCGCGTGGGCCGAGACAGTCAACTTGCGACCAACAAAAAAATAATGACACATCTTTTAGGTAATAATATATTATGTTTAAATGATTCAAGAGTGTTATTGGACGGCCTTCCCCAACTCTAATAATGGTCGCTAATTCGGGGCCTGCCCAAGGTTATACAAATTTCTAAGTTATCTTATCCCTGTGGTTTACTTTGTTCTTACTCTACTCCCACTCCCAATTATAATGCTTTTCATATCTTTGAAATTATTAGGCCTTAAGTAACCTTCCTTGTTGCATATTTCCGTACGAGATATCTCCTCGTCGAAGTTTTTTTAAATTTATTTCCTGTTGATATCTCTTTAGGAGAAATGTTTAATATTCCCAAGTCGCTCCGTGACCTATTTTCCTTCTGCAAAGGCTTGTAAAGGTGCAGTTACTTATGGAATAGCAATGTTTGCTTTCTGGGAAAAAGCATTATCCCTCCTATGCAGACACACAAACAGACACACTCACACACACACAGACACACTCACACACACACACAGACACACTCACACTGTACACTAGTTACGAACGAGAGGTCTCCAAACACAAAAATGGCCATGAGTGGAGGTACCATTTTTGTGCACTAAGCAATCATCTGTCAATTTCTGCGGGACTTGCACCGTGCGTGGCTCGTGGCATCGATTGGTGTCACTGCAGAACCTCTGACTTCGAGGTCCTGGGTGGCAGGATTTTCGACGCTCGGTTGAAAGCAGCCTCTGTCTGGGGGGGAATTCTAGCTTTCGGCTGGTCTGGTCGGTAGTTTTCCGTGGTTTCTCCCATCAATACCAGGTGAATACTGCGACCGTATCCTAACAAACGGACCACGAACCGTTCACAATCATTCCTCCCTCTTCCTCTCCAGCGCCCGGAATCGCTGATCAATGAATCAATTGAATTGACTGTAACGGAGAGGTTTTCCTCTCGGCGTCCTGTCTGAGCAGCGGCGCGTGTGTGTGCGCAGGTACTACGAGAACGGCGGCGCGGAGGAGCTGGCGCCGGCGGCGAAGCGACACCACTCGGCGGCGGCGGCCGCGGCGGCGCTGCTCGCGCCGGGGGCGGCGGGGCTCGGCGGCGGCGGAGCGCTGCTGTTCGCGGGCCAGGCGCCGCCCCCGCCGCAGCCGCCCCCGCACCTGCAGTCCGTCGAGTACGGCGCGCCGCCCGGAGCCGGGGGCGGGGGCGGGGCCGGGGGCGGGGCGGCGGGCGCGCAGGGGTACGCTCCGCCGCACGCTGACCTGCTCATCCCCGTGGACCGGCGGCCCGCGGGCTCCGACGACGAGTGGAAGAATATCCACGTGGTGCGTAAAAATCTCTTCGCTCGAGCCTCCAAGCGTGCGCCCCACCCCATCCCCATATGCTGCCATGTATTCACGGGCGCCTGAAGTATTAATTTGCCGTACGTGATTTCTAGCGGGCAGACTGCCCTTAGGCAGTGTTCCTCACCCGAGTTTTCCACCCAGTCTTCCTTGGAAGCCACCTCCGACGCTGCTCTGGGGGCCTTTACGCGCAGGCGCGCCTCCCCAGGCGCGACTGTCACATTTTCCGCCTCGTGTCCATCTCAGTTAACTATATCCGAGCTAATTGCTTGGGAGACAGTGAGATCTCGTTAGGGCAGAATATTGTCGGAGGGATTGGATTTTGCCGGCATCTGCCAGGGTTCTTTTACATGCCGCAAGAGAGACATGGCTACTGTGGATGTTTTGCCCTTCGAATATTCACGCCCCTCGGTCGGGATCGAATACGCGCACTGGGGTTCAGAAGCGGCCTGAAGCATACGATGGCCCCTTACTTCAAACCAACCTTCCGCCCTCCCCCCATTCCCGCATACTGAACAGAATTAATTTCTCCAAGCAACAGGAATAACTTACAACTATTAATTTGAATAAGAAGTATTTCTTTTGTTTATTTTTAATGACGAAGAAGTTCGCCTCCCCAGTTACGACAGGGTATGGAGTAAGCTGCCCAATCCTCCTGGGCTGCCCCCACCCTTCTGGGCGCCCCTGTATATATCTCCCCCCTCAATTTTTAATTACATTTTTAAAATTTTTATCTTTATTTTATTTTGTGTAATAAATCATAAATATATATTTAAAATAATTTCATGATTTATAGAACAGTAGTACACTTTCACAACTTCCTCTTGTCACTATCTGCGATTTTGTTTTTCAATTTTTTTATTAATCCATTATCTTTTCATTAAATAAATAGAAATATCAATAGTTGTATAATGGGTAGAAATTATTTTTCCTTAGGTAAAGTGAAGAGATGTTGCTAGGAATAAACGTTCAGGCGCCCCTCATATAACTGTAATATGTAGCTAAAGGACAACAAACTCCACAATGTATTTCCCATGCGACAGTGGAGAGGGCAATCGTTGGATTTGTGATCCGACTCTCCTTCTTGCCTTTGGGCATCAAAGTTTAAATCCAGATGCTTGTGGAATTTGTGATAGACAAATGCCGTATAACAAAAGACAATTCACGGCAGTTTTTTCGGGTTCTGTTTCCTCTGCCTTTCTTTCCACTATTGCTTCACCGTTATCAGCGTTTCAGACATATTCTTTATTATATAACTGCCCAATACTTGCGATCGATCCTGGAATTTTCTGAATGACTTGATGAGTATGTGATTATTAAGAAATGTTTTATTTCTTAATAATCACATACTCATCAAGTCATTCAGAAAATTCCAGGATCGATCGCAAGTATTGGGCAGTTATATAATAAAGAATATGTCTGCTATAAAAGAGGGCGATTCGCGATGTTCTGGCCTGCATTGTGACCTTTCACCTTTGGGTCTTGGGGTTCAAATCCCTATCGATCCATTAAAATTTGTAATGGGAAAAAGGAGTCCGCAGAAGGTTTCCCTCGGTTTCTCCCTCGTGACTCTCTGATTTCACCTTTAATCAATTTTTCAGTACATGCTACCAACACAACCCAACACCCATACAACCCAGTAAATCCAGGTGCGACCGAAAACGCTCAAAGCCAATGCTTGGCCGAATTTAGCGATGTTTAGGTATTTGGTAAACTAATGCCATTTGACATTAGGTAAACACTGCACTAATGTCTTAGCAGTGGACGTCGTTTCTTCAAAGGCCGCTGTGTCTCGTTGCAGATGCTCAACTGCATCCTGAGCATGGTGGAGAAGACGAAGCGCGCGCTGGCCATCCTGCAGCACCGCGGCGGCGCAGGCGGCGCGGGCGGCGCGGGCGGGGAGCTGGGCGAGTGGGGGCGGCGCGCGGCGGCCGCGGCGGCGGGCGGCGACGACTTCAAGCGCGCGGCGGGCGAGATCATGGCGCAGACGCTGCGCGCCACCGAGGACCGCGTGGCGGAGGTGAAGCGGCGCGCGGGTGAGCCCCTAACACTCACGTGACCTCACGCCCAACGCGCGGCTAAACGGACGCTCATAAACAGGAAAGCGTTTCCCCGCTCTGACAGCCGGATTCTCGCACGTGAGGCCGTTACAATTAATCCACAGGTCTGGTAAAAATTAATGCAAAATGGTGAAAAAATGACAGGTAATCCGCGAAAAACAGTTGAAATCATATATTCGCGGTAGGATATGCCTTATGCTCATTACGAAAACTGTTATTAGATATCTCCTACATTCTCAAGAAAACTATTTCTTTACATAGAATCTGGGGGGTTATCAAAATGTGATGAAAAACAATGGACTTCAGATCATAACACCTATAAAAATAGCTGAGGTTATTGAAGAATGAATGTGGTACTATAGCGCCATTTGTTGATTTACGTTTTCATTAATGTAACAAATGAACGAGAAGGCTAAATAAATCAACCCTGCCCGCAAAAATAAACCCTGCCCGCAAATCAACCCTGCCCGCAAATCAACCCTGCCCGCAAATCAACCCTGCCCGCAAATCAACCCTGCCCGCAAATCAACCCTGCCCGCAAATCAACCCTGCCCGCAAATCAACCCTGCCCGCAAATCAACCCTGCCCGCAAATCAACCCTGCCCGCAAATCAACCCTGCCCGCAAATCAACCCTGCCCGCAAATCAACCCTGCCCGCAAATCAACCCAGTCCGCAAATCAACCCAGTCCGCAAATCAACCCTGTCCGCAAATCAACCCTGTCCGCAAATCAACCGTGCCCGCAAATCAACCCTGCCCGCAAATCAACCCTGCCCGCAAATCAACCCTGCCCGCAAATCAACCCTGCCCGCAAATCAACCCTGCCCGCAAATCAACCCTGCCCGCAAATCAACCCTGCCCGCAAATCAACCCAGTCCGCAAATCAACCCTGCCCGCAAATCAACCCTGCCCGCAAATCAACCCTGCCCGCAAATCAACCCTGCCCGCAAATCAACCCTGCCCGCAAATCAACCCTGCCCGCAAATCAACCCTGCCCGCAAATCAACCCTGCCCGCAAATCAACCCTGTCCGCAAATCAACCCTGTCCGCAAATCAACCCTGTCCGCAAATGAGATCTGTGACTGACTGCAATGTGTGTTGGCAGAGGAGGCGGTGAACGAGGTGCGGCGCCAGGCGGTGGCGGAGCTGCAGCGCGCCGTGGCGGCGGCCGAGGCGCGCGCGCAGGAGCTGGTGGCGCAGGAGCGCGCACGCGTCGAGCGCCTGCTGCTGGAGGCGGCGGCCGCGGCGGCGGCGACGGCGGCGGCCACGGCGGCGGCACGCGGCCCCGCGGCGGCGCCCTCCGCCGCCGCCGCCACCTCCGACGCCCCGCCGCCGCCCGCGCCCGCCCCCGCGCCCGCCCCCGCGCCCGAACGCCGCGCCGACGCCGCCAGCCCCCTCGACGCGCCGCCCGCCGCCCACCACAACGTGAGTCCCGCGCCCCTCGCGCTCGCCAACCACCTGCACTGCGTTTGCCTCTAAGGCGCCCCGCCCCCAACCGTGCGCATCTTAAGCGGACACTGTTTCTTACGGAGAAATATGATGCTTGCCCCTTGCCAACACTACCTGCCAGGAAGGCTCTTAGCTATACAGTATTCCGTTTAAAACTGGTGTTGGAAATATTCCCAAAAGTGCGCATCAGATCAAGAAAAGACGCCTATGAAAGTTATTCGTATCGACCATCCAATCGCATCATTCGGGGCCCATCCAACGATACGAAAATCGACCCTGCACCCCAACCCCTGGAGGCGGGGAGAAAAAAAGGAAATGGGTCCCCTGTGCTTTATTGCAGATTCGGATTCTCCGAAAAAATATATAACTTTTATATTTGGACGGTCTTTCCGTTTCGTCATTGAAAGCGCTATAATCGTAAGAAATCAAAATGGGCAAAAAGCATTAAAATAAGTTTTTCTCGGCATTTACACATCAAATCCAAAAAATAAAAAATATTGTGTTTAATAATTTGCACCCCCGGCGGGTAGAAGTGGGGCGTCGAGTTTCAGATTATGCATATCAATGCCAACAAGTTTCATTAGTCTCTTTTCTTGACTTCATCCGATGCACACTTTTCAAGGTATTCCCTAAGCCAGATTTAATGGAACAGCCGGTATGGCTATATTAAAAGGATTCAAAGTCAGTGTAAGGGTACGCAAAGGCTCTCGTCGACCACCTTTTTTTCGCCAACATATCGCCAATACATTTTGTAATGTTACAAACATGTCCCCTTTACGTCATCTTATTGACTCCCATCGCCAACATTTCTTCTTTAATGAAATGCACGAACTTCAATCTATTTAATCACATAATGAGATTTCATACCTTATTGGCAAACAATGTTCGTCGTCAACCCCTCCAGCCTACGCACTAGATGTAAAATGCGTTCTGAGGCACTTGCATGAGATTTTTGAGGGCCACCGGTGGGCTTGAGCCATTTGCAGTGAGACTGAGATATGCGATAGCGCGCCGTCCTTTACACGACTGCCAACACCCCTGTAGCAATGGAAAGCTTGCAATAGGATGCACTTTGCGGTAACGTTCAGCAATGCCATGGCGCTTGGTCAGCCGAAAAGTCCCTAAAATGCAGTGGTACGAGGACTGACCCACCGACATGTCAGGAGAGATGTCTCTCCAATCAATACCAGGTGAATGCCGAAGTACTTCCCGAATAAACGGACTATGGGCCACCTTTCGCTTTTTCCTCATCTCGCTTATGCGAGGGAGGCCTATGGTGCTCAAGGGTCTCGACAGACCTCTGAGAATACACCTCAAGTCCCAATCGATACTCTAACCACACAAACCCATCGTTTCCACAGCCCAACTCCATTTAAAGAGCGTGATATTTCTTCATTTTTTCACCAGCTGGTCAAATATGTGATGACCTAGGATGATTTCTACTCTATTATCAGTATCTACCCCTCTTTCAGGATGTTGAGATAAATACTAAAATTCAACCGACGAAGTGTCCAATTATATCGTTTTTATTGGGTTTTCGCCGTCTGCTTTCTCCACTGATATCTCTTGGAATTGCTAGGATTGCATTGATACTTTAAAGTCTCTTTGGAAGCCAGGTTTCATCTGCATACCAGTAGAAAGAACATTTCTTCTTCATTCGAAGATTATACGGCACCGCCAGCCTGTTCGTGTCCAAAAACTCTCCCCATCTCTTTAAAGGCCATCTCTTCGTCCCATAGGTCAAAACCATTGCATTTGCTTTTCATGTTTGCTTTCTTACTCGATTAGTTTTTGTTGGCAGCACACACTACCGATAAAAATGGCAGCACATGCAGATCATAATGTTTATCAAACACTCTACAGGACCTGATAAGTCAGATGTAATTGAATATCGATGTATCTCTAACGCAACATTAGAGCTTGCGCATGTCGTAGTACTCGATTCTCGTCGGTGGCAGGATTTTCGACTCTAGGTAGATAGAAAGAAGTCAGTCACTGTCTGGCAGATAATTCTAGCGGCAGGCTGCTCTCATTGGTAAATTTCAGTAGTTTCTCCGATTAATACCGCCGAATTCTGGAGCAGGAGCATAAAAAACGCCACGAACCGAGCGCGATCTTTCTTTCCTCTTGCTTGTTCTTTCCTCACCCCGTGTTTACACATGCACTACAAGCAGACTGTGCGCTGGCGTTGCGCAGGGCGGGGCGGCGTCCCCCGACCCTCTGCGCCGCCCGCTGCGCCCGCTCTCGCTCAGCCCGCCCCCGGCCGGGGGCGGCGCGCGGGCGGCCATGGCGGCGTGGGGGCCGGTGGGCGGCGGCGGCGGAGGAGGCGGCGGCGCGGCGCGCGCGGGCGCGTGGGCCGGCGCGTGGGCGGCGGCGGCGGCGGGCGGCGGCGGCGGGGGCGGTGGAGGCAGCGTCCGCGGCGGCGTCGACCCGCGCGCCGCCCTCTTTCCGCAGAGCTGCTGGAACTGCGGCCGCAAGGCCAACGAGACGTGCAGCGGCTGCAACATGGCGCGCTACTGCGGCGCCTTCTGCCAGCACAAGGACTGGGAGAACCACCATCAGGTGTGCTGCGGGCGCGGCGCGGCGGCGGCGGTGGCGGCGGCCACGGCGGCGGCGGCCGCGGCGGCCGTGGCGGCAGCGGCCACCCCGCAGACGGCGGCGGCGGGCGGCGGGGGCGCGGAGAAGGCGGCGGCGGCGGGGGACAAGACGGTAGGTTGGCCACTCGCGTCGCGCTACTCGCTGGGTTGAGAGCGGGGGGTGGCCAGTCGCCCTCCACAACGCTGCCTCAGCCGCGTCTTGTGGACAGGGGTGCACAGATTGTGGTCTTGTGGGTTGGCGCGCCCAGGCTCAATTTAACGATGGTGAACGTATTTTGAGAAGAGAGAATGTAAATTGCGTGTCATATATGTCTGTTGTTTCGCACTGCCAAAACGGAATAAGCGTGGGGGCGGAGGCTGAGTGTGTGCTTGTGCCCCAAGGCGCCGCGCTCCCGCTCTTCGACGCCCGTGACGGCGCCGAGCGCCGCGCCCGCGCCCGCCCCCGCCCCCGCCGCCGCCGCCGCCCCCGCTGCCGCCCCCGAGCAGCCCCCGCGCGCCTCCAAGTGACGCCTCATGCGGCCCCGCCACCGCCTGCAGCGCCACCGGGTCGCCGGCGGCCGAGCCAAGCACTAGCGACGGGCCGACGACTGTGCCTCTGCTCTGCGGGCCCGTCTCGCTGGCTCGGCTTTCGTTTGCGGCTTTGCGACGGCTGGCGAGCCTTCCACGCCGTTTTGTACGCCCATCCTTGGTTCGCAAGACGCAACAAACTGTATGTTGAATTCCCATGGATTGAGCAGTCAGCTAAAGCGGAAACATCATATCATCACTCGTTAAGAAAAATACAGCTGTTCTCGATAAAACTTTGTTTTCACATTAAAAAAGTTACGAATGACGAACTTATTAGTATCACCATAAACAAATTCTCTTTAATTAATTACTTTATTCTACAATAAAGAGGCAGTTCTGAACATATTAATGCAATAACTTCCTTACGACTTATCAATTTTGTATAATCTTCACAAGGTAAACCGCCTTTCAATTGAGGCAAGCAATAATTCAATATGAGCTTCAAACCTGTGATTCTGCATTCCTCATTTTATTCACTTTTGAAAATTAATCCATGGAAACCTCACATTACATTTTAACTCTTAATCAATTTCAATTTATTGCATAGCAGAAATGCATTCTCGTGCTAATGTGGTTAGATTTTCCCCTCTATCAGACAAGAAATCGATATCTTGTATTCTCAAAACTAATAGGTAAAATGACTGTTATATACAAATGGTTACCAGTTTAAAAGATGATACTGAAGTGAGTATACATGCAGAGAACAATGTATACTATGAAAAATACCTTCACTTAATGTGTTGGATAAGTACAAGAGATATTTTTAGGAATTTGAGAAAACGTTGCCGATAAGTAGTGTAAACCATGGTAAAAGATTTTTATCTTCACGCTGTATGAACATGAGTGATGACATATTTTAACTTCAATTATCCAAGTTGGTACATCTATAGATTAGTGATTTTTATCAGTATTATTATGAACTTTTTGAGAGTTTATTTCTATAACATGCAATTTCTTCGGTCTGGTTGCAGATTTTTATTCTTAAATTAAGTATTAATTTATAAGTCATATTATTTTCCTAAACACATTGAGTTGCATTATAGTCCTTTATTTAATGAAAATCAATCGATTATGTGTTAATTTATATTTCAATCTTCAAGATTCAATATAACTTTTAATGAATTTCTTAAACCTTAATCATATGTTTCAAAGCATGAAGAGCATAGTGTATTTAATTATTACTACGACTCTCATTGCTAATAGTCCTCTACTACTGTTTCATGTTTACTGTACATATAAATATGGTTCCTGATTCAATTTGTTATGTTGTACATAATATTCTGCTCAAATACTTTGTAGTTTTGGTCGGACTCATTTGTGTGTTCAACACCTGCTTGCAGGCATTAGAATATTTTTAATGGCTAGTCAGTGTCCAAAGATGTCCATCTCATGTCTAGTTTCTACTTCCACTAATTGTTTCTTAAGCAATTTTGGAGTTCTCTTTATATTTACTTACATGTATTGATCTTACCAAAGATATGTATGCAGTGTGGTGCTGAATGATTCTAGTCATTGTCAGACTATTGTGTTTGTTGTTTATACAACATTGCACGACTTTCGAGGTTTCATTCATAATTTTAAGAATTCTGACATTAAATATGATCTCAATTGTTTATGCTTTATCATTCAATAAATAAATAACTCCTGTTTGAAATTTGGTATTTAAATAACCCTTCATAAGTATATTTTATAAAATATCATGGAAGTGTTGCACTTTCAAAACAATTTTGCATGATAATGAATGAATGATAATAATTATGGTGATGAAAAAAAACAGAGTGCAACACACGTGGGAATATTTTAAAAGGAGGCATTTTCTGCGTCACATTTCTACGGATGAAAATTATTTCATTTTCACTGGCCAATGTGTTACATGAAAATGCTGATCAAAATACTGGTAATAATAATGATACCTTACGTATTCAGAAACTTTTCATTCCAATAAAGATTTGATGAAACAAATAGTCTACAAGTTTTTTGTGCTTCTTTCTTTACTTTTCAGATATCACTAGTAACTGAAAGAATGTTTTCTTCCAAAAACTTCGTATTTTAAACAACGCAAACCATACCAACATTTGGAATTTGCTCTAGTAAATTGCATTGAACCGTAATGAAATAATGCTAATTATTCATTACGTTCTATAAACCAAAAATCATGAATTTGGTGTTACTATTATTATCAATTAATTCCACCATTGAGACACTAAATTTCACAATAACAAACTCAACAAGCGATGTGGCAACAGGAGTTGGAGCATAAAGCAAAGTGCGCGTTACTGGATTGTGCGCGCCTTACGGGATTGAATCCCTTGTAAGGAACAAATGATTTCCCTATGTTTTTCTGGGATGGAGGCCCTCTTTCAGTCCCATGAATCTCTTTCCTAACACATACAGTATTTCCCTATCCCCATTCCAGCAATGCGAAAAAATGTTTGAGGAAGATTTTTTGGACTTCATGGAAACGGGAAATACTGGATGTGGCAGTCATATTATTAATCTATTCGTTTTTCCCAATCCCTCTCCCATCCTGGCTCATAAAAGACCTCCAGGGAACCTTAGCTTCTCAAAGAAGCAGAAAACTGACGAAGAGGGGCGCTGGAGCCTCCTCAGACAGCACCGTCGGGGAGGAATAGAGCAGGTCCTGGTTGGGGTGATGCTCTACTAGTGGGACACTCCTGGTTGGGGAAAACCCCGCTAGCCGAAAGGTAGGTCGAGGTCGAATCTTACCATCCAGCGGGACAAAATAACCGACATCTCCCGAGGAAAAAACATCCACTGCCCTTACGGGACTAATGACCTTAGTAGTTGACGCTCCCCGAATCACTGATCAATTAATCAAATCCAGCATCAAAGTTAAAGAAGATGTGTCGTACCCTGATGGTACGGGAAGGAAAGAGATGAAATGAGGGGACACAAAAAAAACATCAGAAAACAGGCAGAACGACCCACACATTAAAAATATAAAAGAAAAAATTAATTAGGGGTAAGGCAGAAGTGGCTACAATTGAGGAATATATTTACAATTTTCTCAATTTTCCCAAAACCAAAACACTGAATTCGATACGTGAAACTCAATGGGCGAGTAATAAATATATTTCTGAATAGATCCCTCGACTAAAATTACCAGTTTTGAATGTGTTATATTTTTTATTAATTTATTTTCAAACTCCTTGTTCTAGTAATGGCCATTTGAAAATTCCAAAATTTTGGTGAGGTTAGACACTCGACGCAATATTGATCAATGGTCAAACCTCTGAAGGTGTTGAGAGAGCAAAAATACAAGAAGTAGTCACTACTGGAGTCGCTACACTCAATCCCTTTTCATGTCATTCTGCAATAAGCTGCCTTGGGCCCCTGGGTTTCTTCCAATGCATCTGTAAGCAACGTTCTGCTCACCAGAGAAAGAAAGAAAACAGCAACTTTAGTCATCACTTTCATTGACACTAAGTAGTAAGTACTCGGATTATAAGGTAACTTTATCGATATTGAATAATCAAGCTCCTATCCCTAACTCATAAAACTAGTCAAAAACTAGTTGGAGAAAGATTGTGCGACTGTTAGCACTACTAGTTTCCTGCAGCATTATACCACGTAGTAGTAGTTCAAGAGAAGACTTTGAAGGAGAGCGTGATCTGCGCCTTCGACACCCGTCTCCTGAAGAAGCTGGGGCCCGCAGTTTTAGGGGCAATGTAATAGAAGTGTGTTTTTGTCCAAGAAGGTAAGTGAACGCCAATATGAATGCTTAGGATATGCGGTGTCCCTGGAGTGTTATCATAAGTAATAGCATAATTGCTTTGGAAATTTTCGATAAATTCCCGAAGCGAGGGGGTGGGGAGGATTTATATGAGAATTTCCAAAGCCCGAGTGGTATTTAACAGGACTATTCCAAGAGTGAAATTATATCCAACAAAATTCAAAATGCGCCAAATATTGAAAATAACTGAAAGTGTGTGTTAAAATCAGAGGTTATGTTATAGTGCATACGCTGTTTATTGGGCATTGACATAGCAATCGATGTACACCGCCTCCTAAGTTACATGAGTCACAGTTTATGATTGGCCAGTAGGTAAAAGCGGTAAGAAAAAGTGAAGAGAAAAAAGCGATAAACTTTTTGAGATACGCAGCTGTGCTTGGGGCATCTTGTATGTATAGTTAAACACTATTGGTTTTAATTTCATGAGTGAAATAGTCATAGGTAAAACCACGAGTGGTTTGGAAATTGTCGATAAATCCCCGATTCGCGAAGCGAGAAGTATTCATCGTCATTGACTATATTTTCTTTTACTTCAACTTTATTTCTTGCAGTGAAAAGTGAAATCGATTTGGTGCTTTTGAAAAAAATGAGAAACTAAATATATTATTAAACCCACGAAGTATGTGTTGACACGTGTAGTTCAATTTGTTCAATTTTAGAAAATTATGGATCTGGTATCTTTTGGAAACTAACTCCTCATTTATTAAATGCCAGATAATTGTTATAACGGCGCTAATAATAAAGTAACGGAATTCCTACTAGAAAAATGAAACCGACTGCCGGTTCAGTATCTTTCAAGACTGATTTATTCATACCAGAAACAAGGGATGTCATTTCTCGAACAATTATTGAACTAAGGAATCGTAAGCTTTCTCTATTTCTCCAATTTGTATGTTGTGTCACGACAGACTGTTGCGGTACATACAATCTGCATCGGTAAATTCTTGCATTGACAAAAGGAGTAACATGTTGTTATAAATTTTGGTTCTAAAATCAGTAAATTCGGGACTAAAACGAACGAAAAGGAGGGGAAAAGAATGGAAGTGATTGTTTAAGTGGAGGTCATGATTTTAATAGTTTTCTAATTTCAAGAACGGCCATAGGTCCCAAGAAGTGTCTCGCGCCGAAAGACCGGTGACCAGATCACGCGAAGTTCTCGATTCTCAAGGAACTGTTCGTCTGCAATTCGTTCTCCTGTTGGACTTGTCAGCGCCCTTCTGCCCTTTGGATCCCCCCACGCGGGCGCAGGGCACTTCAATGGACGGCGCTCGAGGTTGAAACGCTTGCGTGCGTAGGAGAAGCAGGGGTAATGAGTAAATTGTCGTTAAATATTGTAAACAAACCACTTTTAAAAGCGAAAACATTTGCTTCTATTTACTATTAGGTATGATAACTAAAGCCAGTTGTATGCTGCGGCCAAAAAAGCTAACAATATCGCAGTCGTACCAGGAAAGAGTGGTTGACGTTATAAAGTGCTCTCAGAAAATAAGGTCTTACTTACGTGAGCTTGGGGGTTTCTGGAAGAATTAAAATTTGTGGGCAGGGAAGTACCTCATCAAATCATTTGATACCAATTGCGAGTAGTTTTAAACATTCTATAAAAGTTTATGAGTAGTTATGATAAAAATGTGCTTGTGGGGTAATGATGGTCAGTGATTCTTAATATCGCAGTCTGACTGCCATTGCCCCAAACCAAATAATTGATTGATCTGAATGAGTTTAAATACCACCCTAGTGCTATTTACACATGTAGCAAGAATGTCTGGACGGATAAAGAATTCATCGAATGGCACAAACACTATAAAAACCTTACTTGCCCAACTGCCCAGAACCCAGATCTGCTGATCTTGGGCAACCTTGGGAGTCACATTACTTTAGACGCCTACCATTATTCTAAACAGAATAAATACTGGTTGGCGTACTAATGTATTCAATTTGCTTCATATTCCTTTAGTGACTCCATTACCCACATCGTGATTCCCATCACCCATATGTGAGGGTAAAGGGAGTCAAATGCAAATTTTTGTAAATTCGATATTTGAGAGGATTTTAGTGAATATTTGATTATTTTTTGTGGTGAAAACACAAGCTTAATAAGTAATGTGTGATATAAAAGCACAACCTTGTTCATAGTACACGTAAGCTTCCGCGGCTCGAGTGCTTCTCGCGGTCCAGACTCCTCGTCTCTTTATTTCCCACAAGCAAATTAATTATAAATAAAAGATAACAACAAACTTTATTGTCATTTGAGAAAAATAAATTTTCGTTCCTAGGCCCGGCGGATAATGCGGTTATGGCGGGTAGCTATACCCACACGAACATTTCACTCGGGATTAAGAAGAGAGAAATATTTCACAAAAGTCAAATTCCAAAAATGAACGAAATTCCTGGGTATTTCGTCGACTCAAAACGAATATGCGATCAACTATCTTGCAAGATCGTCTCAACAGTATTGCTATTTAACAGGCATATAGCGGCATGAACGACAAAATCGATTTTCAAAAATTGTTGACTGAGTTTATATAGAAAATGCAAAGCACAGCACTATTTATGCATTGCAACAATGAACTCTATTGAAGTTACATAAAGTAAATGTGATAACAATTTGATGACAATTTAATGATAAAAACTACAATTCGAAAATAGTTATTTTCACATTAAGTGTGAAAAGTTTCCGTTTCTTTCATCGTCGAGATTGAGACTTTTTGCCGCGACCGTAGGTCGAGAAAAATGAAAGACGAGAAAAACTGAAACTTCACACACGAAATATGAACAACTTTTTCTACTACTGCATAAAAATATAATCCAAAAGAGGCTGAAGTCTAGTATACGGTACTACAAACGAAGTCTTTTAAACCAGCACTTCGCGCCACTCCGGCGATAACTGCGCAGTTTGAATTTTGGATGCTTTCTTGAAAAGTACTTTCTTATAAAAGTGAATTGGTTACTATGCGTTGGATAGGCTCAAGGATGTTTCTAGAGAACGCGAGGGCCGAAGGCCAGAGCCTCGCCGTGACGTGGATCCGGGCGAGCGAAGCGAGAAAACTTGCCTTTGAAAGTAAACTGGCGTTACAATGTGTCGGGGACAAAGCGCATGAAGGGCGAGACATGAAAATTGCCTAAGTTTTATTCATTTCTTTCAAAGCGCGTAGTGTAACTGGAGGGAGGGCTTAAGGAGACCCGCCGCCACGCTTCTCTGAGGGTGTACCGAGTACCCTTCTTTAACCCCAAAAGGTTTTGTAAACCTGTTTTGGGAAAGACAGCCTCGTACCCCGAATAATATAGAAATGCATTTCATAGGGCCGTGATTAGAGAAGAGTATTCCAAAACCATAGAAAACAAACTTTCTTCAAAGTAACAAGATAGTTGTCTTGGCAACATTTTTTAATGGATATTAAAAAATTACAAAATGCCCATACGGCTAGAAATGCACAGAAGTTGCCTTTTTATGCAGTTGTAGATTTTTTCTCTTCAAATAGATTTTTGGTGAGATTTTAATGGGGAGGGGGAATGGAGGAGGAACCCCACTCAGTCAACTACCCACTCAGGCTAAACGCCAATCACCAGCCCTGTTCGTTCCTATTGTGGGAAGGCTATCAAGGCGTTGCAAGGCGCCCCACTCCTTATCACTGTGTTCTGAAATTTAGTTTGTCGAATTAATGGGGTAAATAGCTTATATTACATGCCTAACATTTAGTAGTTCTCTTAAAGAAGTGTACTATTACATGTAAGAATGTTATAGTGTTTCATATATTTAATGGAAAAATTACGTACATGAAATAACGGACGATAATAAATGGGACGAACACACTCTGCAGAATCCATTGATTGAGTGAAAATTATATTAACATTTTGTTTAATTTATTCCTAATTTATTTTGAATAAGTTCTATGTTTACTAATGCTGCCTAACTGATTTAGCTAAGTTTCAACTTGTATTGACATCATTTGATATCGATACATCAGAGCACATATTCATGGTACTTATTGAAAGTTCCTCATTGCAATGACATACTACAGTGAAAATCCAATTTCCCTTTACGGGACATATTATGGCTAAATACAAATACTGCAAATATTCATATTGCTAGCACTGGAAATTCCTGTTCATGCAATATCATGCACTGATGATTCCGTCACCCTTAAAAATAAATAATTTGTTACATCACCATGGCGGAAGTCCTGTAAAACACAAGGCGATCTTTGGAGCAAGATGGCTGATGAATCTCGCTTCTGGCCACGATGCCTTCAGTGAAGCTCTTCCTGGGTTGAGAATTCCAAATTTACGTCTATCCTCATTTTCTTGAAATTCATAGACGAGTTCTCGAACACCTTAAACGTTGTGCAGCTCAATCACAGTTTGTAAGTCGTTACATGGTTACTACACCCTTCATGATTCACGGCCCTTCTCTCTTTGTAGAAATACACGCTTGTACTCCTGACTGGTGAGTAGAAATGAGCCCATCTTAACTTTCTTATAACGCAAGGTGTACGAAGTTTCAAGCATACATCTCTCGATATACAGCGCTTGCGATGTCCCGTTAATAAGTAGTACATAAGTGGAAGCACTTAATCGCTGAACAGGAAATGTACACAGATCTCTCGAAACAGTGAAATTCTCGCACATTTTATGCGTAGCCACTCATTATCATATGTATGACGAGTTCACAAAAAATAGCTAATACAAAATTAATCGTTACTTAATTCGAATATCCCATTCTTGCTCACAATAAATACACACTCTAAGCATTCTGTAGAAACATTCTGTAGAAACATCTGTAGAGCATTCTGCAGTACACTGTTATTGGACTAAAAGATTTCCTTTCACCAGATCCGCCCGAGCTCCTTGGCCGTCTGGGAGGCGCAGCGCTCTTGTGAGCACGGGTAACCTCCCCTCACCCCGCACTCGCTGCCCCTCCGAACCCAGGAAGGAGCGCGTTACATGCGCAAGGCGAAGCGCAGAGGCGGGGGATTTTATTTTTTACTATTTATTATTATTTCTTTTTATTTTATTTTGTCTTTAACTTCTACCTTTTATAAACATTTTTCCAAGGAGGAGGAATATGCTTGAATGACATTTTCCCCTGTTTTGTGATGTGTTTTATTAAATCTATCTGTTATTTGTTGTATTCAGCAATAATGTGAAATAAATTAACAAGTCTCTGTAAGTTAACAATTCTTGCTTATGGACTGACAGCTCTTTTAACAGACAAAAATCTTTGTTAGTTAAACCACCTACTTGACCGTAGATAGTTAATGCAATTAATGCACGCTTAAGTAAAAACAATTACAAAACTAAGATACGTTCGGATTAAAATGTTTAATTTTAGTCTCAATCTGAAATCTGAATGATAAATTATTATAATTTAGTGGATCATTTCTTTGCTTTAGTAGAGGAAATGGGAATTAATATTACTTGTGGGGCAATAACTGTCAACCGACCACTCCAAAACGGTCACCGGTTAGGTGTCCAGAGTCAGGTGTCAGGGGCCAGGTGTCCAGGGTTATACCGCCACTTCGGCGACATTTGTACAACCCTTACTCTGAATCCCGAACCAGTTCCACAGGTCTCAGTACCCGCGAACTCTTAGTAAACGTATTGTCTTACCCGCGACCGTAACATGCCTGCTCTAAACGTTGAGCCATGGTTGGGCTCGCTTAGAGTAAGTTTACACTATTAGTAGAAATGAATTATCCCTGACAAATTCTACATTTTTGACTCTCCCATTCACCGTTTTTGATTCCCGTGACGTTTCCTTTACGTAAGATATGAATATTCTTTGACATCACGGCGCGAAGGTCTAAATTCCGGACGGAACAGTTCCCTTGTAATAATAACTATTTACATCCGCAAAGATTTGATTTGATAGCATTGCCGACGTAGTAATTTTATTCCCGCAAAAGTCCGCATTTAGCAAAATAAGAGCTCAATAAAACATGGGTATTTTTCTACAGTTTCTTTCCGATATTGTCAAAGCTTATATCATTTTATTCCTCTCTTTGAGAACTTTATACTCACGCACACGCACATACACACACACACACACAGACAGACATATAAATGCAGCTAAAATGCTGATCCCCCTCCCCATATAATGATACTTGCACTTGCTGAAGCAGGATGCACGCGTGATCTGGGTTGGCCTATACGTAAAGAAATAGAAAATTTAAAATGTCACAAAAGAGGCACCGCAATATATTATTTCCCTTATCGTCCACAAGTAGGTGCGCAAATGGCATCGCAATACCTCGATATACTTCAAAGATATTCCTCTTGGGCAACGTTGGTGATCCACTGTGTATTATGTTTGACTATTTTGAAGGCTTTTTGTTAAAATATTTCGTGCTACGGTTTTAAACCCAATTTGTGTGATTATGTACCAAAGCATTTTTGCTTCTGGAAGCCTCTAAAATACCTATTCGAAGAATACCTATTTCTCTCGGACACGCTTTCTAAGTTTGATCGAATATTTAATAAATATAACAATTTATGTTTTGGTCCAGTTACGTCCGCGAACAACTATAGTTTTTTTCATAGAATAGAGTACTATTAAATGAAACCTTGGAAATGGTCCAAATGACCACCTGACGACTTATAAATAAACTTGAAATGAAAATAAGTCTGAAATAAAGTTTTCCATATCACAATAATTTTAATGGGTAGAAAACTGAACTCCATAAAAATGCTCAGCTCAAAGTATATTGAGTAATATCTTGGAAGTTTACCACCTCAAAAATACGTGTTTACAATTCAACGTTGGAACGAGGAAGACATTTTAAGCTGCGATTTGCTCTTTGAGCTACGATTATGAGAACCATATTGATATCAAACTCCATCGGTTCCAACAAATTGGCGGCACAATAAAAGTCTGGAAGAAGATAAGAAAAGAGTCGCAACTAAAAATGTATAAAGTGCCAGTACCAGTTTTTCTGTACGAGAGCGAGCCAAGGGTACTGACGAGAAAGAAAAGCAATAAGCTTCTACAATGATATTTCTGAGAGCAGCAAAAGGCTGTAACCTCCTCCACCAGTTCAGAAGCGAAGGAACCGAAAAGACCTCAACATTCTCTCCATATTAAACAAAATAAAAGAGAGACGTTCAGGGAGGACACCACACCTACAAGGGATGGAAGCTGGTAGGCTCACAAAAGTGACTTACCATTATCGGCCAGAGGTACCTTGCTCAAGCTAGACAACGATGAAATGAACCCGGAACACTGGCCTCCCGGCCTAAACCGTGATAGGAAGAAGAAGATTGATATTTATTACAATTGTGTTACGTACGAATTTATTATTTTCTATTTAATACGCGTTTTTTATAACTGTTAATGTTTATTTAATGAAACCCCATGTAATCAGTCTTTTGTCTTGTATCGTTCACTTATCGTGTCGCCAGCGACGTTTCCGCCCTCGAATACCCTCGCTTGCCCGCCGCACTCCTGGGCGTGAGTGGCCGTGCCCGCCGGGGAAGGGCAGGAACACGACTGCCGTGCGAGCACAATCATGCCCGCTCCTGCCCTGTGTCAACAGTTCGCCGAGGGGGTTGCCATACGTCCTGAAAAAGCGGCACACGTCCTGAATATCGACATGTGTCCCGCTGCCCTGTCAGATTTTTCTTTGTTTCTGCTAAATGTCCTGAATTTTTATACTCTGTCATAATTCCACACGGTCCTACAAAAAACTGCGTTTGGGGCTACTTATGAACTACTTCACAGAAATATGCGCTAAATTAGAAAAAACCAACGACTAATTCCTTTGTGAGGCAAATATTGTTCTTTTAATCTTTTAACGCTGCAATCTGAGAGCTCAAAAATGTATAAATTGTGCGTTTTGAATCGACGAGCGTCGGTCACAATCGGGTAGTGCAAGAAAATCGGTGATGCAAAGACGAAAGGGGCTCAGTGAATTTAATAACAAAAGCAATTCCCTATTTAATATTTTGTTTCAATATCCTGAAAAACTTCACACCTTTTGTGATGGAAAAATACGTAAATTACCTGAATAACCTGGTAAAGGCAGGAAAATTCGTCCTTGAAAAATGGTGGTTACTCTGTTATTCTTGAAAGTGCAGTGTAATTTATCTTGATCAACTATTTAGTTGTTTACGTGATGTGCTATTTCCTTCTTATACGATTAACTTGATATCCTATTCACGTGTTAAAAATAAACAATTCGCTCTGAAATATATTTTGGATGTTCTGAATTTCATTGTAACTCTTAGGGGAACCTTATTCGCGGGCGGAGGGGGGGGAGAGCGAACTCATTACTCTCACCCAACTGCCAACTCTCTTTACCTGTAATAAGCAGTATGTTTGCAGAGCGAGTTTTCAGCCCAAGGATCCCACAAATGTTCGAGATTAAAACTGATAAATTTTCTCGTTCAAGCTTTCAACTTCGGGGTAACAATCTTGGTGAAAGCCGTTCGGAATTTCGTCGCGTTCGAGGCTCAGTAGCCAACGTTCGGCCGCCACACTGTGACCTTTCTCAGGCTGGCCTTCATTCAGAACATACGGCGAAATGCTCGACATTGCAGATTTATCGCTTCACACACTAATGATATTTTCAATTTCCGTCATTTCGCCAACGATTTATTTAGCAACCTGCCAATGGTCGTAAGACGTGCATTTCTGATACTTCTATTCTCTGCATATCTCTTTGAATAAGAGTTCATGTCTCTGAACCACTCAGAACCACATAGCCGGTATAGATACGCGTAGTACTTTGTAGGCTCTTGGAACAATATCTACTTTAACTTTAGAACCTCATACAGATTTTAATGTGCTAATAATATATTAGTATATATGCAGCTTCTTTTCAAAATCATTAGAATTATAACACTATATGTCGCATCCTAAATTATTAAAACGATTAACTTGTTACAAGTTGCTATTAAAAATTTTAATTTTGACCCTACCTGTTTCTTTTCCTAAAAAGCCAAATACTTTTGTACTTGTAGATGACATCTTGGTAGTGTATGTCAAGGAAATGTTGTAGAGGGAGAATACTGCTCTTCGTAAATTATCTTCAGAATCGACTTCTCTTAACAAGTCATTAGCAAACGTTTAACATTTTATCTTGAATGTAGTAGAGGTATTTTAGATTTTATAGCGTTCGAATAATTGACATTTATATAAATATTAAAATGATTTAGTGACATTGGACACCCTCGCCAGACCCCTTGTCTAATTATTTTTATATGAAACATTAAATATTTAAGCATTTGCTTCAAATTAACATCATTTTTTTAAACTTGTAGCTCCTCTAGCAACCCCCTACCTCGTAGCACAAACATTGAATATGCTAATGTTACAGTTAGTGATGAATTTTGAAAAAACCTTAATGTACTAATTCATATTCGTTATTCTAGTAAGCGTAACGTCATTTTACAATGACTAAAGTAAAGGAAGTGAAACCTTATTTAGTTATCTGTATTTAATCAGAAAGACGACTTTTTGCATACACGTAAGCATGCATATCATCGCTCAATTACAGAAATAATTTTCTGAAGTGTTTAATATTTATTTGAACTACCATTCATTATTTTTTCGAATTTATATTTTCATATTTGTACCACCCCTCGTGAAGAAAGCTTCTCCATCAAAATAATAAGAGTCTAAAAACAAATAAAAGCAATAATAACGTATGCATTTGGCATTTTAGGGCCGGATTCATCCCTCATCCGCCAGCTAGCGATGTTTCCAGGTTTGGACCCTGTTCCAATTGTCCTCGCCCGGGGGCAAGGGAGTCACGTGGCGAGCATGACGTGTTCCGATCACCGTATCTAGCAGACTTGAACTGCATGAGCTTTTCCTTTCGCCACAGCGACACAAACTGGGTCGACTCTATTAGAAAGCTGCAGTTTTATTTTTGCTCCGATGGGGAATCTAACCCGGGATCGCACCACTAAAAGCTAGCACGATATCCATGAGCCACCTTAGAGGTTAACACTACTACTACCACTACTGCTAATAATAATAATAATAATAATAATAATAATAATAATAATAATAATAATAATAACCACTAGAGCGGATTTTGATTACCTAAAAATCGACAAAAATTATCAATAAAATGCTCTTAAAATGTCCTAAAAGCAAAGAAAAATGACGTAAAATGTTTTCAAAACCAGTTCGGCGGATGAATAGTTGAAGCTGTTGGAGAGAAGTTACTAATGTAATCGAGGCTTCTTCTATTCGTCCACGTGTCTTCAGCTTGCAAACTTCTGTTTTGGACTGTTCTTTATCAGAAAATCTCTTCCTTTAGTTATCTCGAAATCGGCTGAACCGCCAATGGCGCTGGCAGGCGTCACACCGTAAGGTTGCTGACATCACAATTCTGAGCGACGAACACGAATAGGATACCAAGTACAGGTTCTCAGGGCTTCAGTGGAGAACATTTGTTGCCTCTCGGAAATATTATTTGAAGCAAGTGCTATTAAAGTTATATTAAAATCGATTAAATCAAAGAAAATGCATTAAAAATTACGGGTAAAAGTAAAAAATAACTTATTAGTCGAAATCGACGAAAAATGCAAAAAAATGACGTAAAAAATGGGTTATTCCCTTTTGTCATAGCATGAAATGAATTTCTATACTAAATAGCATTTTTATAAAGTGAAAATAAAAATAAAAGACATATCATTCAAATACGCTCCCTAATCATCACTACACCATTCTTACATTATCTTACCCTCTACATATTTACAGACAAAAACTAAAATGTACAATTTCATAGCCTTTTTGCGAGCTAAGAATATGCATAAACAATCGCGAAATACGTAAGGCGGAAGTGCTAACGTCCTTCGTTATCAAGAGGAAAGAAGTTCCGTGAGAATCCGCGAGCAACCGATTAAGGGGAAGGTATATCGCACGTGGAAAGCCACCTCTCGCCCCCCGCCTCGCCCACGCGCCGGGCCGCTATAGAAGAAAATTACGCCAGCGGTGACCGACGAGCGGCCAGCGAGAGTCGGCCAGCGCAGACCTGCCAGCGCCTCAGGTGAGCACACATCCACACAAGGTGGCGGACTGAATAATAGTTATTCACGATACGAATGGTGAAAGTCACGTTTGATTTTGCGACTTGGAAATGTTGCGAGCCGAGAGCAGTAGGCCTAGTGGCGCAATCCTATGAGCAAATGAAATCACTTTTACCACGCGTTTATGTCAAACGCTATTTTTAGACAGCCGTATTGAGTATTATTTTATGTTAATTAAAATACAAATAACTTAATGATGCATTAAAGTAAGTTGTAGCTGATTCAGCCACACGAAAGTCGTTTCCCGTGTTGTTCTTTTTTTGCCAGCTAAGTTTTTAACAACACATATAACTAGTGAATCAGGCCTAATTTCGCCCTCCATCCGTCGACAGGACCCTAGCCAGATTCCATCGCCCTCAGCGCCTGTCAGCGCTTTGCGGAGGGGGATGCGGGGCGTGTCGGCGCTGGTGGCGCTGGCGGCGTGCTGGTGCGCGGCCGAGGCCACGCTGGTGTGCAGCAACACCACCTTCTGCGAGGTGGTGAAGTGCGAGTGGGAGGACGCGGGCAGATGCGCGGGCGAAGTGCGGCCCAACGCCACCGTGTGCGGCTGCTGCCCGGCCTGCATCGAGATCTACGGTAAGTGGAATGGCTCAGAAGAAGCAAATGGCGCCAACCTACCAGACGGCCGGTGGGCTTTTCCCTAACCACATATCTCCCACCAGTCGGGATAATCTTTTAAGCTCCCGACCGTCTCCCGGCTTTTGTGGTAGTTTAGTGTAAGTGTGCGCAAGGGGTGAGGATATGACAAGGAGAAGAAGGAAAGATCGCGCTCGGTCCGTGACCCGTTTTTTAGGGTACTGCTCCAGCATGTCTGGTATTGATCGGAGAAACAACGGAAAACAACCGATCAGAGCCACTGGCGCCTATAGTTGGTCTCCAGACAATGGCTGAATCCCCCTGGCTATCTAGCTAGTGTCGAAAATCCTACCACGCACCGTTGGGACTGGAACCTAGGACCTCTCAGTCGTAGGCGCTGCAGTGACATCAGTTGATGCTTTGAGCCACCTCTCCCGGTAAAAGGGAATCGAGGATAAATACCTTTTGCAAATGAACATGTTAGGGGAAACCTATATCTCTCTCAATATGAATAAAAGGGAATGTGCGTAGTCTGTCGCACACAAAAACTTCTCGACCGATTTTACTGAAATTTTTCACATTTTGTTCTTAGTACTATCAGGGGTATTTGAAGAGTGGTTTGAATTAAAATGGGACAAGTGGTGCGTTGTTTTTGCCAAGTTAACTGACAATATGCGCTCTACACCGTTCCTGGAGGACCTTGCTTGAAGTGCGATCTATGGATATCGTTTGTGAACTTCACGCCTTGCTTCGACTCATAAAATCGTATAACTTCGAAGTTGCCATCTAGAAAGCAGAAAGTTGAACCAAATGCTGGCACAACATTATTGGAATATTTTATTTTTAAAGTGTAGTGTAATGCACTATTAGTTCATACTTAGTTAATATTCATTGAATAAATTGATATTGAACTTTAATTGTATTTATTTAATACACTGCAATAGCGACGCTTTGCCATATTCGTCAGTCTCGTATAAAAAAGACACACTTGTCACATTTGCTCCTGATTGACACACAACTGGTGGTGCATTAGTTTTTCTTAGGTGCATATTCTGAAGGAGAGATTTCGTGTGCAGTTTTACTTCTTCTCTTAACCTCCAGGGCACGTAAAGGGATCGAAGATGATCACTTTTGCTAATGAACATGTTGGGAGAAATCTCATATACGCTTGTGACGTTTACCTCTGATTGGTAAGCAACTCATCGTGCACGAGTTTTTGGCAGAAGCACATTCTGAGGCAGAGATTTTAAGTGCAATTTTGCTTGTGTGTTTTGGGAAGGTAGGAGGCTGTCCCACCCCAAGCAAACCCCCATCCCACGATATCCTTTCGCTGCTGCCCCGTCGGGTGGCAAGAGCATGCAGCAGCCGGGCTGCGCGGGGGCCGCGCCATTCCGACCCCTCCTTCGTCATCACTAGACCTCGGAACGTTAGGCATCTAAAATAGGGAACATTATGAAATTACGCACTATTAAACATAAAAACTGACGTTTTAGGCCCTTAAAATGTTACAAAATTATTAAACGAGGGGTTTAAAAGCCATTAGAAACGACAAGTTATGTTTCTGGCATCTGAAACTCATCACAAAGGATTAAATTAGGCACTTTTCATTTTTCAGAAAAGTCAAATATTTTTACACTTATGGGAGTCACTACATGCTCATTGTTTTATTTACTTTCATTTATTTTCATTCATTCTTTCACACTTTCCATTCTCAACCTGTCAACAGAGCAGCTGCGCAATGGCCGAAGAAGTGCGTGCTCAACGGAGGCGAGTGAGACATCATCTTCACTTGAGGAGCTCTTTGTGGTCGGTGTGTTGAATGAGAGATTTCGGTGCGAAGTCGACTGCGTATTCGATCAGAGCATATTCACGTTTCGGGAAATTCGAGAAACTATTTCCGTTTCGGTTAGAAAAATTAAACAAATGAGTAAGTAAAATATGAAAAATCATCAAAATTACATATTTTAGGCAAATTTAGGTAAAAAATAGTAAAATAGACATCAACTACCATTTTAGGACATTTTAAGCACTATCATTCAATACATCTATTTTTTCACGATTCGTAAACATCTGCAATTATTTTCCATGATCACAGAAACTAAATAGGCATTTGTCCTAAACTCCGAGGTCTAGTCATTAGTGATGCTGGTTGCTACTGTTCTATGAAAATATTTTTTTAAATAAACTCGTAGTAAAGAACTGTTGAAGGGTGTAGCTTCGGTTACTATAAACGCAAATTTGTTGAGTGTGGCTGGACCGAGTTGACGAGAGAATGGACGCCTGAAGTAGGCCGGAAATATTAATGTAAAATTCTCGTTTTAAAACCCAATTAATATCAACTTCAGGATATTGAAAGTTTGGTGAAACCTTGGGGAAGGTACTTCAAATTAATAGGTGGTTCTATAATAAGGAACAAGATATCCACGGAAGCGGAGAAGTAAAATTTGCCGATTGATTCTGGATATATACTTGTATGAACAAAATATTTGCTTGTTATTGCATATTGTATAAACAATTGAAAGGGTTCTTATTTAAATTACCTCAAGAGAAAGGCCACCGGACAGCTACGTTTGGTGAGTGGCAACACAGCTGCAACGGAATTAACTGTACGTTGCAAACGATCGCGGGAATTCACGTGTGCATTCGCTATTGCGGGATTATTGGGTTCTGTAGATTCGTAATAGCTACAATGATGCAAGTTACTTCCATCCCGATTGTTGGTCAGATGCGCACGGTGCTGTCTCCTGGGTGTAGTCTGACTCCTCTCGTTATCTCGAGGCTAGGCAATGGTTGACTCAGGGAATTCGCTAGCCACAAGTGAGGAATACACCCGACAATCAGAGGCGCAGCTACGTTCTCGGAAGTGGGGGGCGGGTCCATCTGCTGGGGGTCGGCGGGTGCCCCCAGGCCGCGCACGGATTGCACCGGCCCAGCCACGCTCCTGCCCAAATGGCCCTGGCGGTCCGGAACGATGGGAGCCAGGCAACAGCCAGGTGCATCGGCCTCAAACGAATATTCCCGTATTAGGAATATCACGAAGGGTCCCTTAAAGTCTCTGAAAATAACTTGTGAATTATCCCACCTCAATGAACACCAGAGATGTGGAATCGCCTTCACGGTTGGATGCTCCTCTGCCAACGGAACTCGCTCGGAAGGCAAGCCAAGTCATTAGAAAGACTCTCAGTTGATGAGATCGGGGAAGGGCCCCCGCTATGTCGCTATCTGGCCATTTACAGCCCATATCGAAATATCTCACTCGCCTCTAAAATCATTGGCAGCTATTTAAATATAAGTATTTGCATTAATGCAATATTACGCGTTTGTATTTGATGATGATTCTCAAAACCTGCTCGAGATTTATTCTTTAAATATTTGTTGAAAAAAGGGCCAGTAAAAGGCTAGTTTTCATTACAATCTTTGATTTTTTTAATTTGCACACATTCAACTTTTGTCCCACATCTACATCACCTTCTTTAACAAAGTTAGAGATTTGTCCATAATGCAATACGTTTGTCGAAACTAACTCTTGCAAAGAATTCTTGCAAATTGTCCAAAAATTCATAAGATTTTCTCAAAATATCCCTGGTATATTTTTTTTTCTTTTTACTTTCCCGTAGACATACTTATATACGGTGTAATGTACATAGTATAGGGGATGTTATGTTGCGCGAAAAACGGCGGATTTTCGGCAGAAAAAAATTCATAGCCGGGCCCTGATAACGAAAAAGTTGATAAATTCAGCTGCTAAATTAAGAAAAAAAATCTTCTAACACGAGGTCTAGTCAGAATTCCTGTTTTGTGCTTCATACCAAAAAATCAATTGAAGGCAAAACGTCCGTCTGTCCGTCTCACGGTGGGGCCAAATGCCAAAAAGCTGGTCAAAAGTCGAAAGCGTTGTACGATTTGACTGAAACTTTGTATTCAGAGGTTTATGATCATTCTAATTAATAATCTGTAATAAAAATTCCGAAAAACAAAATGGCGGACCAATATGGCGGATAAAATTATCAAAATTTTGTATTTTTAACACAAAATGATCATACTTATAAGTAAAAATGAGTTCATTCGGGTTTTTAAGGATGCTGATTAATAATCTTGAATGAAAATGCCAAAAAAACAAAATGGCGGACCAATATGGCGGACAAAATCATCATTTTCTTCATTTTTAACACAAAATGATCGTGTTTAAAATTAAAAATGAGTTCATTCGGGTTTATAAGCATGCTGATTAATAATATTAAATAAAAATGCATAAAAAACAAAATGGCGGACCAATATGGCGGACAAAATTACCATAAGTTTGTATTTTTAACACAACATTATTATGTTTATAAGTAAAGAAGAGTTAGTTTGAATTTTTAAGGATGCTAATTAATAACCTTGAATGAAAATGCCAAAAAACAAAATGGCGGACTAATATGGCGGACCAAATCATCAATTTTTTCCATTTTTAACACGAAATGATCGTGTTTATAATTAAAAATGAGTTGATTTGGGTTTATAAGCATGCTGATTAATAAATATTGAATAAAAATGCTAAAAAAACAAAATGGCGGACCAATATGGCGAACAAAATCATCAAAAGTTTGTATTTCTACATGTTGCACGCGCTACGAAAATTTGTCACAGGCACTAAAACGGCAGCTACGGGCAGCTGTTTTTTTGTGATCCTCACAGAGAATAACATTTCGAATAATGTCATGTTAAGTTTTTAGCCCCGCACGACGGTGCACATAGTTATTTTTCATTTTAAACACAAATTTTTGATTATAGCATTTTCATTTTTCGCCAACAATCAACGTTAATTATTACATTAACAAATTATTTTTAAAAAAATTAAGTATACATATTATGTTTCTACTTACTCTCAGGAATAGATTCCATTTTGTTTTATTGAATTCGGCCGACTGCACGCTTCTCTATCCTTCGAAACACAAAGGTTCTGAAAACACGTTTCACAGCTGACCGATATCGATCGCTCGAGGCCCAACTTTGAACTGATCTCTTACCTCAAGTATAAGAGAGAAACCGTTACTAATTGCGGAATTCAACGGCCCAAATACCAACCTATTGAAGTAGCAACGACAAAATCCCTATCTAGTAACTTTTTTTTGGACTTTTGGCCAGCTTTTTGGCATTTGGCCCCACCGTGGTCTGTCTGTGAACAACTAGCGCCTAAACTATGCGTAGGATTTTTTTCAAACTGAAGAAATTCCTGTCCATCTGGCTCGAGTCGAAACTTTGATATTTTGAAAAACAATCTTCAAAATTTGGGGGTACATGAAGCCCTCCGGACATTTTCAAAATTTTCTCAAATCGGCTCCAAAGTTGTTTTTTTAAATTTCTTGTAAGAATAGAGTAACATAAACTTATAAAAGTGGCATAGGTCCTATTTTCACGATTAACACAGAATTTTCGAAACTTTCAAAAGTATGAATTTTTTTCTGTGTCTTCCTACAACTACAAAATTAAAGATGGAGATTTATCTTTCAAATTAAATTTGTTCTTCATAATGAGTTATTTCATTCAGGTCATGTACATTTTTTTAACTTTTAGTAGCTTTCGCGCAATATTGTGTGAAATTTGAGCATTTTAAAAAAAAACACAATAATTACATTTTCTCAAGAACAGCTCCAAACTATTTTTTTACTTTTGATAGTATTAAATGCACTCTATCAGATGTCATAAAAGTCATATTGCTCTATTATTTTTTTATAATACAAATGTAGTTTTTTGACTTGTCTCTCACATCGTTAATATTTACATTAGCGGCAATTTGTTCGCATTATTATATTTATGAGTACATATGCTTTAAATAATGTCAGATAAAGTTTCTCGAAAACTCAACCATTTTCTGTGAAAACTAATTCTAACTTCCGCATTTTCAGAAGCGCTCATACGCCATTTTCTCAAAAACGCTCAATTGTTTTCGAACTTTTCGAAAGGATAGTGTTAATTGTGCTCTTTAATATGATGTAAAGTTCATTTTGGTTTTGTTTGCTTTTGTTTTTTTCAAAAATGATGCTAATATATTTTGAGATCTCTCACGCCGTTGATATGCACATTTCCAGCAATTTGTAAACACTAATGTATTTGTGACTTAAAGTACTTCAAATGACTTCAAATCAAGTTCTTCGAAAACGAAAACTTTTCCGCGAAAAAGAACTTCAAATTTCGAATTTACAGTAGCGCTTAAACGCCAGATTTTTAAAAGCGGCTCCAAATTGTTTAAAGAAAATTGCCATTTGGGACGACGTTTTACTGTTCGTTAATAATCTTAAAACAATACATTCGCTCTACTATTAAGAAACCGAAAAATTAAGAAAATGTCAAAAAATGTACTTTGGGCGGCGATAGATGGCAGCCGGCGAGAGTATGTGGCTAGTCCGAGGAGCTAGCCGAGACCAAAGGAAATATGTAACTAATACGGAAAAGTCTGTGCCATTCTGTTGCACCACTATGGAAAACAATGCACTGAACAATGCAATGAAACAAGTTCTATCTTCATTTAAACTTTTGAATTTTCAAAAATTACACAAAAGTGTATGTTACCTTGCTTTTTAAGTGTAAGACAATGCAAGTAGTTGTTTTTTTATTTTATTTTTTGTATTTTCATTCAATTTCCAACACTTTATCATCATATGTTCAAACATGACCCCTAGCTATCAAATAATTTCATTCATCCTAGGGAAGGTTAAAAGGTATTGATTTGGGAAGGGGCTGTAGGCTAGACTAGTAGATAATATATAGGAATAAAGTAAGTAATAATATGTAGATAATATATAGTGTAGTAAGAATATAGGCTAGTAAGTAATTGACATGGCTTTGTGTTTGTGATAAATTGTAATTGTGATAATTCTGATATTTCCTCAATCAGACTAAAATGTACAAAGGCTTTCCCAAATTGAAAATTACCGGAGGGAAAAGTTAATGAATTTTATGATATTCAGTAAGGCCCTTGATGGTTTCTGGCAACATCCTGGGAATAAATTCATCATAGGAAATGAGAATGAACTCTGATTCAATTGGAAACAAACTTGCCTTGGGTAAACTGTCAATACCTAATGCTTAAAAAAACTATACATTTTTAAAATACTAGTGCCCTTCATATAGTTCTCTCATAAGTTGTCATGTTAATATTCATGATGTAACAAAAAATGTATTTCAAATTTGCATTAGAATATATAGTGATGTTATAATGATGTTTTAAGGTTAATGTAAAAATGAGTCAGTGATCATTTGGAGAAGTCTTTCATCTAAGAAAAATACCCCATAGAGTGTAAAGTTTTATTCTATAAATTAAGGTTGGTGAACCATATAATCTATGAGATATAAAAAAATTTGAACTAGATAAGGTCTATTTTCCACATGATATTATCTGTATGATCAACAAAATCACTTGTCTTTAGTAATGAAAAACGGTCTGCCTCAGCTGCACAAGAGCTTAGATTACCAACCAACCACATAGCGCTAAAGGCTGCAGCATTTAAGTTAAGAATAATTAATGTTTTCACCACATAATGGAGACATCATTGGCATAGCTAAGTTGTGGAAAGTTGAAACACTTTTATCTATCTTCTATCTGGAATAAAAGTAAATTATTTTTCTTTCTTCCTACGGCTTTTTTCAGCTTTTTCAGGGGATGTCGATTTTGACTATCTGTGCTGGGTACTCCCTATGTCCCTCATGGGGACAAATTAACCTACACACAAGACACACTTGCAAGCTCCTTGGTCTGTGGTCAGCTGACTCACACGGCCTTCCATCACTACACACATATGTGGAAGACAAGGGACAAACAGCCATGCCCACTGCAGGCCTTGAACCCGTGACTCTTCAGACTGAGTTGCTGAGTCAGCACACGGTCTAACCACCTCGGCCATCCGGGTCAGCTGCAATAAAAGTGAAATTAACAATTGAAAATTGAATATAACTGGTGTAAAGGAGAAGAAAAGCTTGGAATGAGATTTGTTTGATTCCTTGCAAGCCCTTGCCTGTGAGGGTCCTTATTAGAGGCCCGTGTCTGTGGAAGCCTGGTGCTGCGCAGCTTGGCCCGTGGTGGCATGATTGGCTTCTCATGTGTGTATGTATGTACTCTGGCACTACAACTTTGTGAGGCTAGAGCATGCCATGACACCGCAGCCTGACAGGTATGGCTTGGGTGTGGTAATTAGGTCACAACCACATCACACCAATATCTTGACACTTGATACCTAACAGATGTTTTCACATTGTCACACAGCTATACGAACTGGAACATTATAGTGAAAAGCAACAACTATTGTTGTAGCCCCAACTGGGGATCAAACCCAAGGTCATGTCATGGAAAAGAAGCTTGCTAGCCATGAGCCAACAGGGGGCAGTTGGTTTCTCAAACATCCAAGTATCATATTTTTAACATTATCTCATCCTTATTCAACTTTCATCAATCACAACTCAAGGTCACTCCTAGCAACATCCATTCATTGGAAAGTGATGACAAACCATCAGTATGATCTCATGCCTAGAAATGGGGAGGACATCAGCACAAACCTTCCTCACCTGCATGCTGGCTGCACCAACCTTCAGATTGAGGAAATCATATCAAAGAAAAATGTATATTTACATATTTATACTTCTCTCTGTTCTTGCCCATCTCAACTAATTAGTTGATATAAAAATGAGATGTTTAATCAGACTTAAGAAGCTAACAGCAGTCACCAAATTGAAAAATCTTTCTTTTGAAATTTACCTCATTTCATTCAGCTGTAATTTTGAAGTGAAAAATATAAATTATAGAACCTATTTTTCTCACTGAAAGGCTTGAATAATTAGCAAATTGTTAGAAAGCTGCAGATATTTTCATTGTAATATGGTATTCATTTTACAGATGTGGGTGCCTATTGCCCAGAATACAATGGTAGGCGACGCCAAGGAACAAGATATACTTGGGAATGTAGTCCTGGGTCTCTGTGCATCAATAATCAGTGCACAAAAATTGAAACAACTACAGCAACTTTGGAAACAGTGGTGTAGAGTTCAGATACCAATTTTTTTGTATGTATTTAATTCCAGAAGGAAAATGTAAACGGATAAATAAATTGGAAACCGAATAAATTGGAGTAATAATATTTCATAATAAATTGCAATTGTATATATTTCGTAATGAATTGTAATGAAATAATATTGAAGTAAAGTAATAATAGGAAAATTATTGTTTATTATGAAATGAAATATGACATTTAAATATGTTTCTATTACTCCAGCCTTGGAGTTCTTGTATCTGTTGAATCAAACACCACATAAAGAATTTCAAACTTGACAAGACTAACCCACAAGAGAACAAAGTCAACATGTAATGGGGATCAAATATTAACAATAATGACTTGAATCTGGATTTACATATACAAAAGATGTCTCTAATATACACTAAAAGTATTAAAAATATTCATAAAATATGGAGTTTCAATTTTTCAGAAAACAAATATTCCTTTAATAAAGAGCAGTGCAATTAGCTTAAAAAAATGTAGAAGTGTGGTATTACTTTGAATTATTTATTAGAGATATGAAAAATAAATTGAGAGGAAAATGAATGTTTTGAAAAAAACAAATTTTTTGTAAAGATCGCTATTCTGTAGTGCAAAAAAAATAAATCAATAGATTTAATCAATTCAATATCAATTCATATCTTATTCTCATTATGTTATAATGCAGGGAATGGATTCAATGATTTCATTGGTATCTTTCCATTAATTTTAAGATTATTTTTACATAGAATAGCCAACCTACTTTTGTTGGAAATTTTACAGTCAGTGAATACTTTAAAAAACTTCTGAAAGCTTTATTTTGTAATTTATAAAGTGGAATGCTAGAAACAATTAAATCATTAATATTTATTGAAAATGATGATCAAGAATTCCCCATTAACCAGCAATCTATTAACTACCTGCTTTTCCTATCAAATGCAATGAGTATGAAAAGTCAATTCACCTGTTCAAATTAAGCTAAATATGTAGTTGTTTTATTACTGATAAAATAAAAAACATTACTTTATTACTATTAAAGCTAAATAATAAAATGAAACACAATTAAAGTTAAAGCACCTACTCATTTGACTGTACTGGGTAATTTGGGATTTTCATTCAAATTTAACATTCTTTCCATGAGTGTTACACAATATCAGTTTTCAGTCAGTTGAAAAATTTCCTCTTTTTCTAACTTCTTCTTCTTCTTCTTAGAAAATAGGGAAATGTCTTCAACCATATTTGTTTGTCTTCTTAACTATTCCCTAATAATTTTTAACATTTATAAAATATGTAGATTGTGATAAATTTAAATATTATAAAAAGTATTTTAAAAAAGCCATTTTTTAATTACTGTAAAACCACAAATAAACAGGAAACTTCAAATAAGCAAAATAAAATTTGGAAAGTTTTAAACGGGCTGATTTAGAAATAAATTTGAAACTTTTCCATGTAATAATTAGCAGGAAAAATATGCATTTGCATGCAAATCCAAGCACTGATATAACTCTCAAATTTCTAGTTGTTATATGTTACATTTTTTTGAATGCAAAACTGAAGGTAGCACTTGGACTCCTTATAATTGTCCTTATATGTACCCGATCTAAACTCCCTTATATCCAAATGCTGGTGTTATGGTAATAATTAATAATTTATGTTCTAAACATACATATACACTAAATAAAAACACTAAAATGTTGCAAAACTTTAGTGTATGCTCCTGCATTGAAAAACCTAAAAATGTTGTTACCTTAACAGTCAATGGTACGCTGTTCATTTTTAATGGAGTATTGAGCTGTTTATTTGAAATGGAAAACTGCTATGAAATAATTTTCTTTCCGTGTATTATTAATTTGTTATTGCGGAACCAATTGAAATATCTGATATTTTACTATTTATGGCTTCTTTATTGCAAAGAATATTTGTATCATCCGCAAATTGAACTGTTCTATTTCTAATCATTGAGAGCGTATCATTTATGTATAGTGGGAAGAGACAATTACTTGAATATCATGTTCTGTGATTGTTAAAATAATCGTTAGTGACTATCAATTGTAAGTATTCAATGTTCTTACTTATGTATCATTATATAATATCGTAATATCTACGAAAAACATCACCGAGGTGAGGGAGTTTCTTTGGATATTGTTTTTCATAAATTTTGTTACATATATTAAGGTAAGGTTGATAGCAGGATTTGCTGTTACAGGCCAAAACAATATCTATGAATATATGTGAAAAGACCTTGGTGAATATGAAACAATGCATATTCATGAGTATGCAATATTCTTTCTACAGCACTTCTTTCTGTGGATAGAGCACACTGGATAGCAAATTTACTATCACTGTTCATCATTAATTCACTCGCTGCAGGACAGAGGAGGCTTATGAGTTTTGGTACCTTTTAAAATGTTATTTCTTTGTTACAAGTCAACATATTGGTGTTGTTTATTTAGGAGCAATAAAAAGAAATATTGAACTATTCAAAGAATTCAATTTATGAACAGGAATATATACATATACAACACAAGGCACATATTAATATACATTCTTTTTTTCTCTTTATGTACAACATATATGATCTAGATACTTTTTTTTTTTTTTTTTTGAGAAGAAATAATCTTCATTACAATACTATTTCACCTTTTATCAAATAAAATCTGCACATATTAAAATGTGAAATTCTTAATGCCCCTTCATTTCTTCCCGAAAAGTAATTAATTTTGAAAGCCTAAATTTTCAGATCATGACGAGTACTCAGCAGAATGTATTAACGTTGAACAAATTTCTGTTTTAAGTACACAGAACAAAAAACTATGTACAAAATATCAAGATACAAAAATATCTACAATTCTCCTTTTATGTACAGAATATATAACTACATTATATCTTTTGAAAGATCTTGTCTAACTGTTTACTATGAGATAACTTATAGAAAGCAGAAGAAAAAAATTGATGTGTTTTGAAAGCTTTAATGTTTTCTTTCTAACAATTCATTACTGAGAAAACAGTCAAATGACTTGAGCTTGAAAAATATTCAAAATTTTTCTCATTACACATGAGAAATAAGCGAGTTCACTGTTTTAGAGAGAAAAAGTAATGAAATAGAAAAATTAATATGATTTTCAAATATGCACTTTTCTTCTTTAGGAATTTTAATAGATCATTACAACTAATTCAGAATACTTTTCTGCATGGTGCAAGCACATACTGAGCACCAGACAGTTTAGGCTCAGTAGAACTGCATTTTATGCAAAGAACAAAACACACTCAAAAACAGACTGGCAAGAGTAAGCTCATTTTTTCTTAAGATTCTAATACAAAAGCTCTGAAAATAAATAAATTATATACGTGGGAAAATGCATAAGAACGTACTATGAAAGGACAATTCTTAAAAACACGCATGCTTCAATAAAAAAGAGAGAACATGAATTGTCTTTTGTTAAGTGAAAGAGGCACATCACAAGTACAGTTAACAACATAGGTTTGTCTCTTTGTAATTTCTTTCAAACTTAAAGGATAATGAAAACTTGAGAAATTCTTAAATTTACTCAATGATTTTTATACTCAATTAATGACATTTTAAAAATTAATACAATGATGTGATATTCACAAATTATATTCTATAATAATCTCTATAATAATCTGTATAAAAAACAATCTCTTTTAATAGTAAGTAATCGAGTCAATGAATGATTATTCTTTGCAAAACAGAACCATCTTCAATAGAATATCATTAATAAACAGACAATTTTAGTGTATAAAAGAATTATCTTACATATATTTTTGGTGCAATTCACATGTGAATTACAGAAACCAACAAATAGACAAATGACTACTCATGTTCAACTGTGCGTCCCTTGTGAACACCATTTAATGTTTTCATGATACATAGCAGCATCACATTCTTGTAAGTGACTTGTGCACTTCCAAAAGACATTAAACAATGTTTTGACAGTAAAATTATGCTTTGATAGCACACCAAATTTGACCAAATCAAATGATGCTGAACTGCAAAAAAATTTTTTTTTTCACGATTCTTGAAGAACAGCAACAATTGTGATAAACTGCACTTAAGGTGATAATTAATTCTAAAACACTTACACAAGCACCAATAAGTACACTGTGCTAATTTCAAAGACTACCAGCTTCCTGAGAAATACATCCTTAAAGTAAACTACAGCACATAAATGATGACAATCTGTCAATGAATGAACTGAACTTATAAATATAAAAAACGATGAGAGGAATGTAACACCGGCCTGAAAAGTGTAATGGCACCAGCCTTTAACAAGCAAAACAAAATTAAATAAATTACACCCTAATATTACTTGCATTCGTGCCAACTACTTTCTTAACTGTTGGTGTTTTTGCAACGAATGATGCATACATTATCTCCTCTACATAACACACATTACGGACATAAGTGTTACTGAGACATAGATCTTGTGTCCTAATATTTATCAATACTTTGTCCACACCATCATTCAAATCCTACTACTAACTTTATCTCTGCTTTTGAATATGAGCTGCCACTCCCACTGCACCACCCAAAACGAAGCGTACAAACGTATCCCCAGCCAATGGGCCCAATGCATACAGACCCTTTGGTGCATTCAGAACACGGTATGAAACAGGATCTACATCAATAGGATTGGTCTTAGGGTCCACTGGTCGAGAAGGGTCGATGGCCAGCAGGTTAGTCTCTCCACTGGGAAGCTTCAAGTACCTCAAGTCAGGACGAGCCCCCACCAGAACTGCAGTGGCTGAGACACTGTACCAATCACCATCATTAATGGATGTTTCAGATTCTGCACAAGAGTTGTCTGCAGAAGACAGATGCTCAGATGATTTGGAGAAACGACTCTTGGGGCCTGAAAGCCATGCATAACCAGGCCTCAAAGCAAGCAGGTGCGTTTCAGGTAAGGCAGAATATTGAGGATAACCAGCTCCACCATCTCTCATCATCTGATGCACCTGCAATATAAGCAATTAAAATGGAGTCAAGTGTTACAGTCAAAGATTATCGATATTTCAATTTTAATAGTTAGGTTGTTCTTGGTGAAAAGTAGAAAGGTTAGAACAAGAACTAAACTGACAAGAAATTTTAATATAACCATAAATATAATGACCTTATCTATCCTTCATTTTCTTCTTTAATTTTGCAAAACACATTCTTTAGTGAAAACGAATTGAAGTAGAAATAAATCTACTGAATGAAAAATGCATTATATATTTCACTTATGACAACAGAATACATTTCTTTCTGGAAAACAGCTTCTAATGTTCCTCTTTCATAATACATTTAAGTACATTCCACATTCTTCACTCAGCAGTAACGACACAAAAGATGTATTGAAATATGCAAAGATTTTGGAAATGCTGTAAACACTTAGAGGCAGAGAGATATACCTTGTGGTATTCAGGATACATCGAAGAAGGCAACTGTGTCAGCTCGAGTTGGGTGACCTGGCGTCGGAAGGCATGCAATACTGGAAAGCCACGGTGTCGAGCTGCAATTACAGCATCAGCAGCGCTCAGGCCAGCACCCACCACAAGCACCGGATCAGGAGTAGTGCCTGCAGCATTGGATTGCTTTCAACGAACCATACACTACAATGAGCATGTACTAGTCTCCCGGTGGCAATGGAAGCCGGTCTCTCACCTGCGGCGCTGTGCTGGCGGGCGACGGCGTCCAGCGCCGCCTCCAGGGAGCGCAGGTCGCGGTGGGCGAGCGCCTCGCCCGGCACGCCCAGGGCGTTGGGGCGGTCGTACGCGCCCGTCGCCAGCACCACGTGGCGCGTGGCGTAGCAGAAGCGCCTGCGCCGCCGCCGGCCGCCCGCGCCCTCCTCGTAGCCCTCCACCAGCCACAGCCCCTCCGCGTCGCCCTGCAACGCACGCGCCATGGGCGCTATTTACAGTACACCTAATTTGAAGAATCCTGACAGGGGGCGCCAATTCTATGCTTGCTACGGGCGGCTGAGTACCTCCATTCGCCTCTCTAAAAGAGACTAAAAATGATGATGGATGTAGTGTCAGTTACCGTGAACGGAAGTTTGTTGGAGAGACTGGATCGACTTGGCGAGAGAATGGGCGCCTGAATGCAGGCCGGAAATATTTATGTGAAGTTTTGGTTGTAAAACCCAAGTAGTTGCGACTTCAGGAAGTTTGGCGGAACCTTGGGGAAGGTGCTCAGCAAATTAATCGGTGGTTCTGTAGTAAGGATCAAGATATCCGCGAACGCAGAGAAGGTGACATTTGCCGGTCGATTCTGGATACATACTTTCACGATGAACACGTTTTCCAATGTTTGAACGGAAAGTGTTCTTATTTAAATTACCTCAAGAGAGAGGCCAACGGATAGCGACGTTTGCTGAGAGGCAATTCAGCTGCAGCTAAGTTAAAGGGGCGCAGCAAACTAACATGGGCATGCACATGTGCATTCACTGTTGCGAGAATATTGGGTTCCGTCGATTGGCAACAGCCCACTTGAGGCTTCGCTCTCGCACACAGGGGTGCTTCAGCCGGGTCAATCGTTATGTCGTGGTTATGCATCGAAAGAAATCAAGTTCAACGCTCATCAAATTAGCACAGTGACATGGATAATTCATTAATTCGGTGAAAAGGGGTAAAGATGTTTCAGAAGTGCTTTTTTTTTACTTTCCAACTTTCCACCCACTTCAGATAAGCGAGTTCGAAAAATTTCTCTTTATTTTAATGTAATCTAATTGGTATTTTAATGTACACTAATGCATATCTAGTAGTTCCTGTATGAATTATTAGCACGAGTTCAATGAATTTCTTATCTTATAGAGCAATTGATAATAAATTTTCTTTATTTCCCATGAATTGTTCATTCCTCGAGAATGTAAATGGAATTCCCCTACACAGATAATGCAAACGTAGTACCAAACAATGGATGTAATAGAAGTCCAAAAATATAAATAATATTAAATTTCGTGTATCGAAGAAAAAACAGTCGTGTTACACAAGAGTTAATGTAGTGAAATGAAGTAGCTAATAATGAATTTGTGGACCTTTTATGATTCATGGCATTCGGCACAGTATGGATAAAGAGCAAAGAATATGACTCATCCTCATTAGGAAGTGGCCAGTACATTATGGAAAGTGAAAATAGACTACAACTCAACAGATACTAGTGATGCTTCAGAAAAGTAAGAATAAAATTGCGCAATAAGTGCAAATATTTGCAAGAATATGAACTTGCAAATAGACCTTGGTCAATAGTGAAGCCAATAATTGAGAGGTTTCGTGTTCTTAAAACAGAATCGCCCTCAACCAGCGGGAGCAGACGTCTTGAGTGAAGCAGGTAGATTAAACGATTTATGATTCCCGAAACAAAGAAGGTCAACAAAATTAGTGATGTAAAATTGGTAGGAGAATTGAGAAACCGTGGTGTTGAAATACCAGGTATTACAGTGCTTTATATTTTTAGGAAAATGGGTATCAAGGGTGGTTTTGCCCACAAAACGAGATTGATGTGATTGATTGTTCGATTGTTTACCACATACCTGTAAGAGACTTGCTATGTCAGTGATTCTTCCTGTAAATTACAGTCACTCATTGGTTTCACAAAGAAAGACATCCAAAGAAGGGGACTTTTTCTAAAATCTGATTGATTTTATAATCTTATCTTCTTACACACGATTAGACAATTATAGTCACACATTTACTTCAAACTCCTTGACGTTTAACTATTGGATTATTCCTTGAATAAATTCTAAACTACAAAAATAATATGCAGAGTTGCCTTTAGACCAAGACTTACAAGATTTTCATTTACCAATGTCAACTAATTTCCTTTCACTTTCAAGTAGTCTTAGTGCCCAGGGGCGTAAGATTTTGCAGTGCAGACCTAGACCCCACTTCCGTAATTTGAATGAATTCCCAGCTCTTAGGAGTTTGATAAGTTGTATCAGGTTTGTAGGGGTAGGTCGTGGTTGGCTTTAATGCCAAAGCCTCACCGCTCGGGAAAGTTTCAAGTTTTATGCCAATATTCCTATTTACAATAATACGCGGACGTGCCGACAGGCAAGACATTTATTTTATCCATGCTTTTTTGAGATTATAGCAGATACAAACACGTGTAGTCCGCGTACCCATAGGAAATATTTTGACGCGTTCTACCTTATCGCCTGAGAACCCTCGTAATTCTGACTCGCACCTTATCTATATGATGAGAGCCGTAACATGAACCCCACGTGGGATTGTAATTGACAAGAGTCGCAATCTTGAGTTAGTCACTGATGAAGACGTTCACAACGATAACATTTTCATATTAATGATCTAATCGATTTATCTACATCGATCTACCCTTTAGACGGCTACAGATGAATTTATTTACACACGGTTAATTAATAAGAAATTTAAAAAAATAAAGCCACGCTTATGTGCCAACAGTATGAGTGCAACGAAAACGACCTTCGCTTGCGCAACACAGTGAAACTAAATCCTAACAAAGTTCTCATAAATGCCTTCTTGTCCAATTTCCTTCATTGGGATTCCTTGTAGACGGTACCTCCAGTCTGTAGCACGGATTGCCAGAACGTTCAAAGTTGTGTTTTAGTATGAAGCCATTTTCACTTTTCAAGCAATGATTGAAAAGTGCAGAATGACCCCAAGGGTCCAACTAGAATTCGGTATTTCAGTATATTTACTTTTCATACCCTGTTTAATAACCCGATTGAATACAAATAAAAGCCTTCCAAGCAAAATTTTCCTCGCTCATTCCATTTCATATGTTACTGAAGTTCAGGTCACTGACATGGCACGCAGAGAACCCAGACATCTCCCTGACGATCAAAGCATAAGATTACGCTTAACGCGGAGAAGAAAATGTTCCGATACGCCAAATTAATCTTTTCGGCTTTCCATGCGATAGGCGCAATACGGTTCGTTCTAATCTAGAGCTTCGGATCACTGGTTGTTACCACCGCATAAGACGCTGAAATCCAATCGTGTCTTGGAACAATTAACAAGGAAGATTAGGGAAGTTCGGTCTCGCATGTTTGCCATGCAGCTACATTGTCCTTGGAAGCAAAGTTCAATCAACGCTGTTAGTAACGACTGTTATAACCAATACACGTATTCATTTTTGCATTGCGCTTTTCTGGTAATCGAAAAAATAGTACTTTCGTCAGCCGTTAAAAATATTACTTCTTGGACTCATTGTACACAGAACGAAAATGGTCATTCCTCAGCAAAATTTCACATAATTGTCGAAAACATTTAAGATTTATGGCCCACAGTTTTGATATTAAATGTAGCTAACGTTAATTTACTAATTATTTTAATACCACCATTTTTTATACTGTTTTTATTTTTTTAAATACTAAGTCCGATATTATGACTACAACCATTACTGAGAAATTTTTTTGTTCAAAGGAAGATGCGCTTAAAAAACACGGCAACTTCTCTCAATGTAACTTCTTTATACGCATTTCCCTTCGCATAACGAAAGTTGGCAACGCAGGGCCGCGGCCGGGCGAACCGAGGCCACTGATTGAAAGCGCCAGAAGCGCACGCATGAATAAAATGGAGGCCGCCAGAGAGCGTTTCCCTGATGGTTATGCAGATTCACGCGGAAAAGGCGACAGACGCCGGGCCGTGAGACGTTGAATGCCACGAACACAACGGGGAAACCCACAAGGTGAAGGTTTTATGCCGCTTCCCCTTCAAACATAGCACCACAGTATGGCACCTCTGTACAAAAATTCACCTCTTCCAAAGGTCGTATATTTGCTTCGCATGAATAGGGAAAGTTAGTCCTACTCTACTAGGTATTCTGGCTTCTTGCTCTTATCCTGATTGAAACAGATTTCATAAAATAATGCAAATCTTATTTGCAGTGTTTATGTCAAATCAGCAAAAATTCCTTCAAATGAATATATCCAGGATGTGGCCTTCGAATTTCCACGCGAACGAAGAATTATACCCTGAATTGGAAAATAATCGAGTGGGATAAACGGTGTAGTAAGCAAAGGACAATTCGATGCCATCACAGTGCGTAGCATGAATTTATTCATATTCATAGTATTTTCATATCTATTTTATATTTATATTAACACATGAGTCCGGGGTTGTGTGTCACGTTGGGACATTAGAAAGCAAACGCTTCCTTCAAACGCCCCCTGTCTCTGTGACTGAGGCAGAGATGTACAGGATGAGACTCCGTTGAAGATGGAGCCTTGGCCAGAATCCTATGACTGATCTAAGGCTGGTTCCGGAGTGCGCGTTGCGGCTGCACCAGCAATTGGGGTTGGAACCGAGACTGGATCTGGGACTGAGGCTGAAATTGGAGTTGGGGTTACCACAGGTTGCGTCTAGGGTTAGTGCTAAGGCTGGGCCAGGAGTTGGGGCTGGGGCTGGGCCAGCGTCTGAGGCTGTGAATGCTGCCGTTAGGCTTGGGCCTGGGCTTGGGCTTGGGCCTGGGCCTGGGCTTGGGCTTGGGCCTGGGGCGTGTTCAGTGTCTGAGGCTGGATCTGGGTCTGACGCTGGACCGAGGGCTGAGGCAGGGTCAGCGCCTGGGGCCACTCACCAGTGGGCGCACGGCCGTGACGACGCAGCCGGAGCGAATGTAGCGGGCGATGCCGCGCGCAGCCACGTAGTCGGCGTAGTAGCGGGCCACGGCGGCGGCGGAGACGCGCCCGCCGCCGCCCCCGCCGCCGCGCCCGCCGCCGCCGCCCCCGCCGCCGCCGGCGTCACCCGCGCCGCTCTCCCACGCGCGGAACGACAGCCCCGGCAGCTCCATCCACGAGGCCAGGCTCAGCGTCAGGATGCTCCCGTCCATTGTCTGCGGAGCCCCAAAGCAATTCATAGCACTCCCACCCACAGGATTGCAAGCCACTGGTGCAAATAGTGCACCTAAAGAGCAAGAGGGCCGTTAGCTAAACGAATGAAACGGCCCGATTCCTTTTAATGCATGCGTTTACGTGTATTTGCAAGCAGAAGCGGCATCGTGCTCATCCATGAGTGTTTTTAGCACGTAAAATGTTGAGAGCAAATCATAGCAAGCAATTTAAATACTAGTACCTTTCCGTAAGTTTAGTTTAACCCGTATGTTTGTTGAATTAACGAGGCAAGAGGGTACATAAGGCATACTAAAAATGGCAGTGGCCGATACTCGTGAAATCAATACCGTAATCCGATTACAATTTAGCTATTCAACACATAAATAGAGTTACACATATGGAACACACATCAAACACCGAATTTCAAAATTTGAACATAGACATTTTGTTTTCAAAGTCACTTGCTTATCGTGAAGTTGGCGCCCTATCCCTCCGCAGAGCCGCAGCGTTCGCTCACCTGCCAGGCGCCGCCGGGCGGGCCCTTGCCCAGCACCACGTGGTCGACGGCGCGCTCGCGGCGCAGGCGCCAGCGCAGCAGCGACGGCCGCTCCAGGCCGGCGTCGGCGCCGGGCCGCTCCAGCGCGTCCAGCAGCAGCGCCAGCGGCGTGCGCGCGCGCCCCTCCAGCCCCTGCGCACACACCACGCGCGTCACCTACGCGCGCTCCCCGGCGCTGCCCCGGCGGCTCCGACCGGCTCTCTGGGCGACGCCAGGCCACAGCCAGAGCACTGCTCTCGACAAGCGGGCCAACCCAACCTACACACTCTCACAAGCACTGCACTTCCACACACATCGGGAGACCAGTCGGGGGCTTAGAGCAGGTCCCGGCTGGAGCGGTGCCCCGCTGGTGGAGAAACCTGAAGAGGGAAGTGCCCGCAAGTCCACGTGTATATCGGTCATCTCCCATGATAAACATGCACTACACTTACGAGTATAGCGACCATAGCAGTTGTCGCGCCCGGAATCACAAGTTAATCAATCTGCCAATGGGGCACCGACCTAAGCTCCGTTCTCTGCCTTATTATGCGCCCGTGTGGAAGCCGAGATGGCGGCAGCGTCAGGGGTGGGGGGCAGGTGGACGCCCGCGGACGGGACGGCCGCTCGCAGTCTAGCGCCGGTGCGAGTTGGACCCTAGTGGCGCCAACAAGCGAGGAGTCAGCCGACATACGCGATCAAGAGAGCTATGGTGAGCCTCAGGGGGGTTTTTCTGTACAAATCCTGGATTATGACTACACTTTCATATAATTACATGAACTACCACACATTTTGAAAGCGTAGATCTCGTCTTGATGGGACGATGATCCGCTGAGAGAAGGGGAGGGAGTTCCAAAAACAGGCGTCCAATCGGCGTCGATCTTCTCAAATTACAGCGGGGGGAACACCACCACTTGCCGGAATGCAGCAGACAAAACTGAGAGGGGTCAATGACCCCAGAAGCTGACGTGCCCGGAATCAAGACTCCCTCACTGCCCTTTCAAGAAAGCCCGATCCCAATACCCAAGTCGGGCAAGTTTCTCTAGGGTTCTGGGGAAGTTACAATTAGGTTCTATGCCACCTTATCCGGAAGTACTTGTAGGCATTGCCTCAGCAATTTCATCAATAAATTTCTCACAATCATACTGGTACGGCGGCATGGACGTTAAGTGACATGTAGAAATGATACGCATTCATTTGAAGAATGGTAGCCAACGTATGTTGGGGCTGTGGTGCTTCCTATTGTATTGTCATTCTCCCGAACGTAGAATGTTTAAATGCAAAGCGGAGAGGGAGCAACTGCGAGTGGGGTCTGGCCCTCTCAGGGAGAAGTGCTGGATCCCAGCAACCTTGAACGTTGCTCCTATCTTTATCAAAGAGCCTGTTTCCCAGTCAGGGCGTTAACACCGTGGCGACGGACTGCGGCCGCGGTGGACATTGCGGTCGCATAAATTGGCTTGATACTGAAGAGGAAATTGCAATGAAGTATGGAAATACGAGTATTTTATGAGAGGTCTTATTTCGCAATTTTTCGAAATGACCTCTTCCTTTCAGAGACATCGTCCCAATAGCGTTAAACGCTAATTTCTAGAACCCGCAAAACAGCATTGAAAATGTGTCGAAGATTACCATTTCTTCATTGTCGAATATTCTAACCAGAATTTGATCGAAAGCACGTTTAACGGATTGGAGTGCACGTTGGGAAGTAGTCGAAATGTTATTTGAAGCAATGTGAAGGCAATGTACATGGCATAAGCTCTCAGGATGAACTTAAACAGATTGGCAGCACTATGAGGAGCATTCCTAGACAAAGGGTGGAATCAAGTGTGTTGCTGACCTCAGCTTGGACTGGACTGAGAAGGAACACAAGGTGAAAGGTAAAATCACCTTGTGTGGGGACAGCATAAAGCATAGACTAACAATTAGCTGATTTTCAGAGCGTAAACTCATATGATCATTAGTCCATAAGTGTAGTGCATGTTAAAATCCGGACAGCAGCTATGTTCGTCTTCCGATGGCGCATCGACTTGCAGGGTTTTCCTTCCCAGATCTCTCCCCTATTGCCCAACACCCCCACAGGGCCAAGAGTGTGACTAGTGCCCCCGACGTGTGAGGTGGTGTAGGTGAGCAAGGGGAGCAGAGGAGAGAAAGAAGGAGGGAGGAAAGAATGCACGCGGTCCGTGTAATGCTCTGATCCAGCTTTCGCTTGGCATTGAAATTGGAGAAACCACAGAAGACCACCGAGCAGAGGAACTAGCCGCCACAATTCTTCACGCAATAGGTGCATTGCGGCGATCCAGCTGAGTAGCTAGTGACGAAAATCTGTAGGACCTTCCGGTTAGAGACGTTGCAGAGGTATCGAAAAGCCAAGGATTTAGAATCATAATAAAGATATAATAAAATAGGAGCTGCCATGAAATAAGAAAATAAGGAAGAGACGAATAAAAGGAGATCTAGGAGAAATGGAGGAGGAAGAGGAGAAGAAATAGAAGAAGAAATGCAGGAGAAGAGGCGCACCTGTGCTAGGGCGCGGAGGTCCTGCTCCAGCAGCGACTGCGCGGGCGGCGCCGAGCGCAGGCGCGCCTCCAGCAGCTCGTCCGGGTGGGCGTGCGCGTGGGCGTGCGCGTGGGCGCCCGGCGGCGGAGGCGACGCCGCCAGCGACGGCTCCCACCCCGCCAGCAGCTGCGACAGGCTCAGCGCCGACGGCCCGTTCCCTGCACACCCACGTGGCAATTACGCTTTTATTAACATTTTAAACTCTTTACGCACAACAATTTTTTAAAATTATTTATACATTACATACTCTATAACAAAATTTCAATTAAAGTATTGAATATTATGTATTTGTTATTTTTTAATACGATATTATTACTTAATTTATTGTTTTATTATTATTTAACCAACTTATTAAATTTTACATTAAAAATTAACAACAAAACTTCAAAGTAAACATTCTATTATTCTCACTTTGAAGAGGTTAGTTGTCGTGGTCCTCGATGACCTCTGGTCAAACAGTTGAATACGTTGCTTCGCTAACGGATTGTTTACCGATATATCTGGGAATTTCAATGCAAATGTCCTAGATTTTTTGTTGTTTTTGTTTCGGACGATATTTTTGAGGATGCAGAAGCCCCACGCTGAACTCTGATGCCTTCGAAATTGGAAACTATAGACGAAAACACATTCTTTTGTACATAGCGATAAAACGGAAATGTTTAGTTTATAGAAAATGAAGATAGTGTGATAGCGATTTACAAGAAGGATGTCAGCCAAATCCTAATGTCCGTGATCCTCTTTCAGTATGCTAACAACTGCATATATATATATATATATATATATATATATATATATATATATATTTATTTATATATATATATTTATATATATATTTATTTATATATATATATATATTTATATATATATATATATATATATATATATATATATAAAGGCTGATATGAATGTTACTCATTTTTGTATCATTAAAATAATATCACAGATAATATCATACCTCAACAGGATTTCGAATATAGGTTGATTGTAAAGCGGGCTATCAACACACGTCAAAGCCGGTACATTAAACCGACAGGAGGATGTTAATTTTGTTAATAGCTTCATTCTGGCTCTATAATTAATCTTATTTCTCGAAAGAAGCGAATTTAGAAAAAATTACCCAAGCATAAGATATGTGTGTGATGCATTACCTTTTTTTTAGGCGCTTTAACATAAAATACGAATGTGATTAAAAAAGAAAATGCACACAGTCATATATAATTTTCAATAGAGCTTATTTTTATTACATTCTACATACAAAGTAACTTTTCAACATTCCTGTCCAATACATTTTCAAATGATTTATATTCATACTAGAGTTCGTCATTCTTTTCAAAAATGGATTTTAACTTCGTGGATTTTGTTTCTTGGGCACCAATCCTGTTACTCTTAAGTACTAAACTGAATTGCCACTTGACCAAGTCATTTTCAAAAGTTGAAAAACATTAAAGTCGGACTAATATCTAATCTTCTATAACTAATAACTACGGGAGCTGTCTCGGGTTTCCCACACATTCCAGTAGAATTGGTCGAGGTTAATTTTGGCATGACCTGTAAGTGGAACTGCTATGTAAAGAAAAGAGGTAACTTCTATTTTCGGCATTTCTGCCCGAATGGCTTAACATTTTCCCATTAAACTTCATAACATTCTCTTTAAGGCAACTTGTATAGGCATTGTTGTCTGTGCTCCTGTTAAGGAGTGCCGTCTTTCGAATGAATATTTCCGACATGGCTCGTCTCTCCCTGCAATTATGCATTTCTTTTTAACCTTTGTCCCCCATTCCTTTTCGGCGTGGTGGCACAGGGGATTGGCGCATTGGTTTCGAATCCCATGTAAGGCATGATAGTTCTTTTCCAATAGCATCCATTTACTTTCCCCTCCATCAGGAACGTGTGTAGCGAAGACCAGGGTGCACGGTTTACGCACCTACGGAGAACAGATCTCGCAAAGAGTGGTCTGAAATGTTCTCGGTCTTGTCTCGAAATCGTAACATTGCTCACGTGATTGTTTGACTCATGCAGGTACACATTTTAGAAGGCTTCATGCGAAATTGCAAATCGTTCTAGCCAACAACTGGCTGTAGGTAGGTCTCTCAAACAAAAGCGATGCACGCACTCAATGAAATGGAGAAAATGGAGTACCGTGCAGAGAAAAATACTTTGTAAGAGGTTTGACGTCGACAGAAATGAATTCAAAGATCATAAAAGAGTATGGCGACTCTTCAGCTTCCACCATCAACGAGTAGGCAGCCGCGTATAAACGGGGCAGTGGGTGCATCAGGATGACGCACGTTAAAAGCGTCTGAAACGTGCAACAACACCGGAAATCCAAAATTTACTCATTGCTGGTATTTGAATTTCTGGTATTGATTGAGCTGCTGACTTGAAAGAACGGCGCACGGAGGTGCGTGAAGTTGCCGAGACGGTAGGAATTCAACGCCAAACGTCGGTCTCATTTTGCACGACGAAGTGCGCGCGAGGAAGCTTTGTGGTCTCGGCGGATCAAAACGCATTAGCATGAAACACTCTCCGATCAGCGCCCGACTCGTTTTAAGAACAGTTATTTTTTGCTTCGATGTGAGACAATAATAAAACATGGACACACCAGAATCATAACAATTCATGCAGTGGATATAAAATCAGTTTTTCAGCTCCGAAGAAGGCCAAAATTGTACTATCGGCGGGAGAGGTGATGCCATCTGTGTTTTAGAATGCAAAAGTATCTCTGTTGATCGATTATCTTGAAAGAACATCAATAAGTATGGAATACTATTCTAACCTTCTAACGAAAGTGGATGCAAAAAGAGACCCGGCTTGCAGAAGAAAAACGTCATACAGTAGTGCCGTAGCGATCTAGGACCGAAGGATCGCGGGTTCGAGTCCCGCCTCCGGAATGGTTGTATTTGTGTTCGTCTCGTCACCCCCAATCATGCAATGGTGCATGGTGGTCGCTAATGACCTAGATGTTAATGCAAAATTGTTGTTGACAAAAGATGTTGATCAATTAATTCACCGGGGAAGGAGATATCAAGCTGTTTTACGGATAATTGAAAAATTCGAAACGAAATGTTGATTTGAAACGGAGAAACACATTACACAACAACTGTCTCCCTTCGTCACAATTACGAAACACAATCTTAGTTTGCCTGTATTATGTTCCTTTTACCATTAAATTATTTAATATTAGATATTGAAATATTTTACTTCTTTGGCGCAGACACTCAAAATTAACTATAAACACTTTTTAACATTTAAAAAAGTACAGGAACTACATTTGTAACTTTAGTATTCCAACCTAAAAATGCCCAATTGTTCGTTAATGTTTTCAGATCCACATTGGTTTAAGATCGTTGTGATTTACAAGTTTGTTTTGTAACGGAATCATCTCAAGGAGACGCCATTTTGTGCTTGGAACAACCTCGCAAGCCGTTTCAGCACTTCTTGTCGATTTATCGGTGGCCACTCTCTCAAATTACAATCTAGCTGTTTTATTTCGTAGGAATTCTCTCTAGTTGGGCACTTATGCTAACCTCAGTCAGAGCCGACTCAAATTCAATCAACCATTCCATCACTTCAGTATATGTTCCTGTCCTGTCAGACTTCAAATATCGCATTCTGAGCGAGATGAATTTAATGCAAAAATTGGAATACTCCAAATGTTTTTCAAAAAACTCTTGAGATTATAATGGGATTAATTGGATTGTTGGTGATGTAGATACCTTTTCTTTATGATAAATTACTAAAGATATCGTCTGGTATCAATAGATATACCAGATATACCACATACATATTGATACCAGACGATATCTTTAGTAATTTATCATAATTTATTATAATGGGATATTCTTCCTTTATTTTTAATGACAATCAAATACACATTTTCAATTAGAAAACCTTTCTTTATTGATTTACGCATACATTTATTCATTTCTTTACTCACTTGATGCTGTCATTCGAAAACAAGTTTGATTTTTTGGTGTTCGAAAGACACGTTCAAAAGAATGAGTGAATAAATAAATAAATGTTTACTAATAGGAAACCTGATTGTCATTAAAAACAAAGGATAGCTTTCTCGTTATAATCATGAGTTTTATTTAAGTTTTAACCTAATGAAAATTATAAATAAAAACGCTCTTATGCGACATTTAATAAGAAAATTCGATTATTTCTCATCGCATGGGCTAGTCATTTTTTAACAATATTCCAATATTGATTTTATTGAACATCATGGTAATTGTTAGCACACTGAATTGCATCGCCCTGATGAGAATGGCTATAGATAGGTTGTTTATTATTGTTCGTCATTGTTTTCAGATTTCATGCGGCAAAAAGTGACCTTTAATAATAATGTCAGTAAAAGTACCATTAAATAGCTTAAAGTAAAATGAAATGTATGTTGAAAACCCATTTTCACCTCAGTTTATTCCATATATTTAAGATATAATAATGCCTATTTTCGCTTTTGAAGAGCCTATTTAGAACATTAAAATGGCGAATGATGTTTTTTTCTCAAATTCGAAAACTATTACGTTAATCATCAACATTTGGTAATTTCTGATGAAACAGAGAATATTTGATGTACCAAAACTCGCCGGACAATGTATGGTGACAATAAAATAGGTTATTACAGCACGTTTCCGGAAATGCATTGCTGTGGGGTTGGCTGAGCGTTTTGTGCGCGCTCCAGTACATAATTACATCCGACTATGACATCAGTACTTACGTCACCATGCATCCGACCTTAAGGTGACTTTAATGCAATAGATGTTCCCAACATTGCGCAATGGTTACAATGAACACGTCTTTTTAAAATTACATACGAGACACACTGCACACTTACGATGAAATATTCAGAATGGCCTGCCCCAATAGAGAGGTGCCGCCTTGGTATCGAATGCCGAACATGAATTCAAGTTCTGGTTCAAGACGTTCTGTCTAGTAAGTTGTCATGGTGAGTGGACTCAACCCTCAACACACCACTGACTCCACTGGCCCAAAACGTAAAATTCGAGAGCATTCAAATTTTTGGAATTTCTGCAAGTACAGAGCGCCAGCAGTGTCTCTCCGCAGTGATACCGGTGAGAGTGCTAGCAACAGAAATCATGTTCACAATCATAACAGATACTCGAAGTGTTGTTCCCTTCACTTTTTCCCCAGGAATCCCAGGAAGCAATTTTCAAAACTTAAAACAAGAGGGAAGCAACCACTCTTGGCCCCGTTTTCCCTTGAACTTTTCACTTTCACTTTCCTATTTTATAAGACATATTTTATTAGTCAGTGAAGAAAACACTAAAGAGAAAAAAATTATAACTTTGAAGATACAATTAATAAGTGTAATAGAATTATGTTAAACTAATTACATGGTTGCCAGATGGCTCGGAGTCTCTTCCCCAAATTAGCAACCATTTCCAAATTGGCAGATAAAAAGAAAAAGAGAAAAATCAGGGTCTGAATAAAGTTACGCAAATAAAATGTTTATTACGTTGCGCTGCAGAACCCCTTTCAAAATTTCCAGGGAGCTCGCCCCCCCCCCCCCTATTGCAAAAAGAAACAACGCAATTTTGTGGTTGGATTGAGGAGCGCGTATTTAGGGAGTAAGGAGAGCGACGGGAACCAGAGAAACTTATAACAGGGATTTTCTACAATGCAAACTTTTGTAAACATTGACTATTACATCTAAATAAATAAATAGACAAATTCTTCGAGGGGGGCTTTCTGGGTCCAGGTGGATCAGAGACTCAAAGAGTCCTCGAATCGTTTCCACAAACGTTAAGCCTTAATCGGGGGTTTAATTGGCGCCGGCTTCACTTCGGGGACGCTCCACCGCGAAATAAGCAGAGGTGCATTCTGAATTGCGAAGACATTCGCTAGTTGGCTCGTGTGCCTTTCGTATTAGTAAATAGTTCAGTCCTTTGAATATTGACATCCTTCAGATAGATATAAATCTTGTTTTATATGATTTATTACATAACTGCATCAGAGTAAAATTATCCTATTAAATTCATACATACTTTTCCATATTCGTACTTGGTTCACATTTGAGTTTTCACATACAATATTGCTAGTGAACATATGAGCATATCATTGAATTAAAATACCGACTGCTTGGATCAACGAGTCGGTTACGTATCTTCTTTCAAAACGAATTAGCAAAGAATGGAATCATTTCAATAGTAGGAATTGAATGAAATTTTAAAAAAACTCAGGATCTGCATTTTAGATGTAAATTCATTGCAAATTGCGTCATCTAATTAAACGGTAAGAGTTCTGAAATTAATTTATAGTGAAAATTTAATGAAGACTAATTGTAAATGCTTGAGTGAGGAATTAAACCGTTCTTAACATAAAAATGCCCATCAAATATCAGTAAATGACTACAATAAATTTATCATTATGTAACTAAGTTAAACGAATTATCTAAAGGAAAAATTTAATATATTTTAAAATACTTAAATTACTGGAAGAAAATATTCACAAGACATGAATCAAGCAATTTCCCTTCCTATTTGTATGCCTTTTGTAACTTGCATTAAATTGTTTAAAACTGTACACGAAACGAAAATGTGAAAATAATTTTATTGCTGTTTACAGAGTTCTCACCGAATAAGCTGTTCACAGTAAGAACTTCTCTCAAATTTATATTTCAATATTTTTGCTCTACACAGAAGCAATCAAGTTTAGATATTTTATTTCAGACGATAACTGTTACGCCAAAACACTCAGGAAAACAATAAGTACAACGGAATAAATGGAACGCCCACTTAGAAGAACGAGTGTCCATGTCTTGTTTAAGAAGCTGATTAACGAATCCCCCACTCACGATTAAGTGGAGTCTACTATAGATTTAGTATGTATGTAAGTTTAGGTTATAAGTACAAACGTGTGTAAATAATGTAAATAAGTAGCGTAAAATTGTAAAAAGTAGTTTGTAAGATAAGTAAAGTTTAGGTTTAAGACGTAAGTTAGCCCCCCTCACACACATAACTGTACAAATAATATAAATAAATGTAATTAAAATCTTTGCAACGAAACCCATGAGAAGAGAGATCATGCGAGAAGAAAAGGACCAGGAAATTTTGGTGCTCCAAACAACTATTTCCTATCCTGCTTATCAAACTGCAAGTTGAATTTGAAGAAAAATGACTGTAAAGCTGAAGCGAAGCGGCCTGTGTAGAGTTTGGACACTTACCGATAGCGGGCCCGGCTATTGTCACGTGATGCCCGAAACACCCATCACGGTCTCAGTAGCTAACAAGCGTTAACCGTGCTCGGTTTGGTAAGCGAGACTTCATAACGTGTACGGAATCGGTTGCCGGTTATGGAGAAGTAAGATTCATCATTACTGACAAAAGCCGACTGAGGTTTTCTGGAAAACTTTATTTATGCTATTGTAAGAAGTCTTGGGTTCTACTCTATTTGAGGCTGGAAGCCAGTGAGAGTAATATTGACATTCTTGTAGTTTCGCAAACGGGGAAGTCCTTTAAAATTAGAAGGAATTCAACGTTGCATTTTCTACATCATCTAGGTCAATTAATTCGTTGGCCAACTGCACTCTAGGCAGCCCAACAGTACGAGGAAAGCCCGTTTCCCGTGGAACCTCACCCCCCCCCCAGGCGGAATATTTCGTGGCGTTCGATTACCCCCTCCCCCCCCCCGCTCCAATCGAACGCGTGCGCAGCCCGGAATGCGCACGTGCGCGCGGCGCAGCACGTGGTCGGAGCGCGCGAGCCGTGGCTGCGCTGCGCTGGGCTGCGCTACGCTGCGCTGCGCTGCGCTGCGCTGCGCTGCGCGAAGGAATATCGAGCGAGGGGGCAGGCTGACGACGGCCAAGGGCGCGCAAGGACTCCGGGTGACGGACGGCGACGGCGGTCGCTTTTCCTGCTGCCCCGCCCCCGCCCGCACACCTCAACTCTCCTTTCACGGCAAACGGAGACAAAGCCACATGCCGAAATAACGGTCCAGAAGCGGGAAGAAATAATGGCGAAGTAATAGAATGGCACGCGTATCATTTATTGAAGCTTGCGCATTATATCCATGATGATACTTCACATCAGAAATGGCATCATTCGTTTCACGGCGGAATATTGTAATTTGTTACGCTGTTTCATCAGCAGCTAAATCATTTGTATTATAGTACTGCCGTTGATTAAAATCACACCCTCCAAATGTTTTCGCAAAATAGCATTGTAAAGAGGATTGGTAAAATTTTGAAGTAACTAATAGAATATCTAACAAAGAATACAATGACTGAAGAATGCACCCAAATGCTAAAGACAACTAAACCCAGAGGGAAAAAGGAAAAACGGAAAAGGAGAAAAATAGGGAAAACGGAAGGGAAAAGAAAGGAGAAACGAGGTTAAGGGGTGACATAAGGAAAGGAAGAAAGCGAGATGAAAAGAGGAGAAAGAGAGAAGAGACGAGGAAACAGGAGCGATGGGGAAAGGGGAGAAAGAAGGGAGAAAGGGAGAAAGAAGGGAGAACAGGGAGCCAGAGATGGCAAAAGAGAAGGGAGAAAGGGGAGGAAGAGAGGGGGCAGGGAAGAAAGATGGAAAAGGAGAGGGAAAGTGAGAAGAAATAAAGGGAAAGGGGAGAAAAGGAGTGAAAGAAAATGACAGTGAGGGAATACGGTGAATGAGAAAAAGGTGGGGGGGAGGAGCAAAAATAATAGAAACGAAGAGAAGCAACGGCAGGTCGGAGGTCAGCAGCCGGGCAGGTTGGCGAGAGCGGGAGGGGGGGGGGGCGAGAGCGGTTGGGCGGGCACCAGCTGACGGCCACGTGCGACGCCCCCACCAACACTTTCCTGGCGCGGCGCGGCAGGTGGGAGAGGCGTTATCAGTCCACGCGCATCCTTTCCCCCGACCGCACGGCGCGGCGAAGCAAAGCAAAGCAACGCGAAGCGGGCGGAAGCCTCGCACGGCGCCCCTTACGTAAGGCGCCACCGCGGGCTAGCGCGCTCTGGTGCCGCTCCGACGAGCCACACCTCGGCCGCCCCGCCACTTCCTGCCCTGCGGGTGCATTTCATTCTCTCAAGTCACCTTCGCCTTGCATACGGTTTTCAGTTTTATTGGGTCGGGTCTTTCTCACGATGTGCGCACAAATTGAAAGAAATGTAGGCAGTCTCCGACCCTTTACAAGAGGATTCTGAGGTTTCGTTCCCTATCCAAGAAACTCGAGAAAAATTAAAACACAATGAAAAATTCGGTTTGACTGGAAAACGCAAACATTTGACTGTGTTATTCCACCTATTCTCATATTGCGCGTACCGTCAGAATTACCATAGTATGTGCGTCATCCCTTACGACACAGCTGACGCGCGACGACAGCAAGGCTCCAAGGAAGAGGTTTCTCCCCATTAAATTTTGCTATTCACGAGTAGCGTTAAGGAACAAATTATTTTGATACTTTTGGTAAGCCAATACAGGGTACTATGTAATTGCAATATTCGAGAAGACAGTTTTTTAAAAAATATTTAATGTATTGTGTATATATATGTGTGTATATATATATATATATATATATATATATATATATATATATATATATATATATATATATATATATACAACAATATTTTACTGCTGCAGATCACTACTGTGTTAATTAATCTCTGAGAAATATTGGCATTCGGGTTGTCCGAACTTCCGGGAGCAGTAAAAGGAACTCGTCACTGCAGAACATTTTCATTCTAAGCAAATTTTTCAACTTCTTTACATGTCAAATCAATGAGTGGAAAATGCACTTCGTTATATTGAAAATAATGCAGCAATGAGTACAACTCAAAACACCAGCCCCGTGATTTTTTTTATTCGTTGCGCTTTGGGTGTAACCTGATATGTCCCTTCAAATTTAATTTATACTAAGAATATACTTACGCCTTTTACCGGCCTCTTCCAAGCTCCTTCCAGACCCCCTTACTTAGAATGCGCAAAAGAAGCAAACTCAAGTTCTTTTCAACGCTGGAATTCACGTACAATTCCGGGTGCACCGTGTGTACACCATTATTTGCCTCTTCAATGTGAACATGGAACGCTCAGCGCCCACCCGCGTGGCACTGGCCGAACGCCTTCCTTCATTAGGTTCCCCTCGCCACCACGCGCTCTCGGAGGCGCCCGACACCCCCGTTCAGGCCCCTTCCATGCCTTCGCCAGGCCCCTTCCATGCCTCCGTCAGGCCCCTTCCATGCCTCTTGTATTCCTCCCCCAGGCCTCCTTCGGCGGCAGAGCGGAATAATTATAGCGCAACGGGAATGCGTTCATTGAAGAAAATTGCTCCCAACGTTTTTGCACATCAGCAGTCTCAAGGGGATAATAAGCACTGACAAACTAACACAAGCCAAGCAAAATTTTCGTACTGCCAATGCGAATCTGTGGAAAACAAATCACGTACGAGTGAGGATAAAGAACCGAACACGTGCCGCTCCGGTTCGTTTGCTTGTGGTCCCCGGGTTTATTTATATCAGGGGCTGAATCATTTTCTTGACGATAATTATTGCTTTCAAATGAATACCCAAAAAAACTACACAGTGACTTAAAATGGTAAAATGATATTTTTGTTTGTTTAGAAGTTTGAGTTCCTACAGAAGCGAAAACAATTTTTTTCTTAGATGAAAGAGTGATACTGTTTTACAGAGACAATGTTTTTCTTAGATAAAACAATTACGGATTTTTTCTTCTTCTTAGATTAAAGAGTGGCGATGGTTTAAGACCAAAAGGTCTTGGCGCAGTGCATTGCACGGGAATTCCCAGCCCGCCCACGCTCCCACGACCACGGACCAGGTGGCGAAGCACGCCAAGCGAAGAAGCGATTTCTGTTCGAACAATTGACTTAAAACGTGCACATTCTGACATCACATTGAAAATAAATGCAAACGAATGGTTTTCGACAACTGTCGTTCATAATCATATTACAATACCCTGTATCATATTTGTATAATCATATTACCCAATTCCCTATTCATATTACCCAACTGAAGTATTATTAGCCGACAGGCGGAGTTGTTTTGAAATGTTTGTGCCAAAACCTATTGTATACGCTAGGTTTCCAACGTCTTTACATTGTTTACGAGGGTATTTCCATTTCTCAGGATATATTTACATCCATTCCTGGGATCGAAACTATAACTGCAAGTCTCAAAAGTAATTTCAATTTAGTTCAGCATTACATCACATCATATTAGTAAATATGTTTCGAGAAACAGGTTTGCTAATTACAGAGAGGCAGGCAACGTGTATTAAAATGTAGCAAATTCTCGCAACTAAAGTAATAATTATTAATAATGTAAAAATAAAGTTCATTAATAATATGCAAAATGGTAAATCACATGCAAGTACTAGTACTAAATAAGTTTTTCCTTTTTAATTTCGAAATTTGACCGGGTTAATTTCATTTCCATGAATTTGAATATTTTTAAGCCTGACCGACAGTAGAAAAGTTGAGTAATACGGCGGTCACACGATTTCCATATCGAATGAGATAATGAAGAATAGACTTCGCTTACTAATTACCGAAGTTTCGTAATCGAATATTAAAGAATGCAGTGTGCGCGCCGGCGCGAAATATCGACCGCCGTCGGTGAGCGCAGCAAACGTCAACACGCTGCCGCCGCGCCGGCCGAGCCACCGCGTCGGGCGAGGCGGACGGCGCGTTCGCAACGCCGGCACCTGCCCGGCACGCCACGCAGCGCCCGCGGCTGGCTAAAAGCTACTCACCCACAACCACCACCTCCGTTCGCACGGCGTGGTCAGGCACCGCACGTGCCACCGCGTAGTCCCGCATTCTGGCGACGAATCCTGCGAACAAGCGTGAGGCTCACTGATTCACTCCCGTCCGAACGAGGCCACAACGCAGACTGCGGCTAGACGCCGCGCCGTGTCGCGCGGGCCGGCCCTGCCGCCGTCGCCGCCGCGGCCCCCTCCCCTCGACGCAGCGCCTCAGCGCGCATGCGCCACAGCGACGACGGGGGGGGGGGGGGGGGCGCGATTACGGAGCCGCGACTGCCTCACATTCGAGCAGGCGGCTCAAGGCCTCAGGGTCAGGGATCGGGGGGGAGGGGGTGGCGGCGGCGGCGGCGGCAGGAATGGGCCATTTAGCAGTTCAACTCTTTTTTTTAAATTTTTTTTTAATACCACGTCGCTAATAAACCGACTGGTTGATGCGACCTAAAATAAACATCAGATCTACCTAGCTTTTTATACCAATAAATATACATCGATGTTTTGGATTTAACAACCCGTCCACTCGTTTTAATCAAGAATTCTCCCAAAATTTCTCCTAAACATACATTACACACTGTTCACGAAAAACGCAAGCACGCTTGCCGATGCAAAAACTATTTTATTATTCGGGGGCGAATATGTCGTGGTTAGGCGGAAGAGCAGGCCCTATGGCCTGAGCTTCGCCATTAATAAAGACATTATTATTATTATTATTATTATTATTATTATTATTATTATTATTATTATTATTATTATTATTATGTCTACCTTTCAAATGATGCGAACCACGCGTGTTTGTTCAAACACTGACTCGCCAGTTATTAAGCCGTATTCCTTCCGTTATGAAGAAAGTTTACTAAGTATTCAAAAATACAGAATAACAAAACCAATTTATCAACACCTTCAAAAATTTCAGTAACAAGAAAACAATAAAAATTTAATACGATGTTTTGAACAAGCGTTGTTGACCCAGCCTCAGCTCCCTGCAATCCTCAAAGAGCTCGTTTTCTTGCTGCAACCAGAGGCGACGAGAGAAAACAAGGGCCCGGGGTAGTAGATGCACGGTGACCTCTCATTTGAAACATCCTTCCGTCCTCGCAAATTTCATTAACGGAATTACTCGTGATTTTTCCTTGCAACGGAATAACTTACAGAGATTAAATTTAATTAGAAGCAAATATTCTGTTCGACAGCACTAATAACAGCTGTTACTTTTAAGGCATGCACAGCGAGCTGAAAGTTCAATTTTTAGCACTAGTGCTAAAAGAGAGACTGTGCTGAAATGTTCAGATAAAACTGAATGCAGCCAGAAAACAAAATACATTCGTGTGAGTAGCTGCAAGTAGATTCGTTTCATCTTAATGTAATATGCACCCAAATAGTGACTTGAATACTTGAATTAAAATAAAAGAAAGGGAGTAAGGCTGTCTAAGAAACACTGACTGACGCAGGTGGCAAAAGTGATTTCAATTTGCTCTTAGCATCGAGCCACTCGCTGTCGACCTTGCATCGCTTCCTTCCTTATTCGCAAAATAAAATGTCACGTTTACCACTCGCATCATAAATAACGATTTTCATATATTTGGAACGAAAAAAACAAACAACACCAAATAAGTCGGGGCCTGGGGCAAGTTGCTCCAGCTGTCCCCCGTTCTGGCCGCTCCTGGCCTTAACAAAAGGATGATCAATGATCCTATGCTAAATGCTATTGAAATGCAGCGCTTTGATGATTGGGGTTCTCTATCGAGGTACATTTTGAGTAAGGAAGCTTGTGATAGGGCTGGCAAGGGGTGGAGTGGGCTTGGGAAAACCACAGAGGAGCGTCTACAAAAGACTCCAGAGGGAAACACGACATGTATTTCGTAGATTGATTGACTGTTGGTGATCCTTGGCGCGTCTGACAGGGTCATTATTCCTGTAAGAGTAGTTCATGTTTTTGCGCGGGAGGTGACGGCGGTAGCCAGATCCGGCGCCGACCTACTACCGGGGGGGGGAGAGTTTCCCAGCCAGGTATCTCCCACCAGCGGGGCACCGCCCCAGCCAGGACAAGCTCTAAGCCGACTGGTCTCTCGACATGTGTAGTATGGAGTGAATGTTGTTGTGTGTGTGTGTGTGTGTGTGTGTGTAAAGGGTGAGGACAGGAGAAGGAAGAGGTAGGAAAGATCGCTCGCGGTCGTGGCCCGTTTCCTGGGGCATGCTTGAGCATTCGCCTGGCGTGCACGGAGAAACCCTGCAGCCAGGGCCCTTTCGTGGAGGAGAGGAGAGGAGGGGCCCGGGCGTGCTCCTCCACACTTTTTCAATGTGAATCAACCGCCTGATGGAAAGGAAATGTATTGGCAATGGCAATCTTTTTTTATTGTAATCCAAGCAATATGTGCTAATTCTCAGAATTAACCAAAAAATGACCTGGAGTGGTGATTATGTTCCAGTGCCCTCCCTCCACATGTAGCTACCACTCTCACCTTTGATACCACCACATCTGCTGCCCTTATAGACACCGCGTCACTAGCCGCAAAGCACACTCATTTCCTCCAACTCAAATAACAACAGTCATAGTTAGATTGATTACTTTCAGGAGGATTTAATCTGCTAAGGTCATTAGTCCCGTGTGTTTCCTAATGTTTTTCCTCGGGAGATGGAGGAGATCTTTCCCCCCTGGATGGTGAGATCCGGCGCCGACCTCCCGTCGGCTAGCGAGTTTTTGCTCCACCGGAAATCTCCCCCCAGCGGAGCGCCACCTCCGCCGGCGCAAGCGCTGAGCTGCCGACAGGTGGGGTGGCGTAGTGCACGTGAGCGTTTGTTGCTATGGCCTGGGGAGAGGGAGAGGGAGGGGAAGGACATGTCGCGAATGGACCATGGCCTGTTGGTTAGGGTAGTGCTGATCCGGCATTCGCCTGCTGATGATCAGAGAAACTCCCGAAAACTACCGATCAGCGCCGTCGGCTGGACTTGACCTAGCGGCCTAGCTAGCGTCGAAACTAGTACCGTCGGCACCCGAACCCTCGGACCTTCCGGTCAGAGACCCTGCAGCAACATCATTTGGTGCTCTGAAGCACCCAAGCCTGTACACAGGGAAGGAAAGTCAAGAAAAAGAGACGATTTTATACGATTATAAGACTCCAGCGATACAAGAGTTCGTAAATGAGCAACTGCTGGATGGGAACTACATGAACAAACTACTAGAAGTACATGGAACAAAAAGATGAATGCCATCAGGCCATCAGCAGGTGCGCATCCAATGCAACTCCCATTACGCTGTTCCGTCGCACGTAACTCCAAAACTGTGTTTCCTTTGATCTCAAATTGCTTGTTTTTGGACCCCTGAGGGTGCATGAGTAATGATTCGCCCGTCACCAACGAAGTGAAACACCTTCTGGCCACGTGTTTAGTAACTCAGTCCTTCAGCATCACAGTCAGAGAGACGCAAAACTTAGGAATATAATCATATGCACAATTATACTGACTATTGCATTTTCTGCGCAATTTAATTGCAAGGGCTGACTGTTAAGAAAACCCTTAGCAATACCGAATGTGTCCTGAGGCATTAAAATACCTTCACAGCGCCTAATTTAGAGCCTGGTCATTGGAAGTTTGCGCCCGGCTTTAAGCTACTTTCAGTTTTAAAAATATTACTTATAAATAACAAAAGTTCACGACGGTCCAACTAATATAATTACAATAATCTTCTTTCGGTAGTGGAGATCCCAGGGAACATATCCTCACCCGCACCTTTACGTGATTTCACTAGATTTATTCAAAATTATTTCTACATATTGATCGAAGCATTATCAACATTCCCATTAAGAATGCTCTTTTTTTATTTTCAGCTGACAAATTTGTTAACAATTATTTAAAAAAATTATTTACAGGGCAGAGTGAAATTGGCCCCCAAATATGTTTTGGATCCGCGTTTGTAATTTGTATGAATCCTACGAGGAAAGAGTGCTGGTATATTTAACAACGAATTTGAAGACAAATTATAGACGACGGATAGCATGAAAAATAAAATAATGACACTTGACATTACAGAAACACCGCAACATCTATGAGTGCGGCGTCATTAGTATTCTTTCTTTTCCTGTTATGCACAAGAAAAAGTTAGCTTCTATCACAGGAATGAGAGTTTGTAAGTGTATTTTGATTAGTTATAATTGATGGAATATTGCGAAAACGCGTATTTGAATTTTTTAGTTTTGTATTGGTATTTATATTTACTATGCAATTTTGTATTTATTCATTCGTTTTCATGTTATTCTAAACACGTCTCTAGTATGAGAACGTAATTCATTATTACGTAAGCGGGAAGAATTCAAGTCAAAAGGGAAGCAAGAGAAATAGTAGAACATAAGTCAGCAACAGCAACCGATCTAATTTTAGTCTAATTCATGAGATACATTATAAACAAATGATCAACACTATAAACATAAACAATATCTTGGATGGATGAATAATTATGAAAAACAATAATAACCTACGATTAACAGAGTTAATGTTATATAACCATAAAAATTACGTGATATTGTTACGTAATGATTCAACACCTTCAGAATAACAAAGTCTTAATTCAGGGTAAAATATGAAGAGAGTAGAACTGTATTCTGCCCACTAAATACATCATCGACGACAGATTTACACGGGCGATGAGCAGGAAAATATTCGCACATGTGCACTGTGGTCCAATTTAAATTTTATATGGGGACACTAAGTTTTGGAAACTGAAACCAGCTAAATAATAATTCAACTGCTAAATCTATATGATTTTGAATATTGTAATACTAATATCTGCCGTTGGCTTATGCACAAAATCCTGTATTCGTTTTAATCCTATTACTGCTTGCAAGAAATGATAGACATAATACTCTGTATTTAAATGTATTTAATAAAAGTTCGATGTTTCACGTTCATAGTTAAGTAGAAAAACTTATTACGTAAGGAAGTAAGATAAATACAGACACATGACTTATACATCAAAATCACTCCCTAAAATATCTTCCGTAATATTTTTTCACTCTGACCTGGGCTGTCATTAAAAACTGGTGGATCCGGCGAATCCGTTTTGTCTGTAGGTATAGTCTACTTGAATTTTCATCAACACCCCATATGTAAATATTTACTGAAATGGAATAATATCGTACTCACTTACTCTTGGACTCTCAACTTCGTTCTGAACTGTCGATAAACGATTCGCAGTGTGATCAACTAATGTAACCTCAGAATTTGTCTCAAAAACTGTATCTTTGGAGAACCACTGCTGTTGCACTTATTCGAGGTTTTGTTGTAGACTGGATCTATGTCACAATTTATCTCTTTTCGGAATATTTTGTTATTTATCAATTCCTGTTAGACTTGGATTGAAAGTATATTACTTGACAGAATATTTTGCGACCTACTCAATTTCGGGTCTACAGTCATAACCAAGGATTTTCTGGAGAGTAACGCCACATATATTGCTTGCACACTTCATCTTGGCACCGCTCTTAACGACTTCATGCGGACTTCAAATTGTAGTCTTCTTTATAACAAGAGCAACATTTCCTTTGTCTTGTTTTGTGAAGACCGTTCATGTCGTAAAAGGTCGGTTTTTTTAGGGATACGACTAACGAGTATTTATTTTATTTTGCGCACCTTCTCTTAGTACTGGTGCGAAGCCTATTTTCTCAGATTATCTTTGTGTTTGGGATCTCGTGAATTTCAATGTTTATGAAGAAAATACATTTCTTCAAACCAACAGTTATTTTCTTCAAAAAGTTTTCTTTAACTCTTCAGTTAGCATTCCAAAGAGGTACAATTTTGATATTTTTTTAAAAATTTAGTAATAACATCTTCTGGAATACTTGACAACCTCAATACATCGAAATCAACCATATGCTTCCTCGCATGTGTTGTATTTGCTAGAAAAAAATGCATTCTTGAGAAAGGCATTCGAACAACAGACGTCGCGTCCTCCTAGTGGCGTAATCTACCGAGAAAAAATTAAATAATATAACCTCCGCCGGTATTCGCACATTAAAACAGGTGTCGGTGAATCAAATCAATTCCAAATAAAAGTCGTAAAGTTAATTTAACCTTTATCTTTTCCAAAATAAATTATAATATTTTAAAACATTAAAATCACATACAAGTCAGTGAATAACGTAACGAAAAAAGATATCGTGCTGGAATAAATATTTTCACAATGAAACACTGTACTCAAGTGCAAGAACACCTAGAACAGAACTTTCCGATAGACGAACGTTCACGGCCGACTGAATACATTCTGTTTCTTTTGCATAGTTCCGAAACCTTTATCGATCTACGCTTTGCCGAATATCACTTAATCACAATAATGCAAGATTCTATTTACAACCCCGTGTCGTTAAATCGAGGTTTCAACAACTCTGCTTTCAAGGCAAATGAGCTCGTAAATAAGCAAAATGAGCTACTGTGAAGCCTGGTTGAAATATTTACATATATTTCTTCTGAGAAAGCTCAACTCTGGATTGCATGACGCAATGTAAATTAATTGAGATATTTTCGCATTCTTGATAGATAGCGATAACGATGAAGGCAGTGACGGAAATAGAATTCAGTGATGCAAAACTCTGCGTAAACAACTCAACTGAGACAAATATACTGAGACACGCATACGCATGTCGGGACATGCACAGAGTACAAGGATTGGATTAATACAGGAGCAGAGTAGGTGTGCTCTTAGGGCTCCAGTGGATAGAGGCACCCAATGATTTGTTCAACAAAATTGGTTCATAAAGTAGATGAATGGTTAATAAAAACGTACAAATATTAGTTAACTATTTTGTTATTAATACACAAAAATTATACATTGAAATTTGATATGCACTTACGTAGTAAAGGGATAGTTTTTTTTGTTGCAGCGGAATGAAATTCGTATTCTGGGTTCCTGTTATCGAAATAGTAGATAAATCTTGCTCGTATGTGCAGTAAATTACATAAGTACTCACCAATTGCTATATTGCGATTTTGCCAACTGCCCCAGGCAGGTATCAGCTGTTGACAGTTTCATCGAAACACAAGCTTGAACGCCACCACAGTGACGTCACTATGGTGACGTTAATGGACCCGATTGGATGAAACCGTCAACAGATGATACTTGCTAGGGGCAGTGTTGGAAAAATCGCAGTATAATTCAATTTCACAAATCAAATTCACCAGTTGCACCGATATTAATTTACTTTTGACATACCAAAATAGTTATTTCAGGATTTATAAAAATAAAAAATAAATTTAAAAAACTGTTTCAAAAGCTGCCCAAACATGTGAATATAACTATAGTATAATCATGTATTGAAGAGAGCAAGAAGTGTATTTTTCACGACTCTATAATCGATATATGGCGAAGAGTAAGAGAAAAGTGTTAAATCGCGCATTAGTCATACAGCATGGATTAAGCTGCTCTAATGAAGAGTCTTCGGGAAAGCGATGGGTAGGGCGAGCACCGAATGTTCGTCGCTCGGCAATTAGCACGTGACCCATCCTCGCTACTCGGCGAATACCGAATGTGTGGAGCCGCTCTTCGGCGGGTTCATGAAATCATTGCGACAGAACGTGACCTGAAGAACATCTGTGTATAGAAGTTGCATAAACGTCAGGTAAATGTGTTTCGTGTAGTAACTCCGTTATGTATTTTTATTAACTGTCTATTGGCCGGTCCGGATGACCGAGGTCGTTAAGGCAATAGTGCCGTAGAGATCTCGGACCGAAGGTTCGCGGGCTCGAGTCCCACCTCGGGCATGGTTGTATTTGTGATCTTCCCTCCTCCCCTAAAATCACCATATCATGTCATCTTCACAGTTACCATACCGTTAAAAGCAATAGTGGTCGTTAATGACTTAGATGTTGTTGCGACCTTAAATAACAAAACAGAAACAAATTGTCAATTGGTTCTTTCAGTCAAGATCTCAAATTAATTAAACATAGTAAAAGACAGTTTGTTTTAAAAAAACAAGTTAAAACATATGTAAAACTCCGTAAGGTGAATTTTGTCACTACATGTTCATTCGCAAAAAATGCTCATTTCCGACCCCTCTAGAAGCTATAGAAGTTTGTAACATTTATTATGCGAGTACAGTATACACCGTACTGTAGGCAAATTAGTTCACAAACTTCAACACAAATGAATTATTCGTTCAACGAAAATCCTCCTCGACAATTATAATTACTTATATAAATTGAATTGAAGCTCACCAATGTTAACACATACTTTAACTAAACTTCCTTCCCTTCTTCCTTTCTTCCCTTCTTCCCTTCTTCCTTTCTTCCTTTCATTCTGTCTTTCTTGTTCGCCCAGAAGGCTTTTCAAGAACTTGAATAGAATGTTTAATAATCTTCATATTAAGGTTTTGGCACCATCACTAATATTGGCAGTCTAAGATAATGGTTTAATTTTAAAAAAATTTAATAAAATGTGTTATGTAAATAATAATAATACTAATAATAATAATAATAATAATTAACGTGGACGCAATTTTTTCTTTGAGAAATTTTCATTTCTCACTGCTAGTGTTCACAACCTTACGGCCTAAGTTAAACGTTCGAGTTAGATGAACAACAATTTGAAATATTTTCAATACACGATTTCTAATTGAATATATATGTAATTCTCTGTGCATTTGTGAATTTGGTACAAACCAAGGCACCCAAGGCAATTATTTTGCACTACTTGTAATTTCTCTATTGTAGTTGCAGTATTGATCCAAATCCGGTATTTACTAGTTAATAATAATACTAATAATAATAATAATAATAATAATAATAATAATAATTAACGTGGACGCAATTTTTTCTTTGAGAAATTTTCATTTCTCACTGCTAGTGTTCACAACCTTACGGCCTAAGTTAAACGTTCGAGTTAGATGAACAACAATTTGAAATATTTTCAATACACGATTTCTAATTGAATATATATGTAATTCTCTGTGCATTTGTGAATTTGGTACAAACCAAGGCACCCAAGGCAATTATTTTGCACTACTTGTAATTTCTCTATTGTAGTTGCAGTATTGATCCAAATCCGGTATTTACTAGTTAAAGACGATAATATTATAGATTTGAACAATAACAATTGAAATTCAATTTTTAACGAAGATTTTCTATTAATAACGGACCATAATTTTGTGATATTTTTGTATGTATTATATAGCTAAATGAACTCTGGCACCTGGAGCCCAACTACGTTTGGACATCCCTAGTGGCACAGGGAGAACGCAAATACATGGTTTGGTTCGCAAATCCCGTGGTGAGAGCCTTCGCTCTTCACCTCTTCCCGTCGCCTCTCACGCCCGTCGAGCGTGACGCAACTTTCGGCACCGTTGCGCAGTCGCTTATTTATTCTTTTATCAATGACTCTTATCGCTGGAATTCGCGCATGTAGGAGCATGTCTGTAACTAAAAGCAGGAAAACGTAATGATAATATTTCAAAATCCGAAATCTGATATTTAAAAAAAAAATCTTACATCAAGTAATACTTAAGAAGAACTTAGTTTTCAATACTGAAAGCCTTGTTTGTTTAAATATTACTCGTACATTCAACGTAAGAAAAGCACCCACTGCACCTTCGGAAGGGAACTTCAACGTCTCGCCTCTTCACATTTACCTAGAAAATAATGAGGTGAGGATAACAGGCTAACTGTTTGCATACATGTGTGCATCTTTTATCTATCTTTTATCCATGCTCCATTATAAGAAAAAACATATTTTTAGATAGGCACTAATAAAAGATGTTTCTTGTATACAGCGAGCTGAAAATACTTTTAGTTCTAGTGCTGAAAGTGAGACGACGCTCAAATGTTTAGATAAAACTGTAAATGCAAAATATTACACAATAATTTCGTCTGATCACATCAGCGGTTACTGAACGTAAAATCTATATACTCGGATTAAAATAAAAGAAAGGTCAGTACAGTTGTTTAAAAAATAATGTGTAGCGCACGTGGTAAAAGTCATTCTATTTTCTCGTAAGATTGCGCCACCCAGCCAGTCGGCTTCGCATCTGAACATTTCGTACTCGCAAAATAAAATGTCACTTTTACCACTCGAATCATAAATAACTATTATCGGTACACAAGAAGTGGCACATTTAAACACATTTTACTAGCGATTATCTTGTGGATTGTAGGTAATTTTTATTAGGAAAAATATATTATTTTAAAAACATACTTATTCACTTAGTTAAAGAATGACGACTTTTGAAATGCGGCTCTTTTTGCGCATCGATGTAAGAATGTAAAGTCTTTGAAAATGTTGGATAATATGGCTTGCGTTTCGTGGCCATATTATCCAATATATCCAACATAATGGAAAATCAAAGAAAAAGGCCGGTAGAGGGCTCATCAACTAATGTCACTGCAGTGCCTCGGACCGGGAGGTCCTAGGTTCGAGTCCTGAATGTGGCACGATTTTCAACTTAATCTACCTATCTATCTATATATCTATCTAGATAAATATTTTCATTTCCTAAACGGTATCGAGTTTCAATGTAGTTGTGGCTCTAACAAAACGTTATGGTTTTGCCTTTCAAACTATTTAGTGTCATGCTATTTTTTCCACCCAGAAATGTAGTATATCTCGATAGGTGGGTCGAATTCAGTCATTTAGAGTTATAGCGGCCGACTACTTAGATCGGTAGTTTACCATGGTTTCTCCAAGCAACAGCAGGCGAATCCCGGAATAGTACCCTAACAAACGGGCGACGGACCGCGCGCGATCTTTCCTTTCTCTTCCTTGTCCTACCTACACCCCTTACTTACATACACTTACATGCACTCCACTACTATATATGCCGGGAAACAGGTCGGGAGCTTAGAGACTTATCCGGCTGGGGCGGTGCCCTGCTGGGGGGAGACACCTGTTACGCACTCCGCGCTCCACACACTCCGTGTTGCATTGGCACCTGCTGAGTCACGGAGGAGAAAAGGAAGAAGGTGAAGGAAAAGCAGAATAGGAAGAAAAGAAGAAATTCAAAGCAAAATGCGGAGACGAATAAGGGGAAAAAATGAAAAAGGAGAAGAAAGAGAAGGGGAAAACGGGAAGAAAGACAGAACAGAGAACGTTAGGAAAGAGAAGAAAATGGAACGAGGTAGGAGAAATAAAAAGAGGAGTGATGCGAAGGAGAGAAAAGATAATAAGAAAGAGAAGGAGAAAAATAGAGAAGAGAAAGACAGAAATGTTGACTTGCGGTGTATATTCACTTCACGAGTTGTGAATTCTGTATCATTTCTCGCTTAATCCATGTGACTTTGTGCGCATAGCGGCGCCCATGTCGTCACATCTCGACGCAGACATTTTTGGAGCTCCCTGGAAGTATGTATTTGCAACTTTTAATGCTAAACCATTGCTAGCTTTAAACCGGCCTCTCCCTCCGACTTAACCACAGGCTATAGCAGCTAAGCACAGTTTTAGATGGAGATTCGAACCGACGCTCCCTGTTATGTATACACCCTGGTCAAAAGCACACAATGCTTTAACGGCCTCGGCTAACTCTACATCTAGCAATCAGAAATGAAAATGCGTTTCATATAGAATGTCTCCGTCTATTGAAGACATAAAATTCGCATGACAATATTTGAAATAAGAAAACCCATAGAAATTGACTGTTTCATCTTCGGCATAATGAGCTCTAGACCAAGAAGCCTCGTTACAGCAGTGACCCGACAGCTAATTTCTCAAATAAAGATGAGATGCTTAGAGCGACGACTTCATGAGGTCAGAGATCGTTTGGCCATCGGATTTCGTTTAATTTTTAAGTGTTTGATGCCCGCAATAATCTCGATATGTGTGATCGTTTGATTTCCTGCATAAACTGTACAACTAGACCGATTGAGGTAGCTCAGGGCACCATCAGATGTCACTATAGCTCTTGACTTGACAGTCCTAGAGTACGAATCCCGAAGGTTGGCAGGAATTTCTACACTAGTTCTATATCTAGGTCGAATTCAGTCGCAATCTGGGGGAGAATTGTAGCGTTCGGCTGCTTTGATCGGTAGTTGATCGAGATAACTTCACCACACATGTCGGGAGCAGTCGGGATCCAGGGCGGTGCTTCGCTGGTGGGAGGGAGCTGCGTGGGGAAAAGCACGCGAGGGTTCGCCAACCTCGCCATCCAACGAAGAGGAGATCACTACTACCCCCGCGATAAAGATTGCACTAAACTTACGGGACTAATGACCGTAGTGGTTGACGAGCTCGGATACATCCATAAATCGAGCATTCAAACGTTTTTGAAAGAACTCCTCCCGCAGGATTTTGTGTAAAGGTACGAGAGAAATAGTGGCTATTTTGCTTTCGCTCTTGAGGCTCCTGCCAACTTTGCAGCGCACGATACGAAAGTTTGGTGTGCGTGTTTGCACAGGCCCTTTCTTTGCTCAACGTGCCTTCTCACCGGTGAATATCCATTACATTTAACACATGAGCGTATCATGGGAGGGGGAAGGGGAGGGCACTTGGTCCCGATCCCACAGTTCGGAGGCGGGCGAGGCGGAGGGGGGCGGGATGGGAGCGGTCGGCACGAGGCGGAAGGGTTGGGGGCTGGCGGGACGGAGGCCGCATGGCGACGTGGACGGGGCGACGCGGGGCGGGCGCGCTGGCAGAAGCGGCGGGCAGGGCGCCTGTGCGGCGCGTGCCGGAAATAGAGCGAGGGGGCGGGGCGGGGTGGGGCGGGGCGGGGCGCCAACAGCGGGACGACCTCGGGCCCGGCCCACCGCGGCCACACCCCTCACTGACGCCAGGGCCAAGGAGCACAGAGCAGTTGCTGGCTTGTACGAGCCATTAGGAAGCAATCAAAGGGGAAGTAGATATTGGCGCCTGCCTTTTGAGGTTTTTATTTGGGTCCTGTGCCACACATCCTTGGTGCACATCCCACCCCCGCGCAGCCTCTGCTTCCGCTTCCGCCCCACGACGCACGATGGAACGTCTCTACAACACTCGTGCAAACTTCGACGTGCACAGTCACATCCACACACGCAGTCGCATATACACTCACAAAGGACACTTATTAAAAACACATGCATGCATTTACACGCATAAACATATACACCAGCGCAATCACACAATCACAAACATACGAACACGTACGAGCATACGAACACAAATACATAACAACATACATATAGAATGACTGTGTATAGTACTGAGCTTTAGTATAGTATACTTTAGATTGTCTATTCTTTTGGTGAAGTTTGTACGAGGTAGTTATAGAATTAGTACGATACATGTTTCAATATTATAATTTGAAGTAACCGTTACATATGATTCGAGAAATAATGAGTATGTGTTGCAGCACTATTAGTTAATCATCAGTAAAACTAAATAATTCGAAGGTAAGACAACCTGTCTCAAGAATCTGCACTCAATGTGTAATTGTTTACAACAGTACAAAATTTACAAAGAGACCATATTTCAACAAAGGAATCATGCTTTTCAATGTATAATACTTGGTCCATCTTAGCTCCACCTTTCCGATACATTCAGAAAAAACATTTTTTGATTGAACCATAAGCCATGTATGCTCACCTTAGATCAAAGGCAAGTCATGGGTCCCTTAAACCACCGTTAAGTGGACCAAACAGATGATTATTTCTTACTTTTTGTATTATGTGAAAATATTTCAACAATTAAGTCTTTTATATTAACTGTCATCTTTAAAATCATTACGTGCAATATCGTGTTGCACGTTCTTGCAATTTGTCACCCGAAGACAAGTATGTCGAAAGACTATTCTACCAGCCGGATAGCTTCTTAGAAATGATACCTGCACGACAAAGTTTACTAAAGTAATTTGGCCTTACAATGTTAGATAAAGGATGTCCACTGTCTTCTTTCTTTCCCTTTCTATGAATCTTGATAGAGAGATATAGATCATAGCGTTCATTCTTGTACAGCAGAATCAACGGATTCTCTGTTCTATCACTTTCAGCCAGTTGACATTAGCGATACCATCTTTGGATTTGTTCATTAGCAGATTTTTGTTTTTTGTTTGATTTGTTTTCATCATATCGTTGTAACCTTTCATTTTTACTTTCTCGCCCTTACTTTGTAAGAAGAAAAAGTATTATAACGCGCGTGCCGGAAAACGGCAAATTTTCGACAGACAAATTCTTAATGCCGGGGCCCGGTAACGAAAAGGTGGTTAAATCTTGTTCCTATAGTAAATTACTTCCTCTAACACATTATATAGAGAAATCATCAGAATCATTATTTAGAGAGTTCTTAATACCGAAAAATCGATTGACGGCTAGTGTCTGAGTGCTAGAAGCTGAGTGTCTGTCCATCTATATGTTTGTCTGTCTGTCCGCCAGCGTGTCTGTAGCGCCTAAACCGTTCAGTTGATTTTCTACACAACTTTTCCCAGAAATAGTACCAAATGTTCGGCTTATATTTTTTCCTGTGAGAGCGAAAAGGACGCATAAAAGGAAGGCACAGGTCTCACTTTCATTAAAATCTCTGATTTTTCGAAAATTGAAAAGTTCGTTTTCCTCGACTTCCTACAACTACAATATTGAAGATCGAGTTTTTTTAATGAGATCTATTCTCTAAACACAGATCTTGTATTATGTACAATTTTTCGAAAATGTGACTATTTCTCGTAATTTTGCGTGAAATGTAGGTAATTTTTTAACTTTCTGTTTCTGAAAATGAGCTCCAAAGTTTAAAATTTCCCCTCGTATGTACTGTAAACATAGGACGATAAAAATTGTGATCATCTCATTTTCGACGAACTCTCTGTACTTTCGAATATTTCAAAAGTTAACCTTTTAAAACTACAAAATTGAAGATAGCTTTTTGCCTTAAACTAACTGTTCTAAAAACATCAGCTCATGTACATTTCTTTTGTAAAAAAAGCGTAGTTTTGGCATAATTGGTGCTTGAAATAAGTGCAATGTATACAAAAATCATTTTCTCAAAAAGAGCAACAATTTGTTTTTTTATTTTTCGCCACAGATAATAATAGAAACGCTTAAAAGAATGGAGCAGATCTCATTTTCGTTGAACTCTGAATTTTCAAAAACGGGTGTTGGAAATGATGGAAGAGACAATTTGATTTCTAAGCGTCGGTCTAAGGGAGTTCGGGAGTGGGTGTGCGGGGTAAAGAGAAAGGCAAGTTAACTTTTATATTGAACTCGGTAGACCTGAGTTCGATATAATAAATAAGCGAAGAAATCGGCGTATGTAAATTGGGGACCAGAAAGAAAATAAGAGTTTAACTCGTATATAATTGGGGACCGAACCAGAGAACGGCATAAGTAAATTGGGGACCAGCTATCCAGTATTTCTTACAAAATATGATTTGGTTAAAGTTGGTTTTTATTCAATTGAATCATTTGTTGATTCAATTCTGCGCATCTTGCCTTTTTATATTCCTTTTTCTCAGCTATTATTCTATAACGCGCAACATGAAATTTGGACACTCTTCTACTGCTTTCTTTGCTTTTCATTTATAGTTAGGAGCGAGTCTCGAAAATTTTCAATAAGGCGCAAGGAAAAGCTGAGCTGCAGCTCTGCGGCGGCGGCCCCTCAAAGCGCTTGCCTGCACAATCGGACCTCTTCCTCACCTGGGTTGGTTGGGCTTCAATTTACAGGTAGAATTAGAAAGTAAGTTTCACGGGAAAAGATTATATGGAAAATATTTACATACCGCTGAAAAATGTGTGTTGTAGCACCTTTTAGTAGATCCCCAACCCAATTACTTCTTCCTCTCCCAAGGGGTTCTGTGCCGTCGCCCTTCCACATTTCCCTTCCACCTACCGCGATGAGACACCCCCTCCCTCTCCAGCCACGACGTGGGTTGCCCGAAAGACATCCTCGGCCGGTTTTCCCGTTACTTTTATTGCCGAGGTATCCTTTACCCTCATATCAGCAGTACAGCGATTAAGGAAGAGAGTACACAATCCTGGAAATAGAAGGAAGAGGGCTGAAAAGTGAGAGCCCTACCCTGACACAAAAGATACTTTCCCTAGCAAACTTCCATTCCCCGCGCCACTCGAACCCCAAAACGCGACGTGTCCAACTTTATGTTCTCTCCAGCGAATAGAGACACCTATAACACCCTCTCTCCAAGGTCAACCGGCAGGTTTTGATTGATTGATTTGTAATTCTGGGCGCGTCAACTGCTAAAGTCATTAGCCTCGTAAGTACAATGCTCATTTTTATTGCATGGTGCATGCATTGGAGGTGGTGGTGATCTTTCTCCACAGTTGGTGAGATCCTGCCTGTCGTATTGCGGGTTTTCCCCAATCAGGTATCTCCCACCATCAGGGCACCACCCAACTGGGACAAGCTTTAATCTCGGACGGGGTTACCGACGTGTGAGTTGAAGTAGTGGGAGAGGATAGGTCAAGGATGAGGAAGGAAAGATCGCGCGCGTTTCGTGGCCCGTTTGTTAGACTACTGTTCCGGCATTCTCCTGGTAGAGATAGAAAAATTCACGGAAACTATCATCAGGAGTAGCTGGCCGCAGGAATTCTCCTCCACATAGCGGCTGAATTCGACCTGGCTATTAAGCTAGTGTCGGACTCGCGCCGTAGTACCTCGCGGCCGGAGGCACTGCAGCGCCAGCAACCGACGCCCTGAGCCACCCAAGCCGCTGGACGAGCAGGTCAGTGGACGCGGCGGGGCGGGGCGGGGCGGGGCGGGGCGGGGCGGGAGCGGCGGGGCGGGGCGGGGCGGGAGCGGCGGGGCGCGGCGGGGAGCGGCGCGGCGGGGCGGGGCGGGGCGGGGCGGGGCGGGGCGCGGCGGGGAGGGGCGGGGCGGGGCGGGGCGCGGCGGGGCGCGGCGGGGCGGGGCGGGGCGGGGCGGGGCGTCACCGGGCAGCACGCGCCCAGCGATAACGGAAGCGTGGCCGGAGGAAAACGTCGATGCGAAGTGCGTCACAGGTGGGCAGCGGGACGTTGCTGTGTCATTGCAGTGCGCTTCAGTGGACCCGATAAAAAAATACACAGCAACCGACAAACTTCCGCAGAACATTAAGCCACCGACGAAAAGTAAAATATTGCACAAAAATGCAAATGAAATGCAAAATAGTAATTATCCAAGATATGCATTAGCAAAGGAAAAGCTGTGGTGGTTTTCACTACGTCAAGAGTCAAGAGCCCATTATCAAGATTGATTTCTGTGGAACTCGTTGACATTTTATGAAAAGCTGCACGAAGGAACACCACGCCGCAGTTCGTCTCGGCATCAACAAGGGGCTCAAAGGAGAGGAAGTTACAAATTATCTGACTTCCCACGCCATTTCCTACCATCTGCAGGGTGGAAACTCGCTGAAGCAGGGGGGGGGGGTGTCGGCTCCCTGTGGAAAAATTCTAATTTGTCCTTGCCAGGGTCACAATTAATCTAAATCTGGGATTGGCGTTCGATAACTGTCTGGAGTGAACAGCTGAGAGGTAACCGCCGAAATATTGCAGTTTTTCGCTGACAGCAGGCAATGTTGTTCCACCGGCCATCTTTTTTACTGTAGTGCCCATTCGTTATGCGCAGTTTACGAGCATTGCACCGGTCGGAATAGGTAGACGAGAACTTTCAGAACAACGCTCAACATTCAACAAATTAAAGTTACTTACTTTAATTAAACAATGTTATTGCTTCGTTTATTTACGACATGGGAATTGCAAGATATTAAAATACGAATATCGTGCGTTTTATGCGCTTCGTAAATATTCCAATGCACTACAATCTTCGTTTAAATTTATCCTGTGAAAAGCGCCATACTGCTGTTGCCAGTAGTTAATAGGAGGCCATGGATTAGTTATAATATTATTTCCACTGAAAAGGAGTTTCTTGGCCGCTGGATTTATTAGGACATTCTACCGTAATGCATTTTTTTTGTTTATTTAACTAAATATGCTATTTATTTAGCTATGAAAAATAATTGATATTCTGTATGTTAATAGCACGCTTGTAATTAAAATTCCATTGTGAAATTAAAGCTTCACACCTACCAATCAGAATTCAGAAAAAAGGCCAAATCGTTTAATTAAGAAACTATAACACAGAAGTAGTCAAGGTATTTCCAATTGGCCATGAAACACTAACAAAAATGTACATCATAGATTACGTACCTACAACAACTACATAGGTACAAACAATGAATGAATGAAACTAAATTGGCGAAGTAAACGTTAAGCTTGTTCACTAATGAAATAATATAAAATATTTAACATGAATACATTAAATGTTTTACTTGAAAAACATTTGGTCTTAAAATTACAAATGTAAAAAATATAAGTGCCAGTTGTGTTTACCCCTTCTAAAAAGTATATAGAAAGCTATAGAAGCTATAGAAAAACTGTGACAGAAGTGATAAGTTTTTTGTGTGTTTCCCAATATTTATATATGTTGTATTCTCTCTCATATGTGTCTTTACATTTTGTGAGAAGTACTGTTTTCATGGTTTTGTCAGGTTCCTCTAATATTTTATTTGCAATATGCCCAATACCTTCCATTTCCAAATATTTCTTGTACACCAGCACAATGCTAGGTCCACTAAAATATATTTTTTTCAGAAGCAATACGTCATCAAATGAATGCCTTTAATGGTAAAGATGTGCTTACATTTCTCAAAATTTATTCTTAAATTGTATAATTGAACTCGTGGTATATAAAAAAACTCGCTCCTATCCTAACTCGTTTCCTTGAACACGCCATTCATGCAGTTATTTCCTTTTTATCCACTCGTTTCGTTAATTACTATATTAAGGTACTGATTTCAGTTTCGTAAAGTTCGGTTTTAGTAATCAGTGACTAAATACATTGGTGTTTGTGAAAATTGCCACACCAAGAAGGATACATACTATTACAAGATTAGGAATATCACAATATGCAAATGATTAGAATTACAGAACCGTACTTGCATTTTGACCTTGAGTAGCACGACGTGAAGCCGCCACGCGGTCTAGACGTCGAGGCACGGATTCAAAGAAAGTCTGGTTATGATGCTGAGGAGCACACTGCCACGCGGTTTCTCTGCGTAACCACAAAGCATCAATAGTAGCTGCAGGGTGACTAGAACGAACAAGTTGCCGACCGATCATGTCACAAACATGTTCGATGGGCGACATGCCAGGCGAACGTGCAGGCCAGGGAAGCAGTCGTTCTTCGCAGAAAGCGTGGACATTACTCGGTCGGGCATTGTTCTGCTGAAATATGGGATACGGAGCTGCTGCAGAAGGGGCATTACCTCGAGCTCTAAAACCTCCCTGATGAACGAGCTCTTAGCGGTTGCTATTCAGATAGTCCTCAATACGTGAGGAGAGATCGCACATTGTAGCCAATGGCACCCCACGCCATCACACTTGGTGTTTGTCCGCTATGGCGCGGACCAATGCTGGCTGGTAGATTACGATCACCACGGTAGAGTCGAACACGTGAACACGTTCACGTATTAATTGCTGTCTGTCCTTGGTAGTTTCTGGTCGACGGAACCCGACGCAGTGGTATGCGTGCCACCAACCCAGCCCTCAACAGATGGCGTCGAACCGTCAACGCAGACTTGACCACACCCGTTGCTGTGCTTCAAAGTCGAACGCAGCAGTGCTGCAGACGACGCCGTTCAGTCAGTTACCCAAGATGGAGGTCAGCCCACGCTGTGGTCACATTGTGTGGTTTAGTACCCGCTCGTTCCTACGATCCTTCTCTATCCACTGGTTCCACACACGCATCACAGTCGTAGCAGCTCGCCCCGTTCGAGCAGCAATGTCGAACTCACTCAGATGTTGATATTGCGACCTTTGGCGTCGAAGTATGCTTCTGCACTAGCTTGCTTGTTTTCGTTTAACGAGCCTACACCGACTGAGTGTGGCATAACTCTGACCTGACCTGTCACACAAAGGAGGACGCTGCTAGACCAATGTGCACGCCATCTCTATGCAAATTTAATCAATTATTATGGCTACACTATTCTACACATCCACCGGTTTTTAAATGATTCTGACCACTCTTTTGGGTGAAGCAATTTTCCCAAACACTAGTGAATATATTAAATATTTAATATGCTTTTCTACTCCTATAGTAAAATTCTCGTAATTGTTCTCATAGCTATTGCGTAATTGTAGTCATTTTGATACAGCATTATAGTAGATATGTTTGACAAATCATAGAGAACTTTACAGTTTAGAAGTAATCGATCATTGGTCATCGCTCTATCAAATATTTTTTGGTTAGCGCATGTCACCCCCGAGACAGCCCGTGGGGCAGTGAGGGTAAACCGCATTGCGGTTCACACCCTTTCCCAAAATTCAGAAGAAGTTCGGAATACTGAAGCGCCTTCTGGGGACAGTATTGATTATTTAGCTGAAAAGTATTCAGGACAGATATTTAACTTTGATGACCTTACTTAAATAAACTGACTTCTAACTTCACTAGTATGGCTCATTTCAAGTAGGTTGTTTACGTTTAAACAATGCCACCTGGAACACTTAGAACGAGGTCCCCTTAGTGGCGTTGTACTGCTCACCTCTTGTCATGTAACCTTTGGATGTAAACGTTTAACTTACAATAGATATCATCAGTCATAGAAAAAAAACTTCTGTATGAAGTTCGATGTAACGGACATCAATACCCTTGAATGAAGTTTACGGCACTCACTTGTTCTTCTTATTACTTCACATTCATATATTATTATCCATCATTACATAATTTCTTCCGAACACTCTATTACGGTATTCTGATAATCTATTTAATAAATTAATGTACATAAACGTCCCCCAAAATTGCGACTCTGAAAATATTTGAAAATTTATGGCGAACCTCATTATGTGGTTCATTATAGCCCAAAACTTGCTCCCCCAGGAGGCCAATGATGGCGTAGCTTCTAAAGTGAATCTTGGGCATCGCCTTCAATTGAAACACTACTGTAGTTGTGACTAGTCACTCGTCAGGCGAAAAAAAAACAGGACGTGATACTGATGAGTAATAGGCTGTTTTTCGTTTGGCACTGGTTCCAAAGATACTTAAAAAGTTAAACTAATTGTCTTACGGGAAGAAACATTAAGGTCTTGGCAGGACTTGAGGGAAAGTAGAAACAAGAAAACTGTAGTACGAAAGTAGCCACCCTCCACATACAGATACCTGAAATGGGGCCAGTTCGTATCATTAAGACTTCGGATTTAAGTTCTAAAGTCTCCTCTGTAAGGCAGATATAGACGTTTCCCAAAATAAATTACATCGGGCTTTACATTTCGCAAGAGCGAGGGCGGGGGAAAGAGGAGGAAGGGAAGGGTGCGGGCGACGCGGGGGCCATCAGAGGATGAGTGCAAGGGAGAAGGCGAGGGGGAAGGGGAAGGCCAGGCCGAGGACGAGATCAAGGATGAAGGCAGGGCGATTGAAGGGGAGGGCGGGAATGAAAGGAAGGATGAAGGTAAAGGCGAGGGCGGGGAGGGCGGAGACGAGAATGAAGGTGAGGCCGTGGGTCAAAGTGAGGGCGAAAGTGAAGGCGTGGGCGACGCAAGGATGAGGATGAAGGCGAAGGAGAGGGCAGGGGACATGTCAAGGATTCCAGAAGGCGCGTCCGTCTTGGGAAACACTTCCTTATCTCAACAGGGAACTTCTCTCATTTTGCGACTTCCCTAACAAATATCCTTTGTAGATAAACGCCTGTGGTATTATATTTTTGAAAGGGAAGATAAACTTCAGCGAACATCTTGAATGTGTTTACATAGTCGATCGTCTTTGAAGAACATAACTTCTGAAAGAACTACTTGCGCGAGCGTTGCATGTGAAGGACAGAGTGCAGTTCGGGGCGATTGATGCACATCTGCCCGAGGCGTCAATTCAAAAGGAATAATTGTAGTTAGTGGTGCCGCATGAAATGAGAAATAGAAGGGATAAATTATCAAGAGAACATTGCGCAAATATTTCGCTCATTTTCACGAGTGAAATAACATTCAATCGCTAGATATTTTCTCAGTTAAACAAAAGAAGGCCAACACAAACTTTAATATGACCTACAGTGCACACTAACTTTGCATACTGAGGCCGAAGACTTGTAACTATCGTAAATTTGAAGTCTGATATCTTTGTAACTTTTCCAAAAGTCGATCGAATCCGAAATTTTCCATATTAAATGTATATCTTAGTGTTTGACGATGTATTTAATGGAAAATAAAATAACACTCTACTGTAATAGTGCATTGACAACTATTTCATGATATTATGATTTCAAAAATTCATACTTGAATATTATTGCACTTATCTATCAATGAACGCCTTAACCGGTGGGATCAGTAACGTATATATATTTCTTCGAAAACAGAAAAGAGTATTTTTATGGGACCACAGATAGTAGATCCAGAGCAGTTGCCACTACTGCTTACTACATAGCAGTACATTTCTTGAGAAGCAAATTTTCTATTTTAGTGCAAGAACAATTCTTGCCCTAATTATACACATTTAAAAACAAAGGGTGGGAGGTTGCCAATACAAAAGTATTGTTATCTCTTAGAAGTCGGTTAATATCATCACTGCTTCAGAGACATTAGATTAACATCAAGTATATATCTTGTGATTAAATTATGACGTTTGGAATAATATAATATCGCAAAGTATTACAGAAGTGACCAAGGTCGTCATTAAAGAGGCAAAACAGAAAGATATCAAGACTTCACTCAAGTATTTGAACGAAAGTCAACAAAAGTGGTATTCGAAAATATTTAGAGAAATTTAACAAATTGATGAAAATACTAATTCTACAAATTCAGAAGAGAGTGATGAATGCGTTTATTAATGTGGATTAAAATAAAAATTCTTCTGGATTTCTCAAAATAATAAGTATGGTCTGACTTTAACAGAAGGAAAGTAATTCGTTTATTTCAAAACGAACATGTTCCACGGAATAAGGACACAATTCATTATTTTCAAGTTAATCTAAATCCATATATTTCAGAATTTCAATTCATTTTATGTGATTAATCAGGTACTATTGAGATTTTTCCTCCGATATGTACTTTTTTAAAAATTGTATGTGAAAATGGAGCTTGTACATGTTTTTTTCTTGATTATCACAAAACTGTGATTTATGAATTACACCTTTCTTCAAGCCAATCCCTCAATTTTATTGACGACAATGATTAAATAATTGCTAATGATTACATTCTGTGACACAGAAAATGGCGAGGTGGAAATAAGAAGAAAGATCGATTTAGGTGGAGTTGCCATGAAGAAGCTTATCAAGATACGGAAGTACAAAGGTTTCAAGAACAACACAAAGATCCGTTTTGTCAAAGTTCTTGTTTCCTTCGTCTTCTTAACGACTGCGAAAGATGGCCGCTTATGATAAACATCGGACTGATAGCTTTGAGATGCAGAGTTGGTGCAGGATCGGGTGAAACAGAAGAACTAACGCATTCTAACTTATTGTTTCCAAACGTCTTTCCTCCAATGTTAGCCAGAATATCTTTCAGTATTTTTGCTCGCATCGGGAAGAATAGAAGGAAAAACACATGTAAAATCCATCTTATAATGAAAAATGGGCGAACCAGAAAACAGGGAAAAACGCATGCAGATGATCGATTAAGGAAAGAAGTTAATGGATGATCTTCCTCACCTGCCATTTGATTCAACTGTGAGTTGATTGGCGCTAAGGCCATTAGCCCCGTAAGTGTAGGAATGGCAGAGATCTTTCTCAGCTGGATGTGGCCGACCTACCGTGGACGAACGGGGTTTCTCCCCAGGCAGATATCGCCAACAAGCGGGACAAGCTCTAAGCTCCCGACCAATCCCCCGTGGTGGGGTAGAAGAGTGAATCGAAGAGTAAGTGCCAGGTAAGGGGTGAGGGTAGGACAAGGAAGAGAAAGAAAAAAGCCCTTCGGAAAACTAATGTCAGAGCCGCCGCCGGCCACAATTCTGCTGCAGACAGCGACTGAACTCGACGCAGCTCTATAGCTAGTGCCGAAAACCCTGCCACGGTCAGAGGCATCGCAATGACATCACCTCTTTCGACCTCAACAGTGACGAAAACGACGTGTAATGACGACGTGTAATGACGACGTAATACCTCTTTACACGAATTTACGACATACCACGATAACATTCATAGGTTTCTGAAACAAATTATTAAATAAGTCCAAAGGATGCGCTATCAAAAACAAATCTTTACGCATCGTTCACTGATAAATGAAGCCTTCTTTCAATTACAAACTTACAAGTGCGACGTAACAAAATTGCCGTGTGAGAACATCAAATAACTCGAATTCAAATGGAAATATTTGGAAATCCCTCGATTTTTCAAAGATTGCAAAATAAAAAAATAATTTCTCATTCACATAATTTAAATATTCTTGAAGTAACAGAAGGGCATTACGAGGGCAAATCGGTTAGAAACTTGTATTTATAAATTATAAAACGCTGAACATGTATATTTGATTTACTTTACACACCAGAAAAATGCATTACATTAGTTTCTGACATAAATACCATTCAAATTCAGCGACATGTCTTAAGGTTTGTACACCATTAGAAATTCCTCTTACAGAAACATCTCCTCTGGTATCGAAGCCATCCTATTGCATCATCATGAAACGAATTCTATCGCTCAGGCAGAGACTGCTCGAGGGATGAAATTGGGGTGAGAGGCTATCTACAAAATTTATGTATCTTATACATCGAACTTCTACAAAAAAGATAAATCCTTCATTTCTCAAAAATACTGTTCACTTTTAAGATCATTTTAATATGGTAATGACATATATAATATAAAAGTACCTTTTGTTCAAACTTATTAGGAAGCTAAATTATAATTTTCATAAAATAAAAGTACAAAATAAGTTTAATAATAAAGGAATAAAAGATACTAAAGACGTCTTAGGACAGGAGTACTAACTTTCAGCATGTTTCTTTGGGTTGTGCTGCAATGCACAACTAACATTCTTGTTTCATGTGTAATTGACGTTGCGGTTCTGTGAAGTGTGAAGGATCGCACACGGATGCTTCACTTGCCACCAAAATGTCACAGTTGCCATAGAAACCGTCAGACGATATCGCCTAAATCCTGCATCCGCGCCCGCCCGAGCTACGTGCCCCCTGGGAAGTTCGGCGCTCCAAGAGCACGGGCAACTCCCCTCGCCCTAATCCCATTTCCCCTCAAAATACAGAGGTGTTAACAAGTGCAAGATGTAGCGTCGCAAGGCGGAGAATAGTGACTTCATACGAAAAATGTTGGCCAAATTTGTTCTATTAAACAACCGAGATTTGAGTTATGATAATATTCTTTACTATTTATTACTTTAATTCATATTCATCATCTTTTTAAATTGTTCCTGATATAAACATTTTTGCCAATGGGCAGGAATATGTTACACTTCTTCCTTTGTTTTCGTTTCGTGTTCTCTTTTATTAGATAATTCGGTTAATTGTTGTATGTAACAATAATATGAAATAAATTAGCAAGAGTATATAAGTTAAGAATTCTCACTAACGGACGAAATGCTAATTTAACAAATAAGAATCTCTGTCTGTTAAAACTGCTGACCTAAATGTAGGAAGTTAATGCAATTATTGCTCCCTTAAGTAAACACGATTACAAAATCAAGATGTTTTCAATTCAAAGTGTTTAATTTTTGTTCAAAATGTTCAAATGACATTTTGAAATCTGACTGATGTAATATTACATTTAAATGGATCATTTCTTCGCTTTAGTAGACGATATCGGAATTAATATAGCTACGTTCGGGGCAATAACTGTCAAGGAACGTCACCAAAAGACTGTCCAGGGCCAGGTACATAACGCCCCTTTGGAGCAATTTGTAGAACCCTACTTTTAAATTTCGCGCCAGTTGCTCTTGACGCAAAGACCGCGAACCTGCTAAGCTACTTATCTTGACCGTGACTTTGACGTGCCTGACCTACACGGTAAAGTACGACGCAAACAAATGAGGATGTTCGGCGCAGACCTTCGAACGCTTCTCTTCTCGCAAGCAAGGAGATTAGAAATGCTCGGTTTGGGAGGCCAAAACGTGTGCGTAAGAGAATCCAAGGATATATGGATAAACAACACAGAAAATGTAAAAGCAGTCGTTTTCGTAAGTGCCGTTTTAATTTCTCACATTTATTGGTCGTTGGTAGGTGAAACCCTACTTTACTTTTTTCGCTTGATGACTGTTTCATGTGCCAGAAGAGCTGGTAGTCCATTGGCATCCAATCCGGGGAAGGTGTGAGACGATCAAAAATAGGAGTGGACTCGAGCTCTAATAACGTTTATTATTAAAAGTTCGGGTCTTATCCCTCGTGACAACAAATCGACTCCGACGGCGCGAGATCGGTTCACGAAAGAAAGCGAAGAAAGAGAGCGAAGAAGAGAGCGATGACATTATCTTTCGTGGAGGGCCAATGACAATTGCGCGCTAGTCACTGATTACAAATATTTTGTCATACAAAATGTGATGGAAAGAATGCATTGACCAGTCCAAACGATGTTGGATGGTAATCGCCTAAGTCAAAGCCCGGAGCCTCTTTACTAACATTGATCCACCTAGCAAAGCGCCAAGATTAACAAGAAGAGTTAACACAAAATTACTTTTGAATGAAATGCGTTGGACAGTCTCAAGGGTACTTTGTATCATTCCCGTAGGCCGAAAGCCAGTGTTTCGTCATGGTACTGGACACGTGCAGCGAAGCGTCGATTTGCCTCAACGTTTGATATTATAAATACCGCGCCGTTCAGCTCGTGTCGTCGTTCGTCAAGTTGTCACGAAAGCGAGCCGATTACGATACGATAAGGGAGAAGAGTCGAAAGTTCCTTCGCACTCATAAAGTAAGTTATACCCTCGACGTGGAATGTGAAAAATCGAACAAGAGACACATACCAGCTTCCACTCACTTTAAAGAGTTTATTACTCGCCACTGCGGAGGTGAAAGAATCTCTCTCTTGGTTCGACGGGGAGTAGGTTTTCTGGACAAGGTTTTACTCCATCTATTTTTATAAATGTAGATGTGAGCAGCCGCCCGTAAACAGAGCGAGAAAACAGAACTGGGTTACGCTATTGAGCTTGAAATGTGTGACAAGTAACCGATTTCCTAAATTTCACAATATTTTTTTAAAACATCAATGAATGCAAAACTTGTGTGCAAAATTATTCTTGCTTGTATGAAATAAGTAATAAACAACATCAACATTAATATTTCAAGGAAAAAAAACCTGGTAGGTTATATTGACGGAACAAAATTAATTACGAATTAAAATACTATGTAACAATTTTTCTTCAGACATCTAATTCATTGCACAGACACTGATGGTGACAAAAAGAGGTTGTGACACATCGCGTTTCTTTGCTCAGTTTTTTCAAGTGATGACTGAAGTCTTGTCAGGTTAGAGGGTCATTGATTGATTATTATTTCAAACACGACGTATTTGGTGTTGCCGGGCGCGTCAACATTAGTCGTGGAGGTGTTGCTTTTATTACGGGAAGGCAACGTTCTTCCTCCGGTGGATGGCGAAATTCGGCGTCAACCAACACTCGACGGTCGCGGTGTTTTCGTCATTCAGTCATTCAAACTCCAGCGAAACGTCACCCCCCCCCTGGCCGAGCTCTAAGCTCCCGACCGGTCTCCCGGCGTGTGTGGTGGTGTAGTGTGTGCGCGCGCGCGCGTAAGGGGAGAGCCAGGACAAGAAAGAGGAAGGAAAGATCGCGCGCGGTCCGAGGCCCATGCGCGTAGTCCATGGTCGTTTGTTACGGTCCTGCTAGGTATTCACCTGATGTAGACTGCAGAAACAACGGAAAACTCGAAAACTCCGGATCAGAGCAGTCGTCGGCTGGAATTCTCCTCTAGACAGCGGCTGTATTCCACCTATGGACCAAGGGTCGAAAATCTTGCCACCGGGACTCGAACTCCAGGCCTTCCGATCACAGGCTCTGCAATGCAATCAGTTCATTCCCTGAGCTACCTCAACTGGCTGAGAGGTTGAAATCTTATATTATGAAACCGTTGTACGAGTATATATTATGAATATGTTCTGGAAGAATCACTAGTTAGAAAATTGCCATGATTTAATTTAACACTAGGCAAAAACCACTCATCGGAAATATTTATACAAGACCTGATTCCAAGATCTAACTTTGAAGAATAGTTTTCAATACGAAACTAGTGGTTCTATAAGGGATATTCTTTCTCGTATTATTTGTAGCGGCTATACAGTAAAAGAATATTGCATCTTATGTCTACTAAGAATTAAGACGTCTCTAGAAAAACTTTTCACTTCACACAAAGCGCGGGAATTCGAAGAAAAGTAGACACCTTCAATTTTTTAATGTTTCAAGAAAAATGGCACTCGAAACATTAAATTCAGTGTCTTGTGTCCTGAATTATAAAAAACGTTTAAGACAAACATTTCGAACCTTTTCTGTATTTTTTCATGAGTTTATGTATTTTTGAAAGATTTTGCACAAATGTATCAATTTCGAAAAGGAATGCTCTCCTCTCCTTTAAAACATTGGCTGTTGTTTTTTGTTATTTTAGGTCGCATCAACTTCTAGGTCATTAGTGACCACTATTGCTTGTAACGGTATGGTAACTGTGAGGATGACACGATATGATGATGATGATGATAGGGGGTGAAAGAACGAACACAATACAACCATGCCCGAGGTGGGACTCGAACCCGCGATCCTTCGGTGCGAGATTGCTGTCAACTGATCGCACAACTGTCTTAGTGATCTCGGCCACCGGATCGGCTGAAACATTTGTTGCAACGTTGACAATTGCTTGAAATGCTTGAAACGCTTGAATTGTGGAGGTTGGTAAGAGAAAGAAGTGATAAAAGAAGCCTGAAACATTATCACAATCTAATAAAAAAAGTCTCCGCAATTTTTTCACAAAGAATGCTGATGACATCTAACAATTTTCCAAGATTATGTAACGTACTGAAGAAACCAATTTTTCGAAATTCACGGCACTTGTTTTTTGCTTCATGTCATATCTTGGTGCAACACCCGATATTCCTGATTTGCAAATACACTAAAGTCACAAAGAACGCGCCGCGAACATTAAAAAATATTGTTACTGTTTGTATATTGCAGGTTTGAATGTTGATTGTTCATACATATATTTTATCTTTAGTATTACATGTTTTGTTTATTTAATGTAAAACCTGGAAAAGCAATAGAATAAAAAAATAATTAGTAAACAATTTAAAAAATAATTATCGATTGTCTCGGAAGGGGAACTGAACAAGCCAATCAGAGATCGGAAAATGGGTGCAAGAGCGTTTGAACATGCTTTTGTACCAAAAATAAAATTACGTGTTTTTTTAAGTAAATACTACCAATATTATACTAGTACATAAAAAATGCAGATTCGCGGTTTTGATTAATATATGGAATATGATGTATGGTGAAAAGGAGAAAATCATTAAAACCATTGTCAATTTTTTCACATTAAAATATGTAGCAAGATAAATGTAATAGTATGACGTCATCTCCTGACCTTCATAAGCTGTTACAAAAAAAATACATTTCCTTGACAGCATATCGGCAGCATTATGCAAACACTTCTTGTGTAAAGTGTTGATAAGTTGCCAAGGTTAGTTAAAAACTGCTTCCGCAATATTTACGAAGGGAAGCCAAAAAACCTGTTGACGACGCAGATCAACAAACCTTCTCTGAGAACGTGACAATCCAAGGGTTTCCACAGTTCCCACGTGTTTGAACATCATCTGCATTTATGTTGTGCATTCCAGTACGTTATAGTAGATGTTTAAAGTAGGGTTATGAGTGATTAATGAAATTACTCCGTAGACAAGAAAATAATATACATCCTTCTTTTTTTTCACTCACATCATGTGTATTTTAAGCAGGGGAGGAGGAGGGCTAAAGAGATTTCTTCAATCTTACTTTTTTAGATGTAAAAAGGAATTTTAATGAAATATGTTATTTTAATCATTATAATGTTAATATAGCTATAATAATATTCTACATGACTTCTTATTTAACCGAAATATCGGAAAATACAAGGAGGTCCAGCGAACTTCGATGTCAGTATTTCAACAAGTCTAGGATACTGAACTTCTCAAAAAATAATAACAATTTGGTCTGATAATTACGTAGAACACAATTAAATATAAAATGATTTAAAAAATGATTTATAAAATGATGATTATTTTATCAAATTTTTAATCTTACTTTGGCCGATTTTTTGGTGTCTTTTATTTTGGTGTCTTAGACGTAATTAGACATTTAACTACTGTTAAATGCACAATAGCTTGACATTTCGCACGTGAAACATGAATAATCTCTGCAGATGTAACCATTATAATATAAAAAACTTACCGGTTTTCTTACTAAAAATAGCGCCCTCTAACAAAATATCACACCAACATCTAAAGACTAATGAGACGCTCCTTTGACCAGGATCACACAATTTGCAAAGTATTTATATCCTCGTTTGTGGCTCCATTTCTAGAATGTGGGTCTATTGTGCCGCAATACTGTAAAAAAGTCTTTGAAGTATTTTCGTTATGGATCAAAATAAACAAGCATATGGTAAAGCGGTTATGGAGGAGGGAGTGGTTTGAAGTGAGGGGGGGGGGGGGAGAGTCACAACGTATAAAAAATGTTTTCCGAATGCATTCATATAAATGATTTTCAATTATGTTTTATTCACTCCACACTTAAAGAATGGACTGAAGGAGGTACTTATTTCTTAGGCTGTAAATGACTTTAATTGCTAAAGTCATTCAAATGAATTTAATTGCTTTCTGATATAAAGGAACAAAACATAAAATGAAAGTTACATATTCGCTCCTCTTCTTTCGTATACGTAGTTTCGTATTGTTAGGTTATTCAAAAAACTCAAGATATTGTAACTATGCATTTACAACGGTTCTCTATTGCGCAAGAAGGTATTCTTCGCAATACACTCAGGAAAATGTAATGGCCAATTCTTAAAATCACTGAATATTTTGTAACTATTTCACTGCAATGAAGACTACAAACTCAGTTTCTGCAGGGGAAGGGTCTTCGATTATTGAAAATCGAGGTATTTGAAAGAATATTGGTGAAGGATTCTTGTTATCCTTAAGGACTTATGTGATATTCTACGTGTGATGATAATTGATGCTGAATATACTGGAGAAAACGTAAGGGGGGGGGGGCAGATGAAGCTTACAAGGGGTCGATGAAAGAAAAAGGTTGATCTAACGAGTAGATAGTGATAATAAAGAGTTGAATGATTATGGAGAAATGGTGGAATAATGAGAGAGAGACAGAGAGAAAAAGAAAGAGAGAGAAAGAAAGGGAGAATGAGAGAAAGAGAGAGAGAGAAATAAAGAGAAAGAGAGAGAAATAAAGAGAAAGAGAGGCAGAGAGAAAGAGAGAGAGAGAAATAAAGAGAAAGAGAGAGAAATAAAGAGAAAGAGAGGCAGAGAGAAAGAGAGAGAGAAAAAGAGAGAGAAAGAGAGAGAAACAAGATTTTCTAGAAAATCTGTGAAGTGAACGTTTTGCCCGCTTTTCCCACTGCTCTGAAATTCGAATGCGATAGCTATTATGCCACGCCACCTCCCTTCTGAGAGCGAGGTGTAGCATCCTCCTAGAACTCCACACGCAAAACCTACGTTTTTTGATGTGACGTCTCACAATTCAGGCCTCTATGTTCAAATACATTCCATCTTCTTTCGGGTTCCGACCTCTTCTGGTTGAGAAAGCACAGTTATATGGAAGTACGATAGTCTAAGTCTACCCTTTGGTCTCAAGCCTCACAGAGAATCTCATCATTTTGAGGTCGCCAATCTTAGCGTGAACTGCGCATGGCGAAATCCTGATTTCGAGTCGTTTGGTACAATTAGACCGCTTTATCGTTTATGGCCGGTTTCGCTTCCATTACTTAAAATCTTGTGAGTGTTAAGAATTTGCAAGGTAGACTTAGGAGACGTTTCCGGTTCACCATACTCTTTAAGGCAAACTTGAACCATAAGTTCGACTTAAGTTTAAGCACATCTCTCAGCTGCTCTTTCTATTGTAAGTCGTGCTTTATGTCGTAAAAACAGTTAAAATGGCAAAAGTATCGTGAAGTGTTGCTTTTGTTGTGAGAGCTGCGACAATTGTGAAGGCGAAAGCGTTGAGAAGACTTCTTGTAGGCCGAGGTGGATCCGTGATCCGTCCGAATATTTCGAAATATTCGATGAAAGTGCTTTTGGCACCCGATTTTGCTTATTAAAGATGACAATACAAGATGACATGACTACATATTTTGGAGTTAATTGAAGACCGACTGGAATTTCTAAGTTTACTCCATAGATAATTATTAACGAAATTAACATTTTAATATTTTGGTTCATAATTTCCTAAGTACGTAAGTACAATTTTGTCTAACAACGAGTATTTTGTAGGTTATTTTTACATGGTCCCGTGTGTGCTTTCAATTTCCGAGTTTTACGTTCAGTAATTTTCATTGCATTTCCTTTTTCACTTAAACCTTATTCCCTCTCTGCAACTTTATTTAATGCTTGTTATATTTCATCTTGTAGCTCGGTGCTTTAAAATCGGTTTCAATGTTCCCCCAGTAAGTTTTTGTCGGTTTGTTGTTCCATTTGCAACTTTATTTTCTATAACAGAAATGTATTTTCTCATACATTCGACAAGCACTTATTTCTCCAACGATCAACATTTCCATTTGCAATCCTTTCTCCTTTCCCATCATTGAAAAATCACTAAAAATAACCTCTTTGCACAAGAGTACAAGGCAGAACCAAAACGAACAAGGTTGGCTATGTTCAATGACTGGTTTACCTGGTTCCAGCATTCCTAACCAACTCTCGGATGCATACAAGTTATACTTCACTACGCAATTCTTCAAAGAACGTTGTGAAACGAAAAACAACAAAAGAAGTTTTAAAAAGCGTCTTAAAATTAAGTATGACTGTACGAAGTACTTAAAAGTATTTGGCGAAATCGTCCATTAATTTTGTTGTTAGAAGACCGCGACACTTAAATACAGTTGATGATGGCAGTCTTGGTCGCTACTTCAGAAGACACTTTTTTAAAGAAAAGAATGCCTTCACTGATGTGTGGATGCGACATAGATGCCGATGTTTTCAAAACATTGATGTTTGTATAAAATCATCGATGTTTTAAAATTCCATGTATTTAAACCGACGTTTTTTGAACATCGAGATTTTGTGCTTAATGTTTATAATGTTTTAAAGCGCTAATGATTTTTGGTAGATGTTTTGATATTAAGTTACATACTCGAACAGTGTCAAGAGAGCTTTTTGCGATTTAAAAAATGGAGGGTGACGGCACAATTCTGACTTCGTATTGGGGTTCAGCGTCGAAATGCAGAGAGAAACAGGAGTACATTTTTGGGGTCTGAAAACTATTTTTTGCCGACTTGCGAGATCCGGCGTTGACCAAAGTCGTCTGGCGGAGATTTTGCCAACTAAGTGTTTCCGCAACCCCTAGCAGCCCCCCCTCCCGTTTTCTCTTCATCTGACGCTAAGTTGTAAATAAATCTCACCAACGCCTAGGGATGGTTTTCAAGTTTTGGAAAACTTCTCATGAAACGCGCCTAATTCTTTTCACTGCCCTTCCAGCAGAAATAATTCATTTTAAAAAGCGAGTTAAAATCAGAGGAGCTTCAAGGAAGTCCTCTGGGGGCCGCAGGTGGGGATGAGGCCCTCGCCGCTGCCACTGCGCCAAGCAGCGCGAGGGGGCGACGTGGTGAGCCAAGGCTTGGGTTGGCGCGGCGTGGAAGAACGGGTCGCAGGGCGGCGGAAGGGCGCGGTGGATCGCGTTGGAGGGAGAACATGGGGCAGCAAGGCATGTGAAGTGATGTGGCGTGGCGTGGCATGCGATGGAGCGTTCGGTTTGGCATAGGATTGATTGATGTTTCCGGGCTCGTCAGCTGCTATGGGCATTAGTCCCGTTAGTGTAGTGGAAGTATCGTCCTTCCCCGCTGAATGACGTGGAGATCTGGCATCGACCTTCCCGACGGCTTTCAGGAGATTCCCTCCTCCAGGTCTCTCCCAGCGGGGCATCGCCACAGCCAGGACGAGCTGCAAGCTCTCCACACGTATGTGCTAGTGCAATGCTTGTAAATATGTGTGTAAATAAAGAGTGAAGATGGGACAAAGAAGACAAAGTGTAGAATACGCGCGGTATTAATCGAAGAAACCACGGAAACGACCTCCCCGAGCAGCTAGACGATAGATTTCTCTTCCAGACAGAGGGTGAGTTCGATCGAGCTGTTTAGCTCGCGTCGATAATCCGCCACGGAGGGGGCCTCGAACCTTAGGACCTCCCAGTCAGGGTCGTTGCAGTGACAGCGGCTATACTGGTTCGGCCGTTGCGTGGCGTTGGCGTTGCGTGGCGTTGGTGTGGCGTGGCATCTGGTGCGATGCGGTGCGGTGCGGTGCGTTGAGGTGCGTTGAGGTGCGTTGAGGTGCGTTGAGGTGCGAGGTGGTGCGGGGTGGTGCGGGGCGGGTGGTGCGGGGAGGGGCGGTGCGGGGCCGTGGGGCCCTGTGGGGCGGGGAGGGGAGGGGAGGGGACGGGCGAGGCGATGTGGCGTGCGTGGCGCAGGCCGTCTGTGCGGAGTGCCCGCAGCAGCGCCCGATCGGGTGGGCGGCCTTGGGCCGGCTGACTCAGCCGCCGGCAGGCGCTGGCCGCGCAGCCTCCTGCTCGACCTCGGCCGCCTGCCCACGGCTCAACGAGCACTTTTCCAGGAGAAGCACGTCAAGATTTCCAGACAATGGAAGAAATCATAAACATTATTCAAGGAAAGTAAAAATAATGTATATAAAACCTTTAACGTTCTTTAATATTACACCATAAATTACAAATACCTTAGGTTGACTAAGTATACGTTTCTTTTAAATTTAATAATAACTTTTCAGTTATGGCACTTTTCTACTCAGTATTTGTTGAATTGGTAATGAGTTATTGCAGATGTGGTGAACACAAATATTCACTATTTCCAGAATTTTAGTAGCTGCATTTGTAAATCTTCATTAATGTTTCAATAAATAAACTGACTTAATAATAGGAAGAAAATTACCACCAAATTATTTCAATTTAAGAATTTTCATTTAGAATACGAACTATCGCTCATGGAATCAGTTCCATCTTACAATGTTTGACAATTGTTTCAGTTTTCTGTAATGCTATTTCTGAAATAGTTACGATGCTGGGAAGATATCTGGTTAGCATCACATAAATACACTAAGTCCTTCTTGGCCTCAGTTACGCCAGGGGGTTAGGTCGTTTGCAAATTCTGAGGATGACCACTGCATCGTTGCGTAGTGTTGATCTGCAGGAAGGCTTCACCTTAAGCTGTTTCATATTCTAAAATGATTGGTGCACCTTTCCTTGCTCCTTTCCTCCTTCCCGCTTGCTTGCAACTTTGCCATTCCATGGAAATGTTTCTCATTGTTCATTATTATCCACGTTGCAACCCATTTCACTGGCTAAATGTTTCAAGTTTAAAAATCATCTGTTGTGTTTGAGTTTATATGGATTCATAAGAGTTTGTATACTTGGATGCACACGATGTGTATTAGAAGAAAACATCCAAAATTAATATGTGGCAATCTTCTACTATTTGAATAGCTCAGAATGGCGTGAGAGGAAAACTAAATTACTTGCAGGAGAATGGTCATCTTTACGAGTTGAGCTGTGGCATTTTTCCAAGACACGGACTTTATTAACAGGCACTTTAGCCACCAAATAACTCAAAATTAATTTTTTCGTACTTATGGCAGTCTTTCACTGGGAATGTGATACAATATAACCAATTAAGTTAATCAGTTGAAATGAAACTTTCCAAGATTCGATTGATTGTTTGATTGATTAGTGATTCCGGGAGCGTCAACGGATAATATCATTAGTCCCGTAAGTGTAGTGTATGTTTTACCGCGGGAGATGTCGGAGATCTTCCACATTCGGCGCCGATCTACGTCGGCCTGGAAGTCTTCCCTCCACCAGGTATCGGCCCCCAGCAGGGCACAGCCCCAGCAGGGCAACCTCCAAGGCCCCGACTGCTCCCTCGGATGGGCGTGGAGGCGAGTGTAAGTAAAAGGGAGAAAAGATCGCTCGTAGTCCGTGGCCCGATTGTTGCGGCACTTCTCTGGACTTCGCCTGGTGTTGATCGGAGAAACTATTGAGAACATGGAGCTAGATTTACCTTCCAGACAGCCGTTGAATTCGATCTCGCTGGCTAAATAGGGTCGAACATCCTGCCACCATCGGGACTCCAACTCTACCATCTCTCGGTCAGATGTACCGCGGTGGCATCAGTAGATCCAAGATTGGAATAAATACATAAATAACCCTTCTGCCCACTTTCAATAGATCGATTATAACACACGAATAATACGATATCAACATACGATGAAATAATGCGCAAGTGGCGACAGTAAAATCTTCATTGTGTTAATTTAATTATTTCATTAAATCTTAGTATAATCACTACGAAACAGGTAAATACGCCATAAACGTCAAAGCGATAAAACATACGGAGTCAACTACTTTTAATTTCTAGCAAAAAACCCGAAATCTCGTTGGGTGTAAAGCTCACTTTTTTCTAAACAAGAAACCTTAGTGTTTTAAATTAAAAGATTTTTTGTGATTTTCTATGTGTCAGATAATATACTTGAAACTACATCATATTTATTAAAGAACTTTCTTCTATACGAGTAAAACATTTCCAGTAATTTTGCATAAAATGACAGTACTACAGAATAGAAAAGTAATATATTTTCAACATTATTACCGCGTTCTCCGATTATGAAGCCCTACATTAGTATATTAAATTTTTCAAAATATCAAATAGTACACTTTCTTACTATTTGAGCGAAGTTTCTTGCTTCTAAAAAATAATTAGTGCAAGGAAGTTAACTTTAAGTATTGAATACTCGAGACATATTGAGAATTCATTCATTGCACGCTTAGAGTTTTCTTTATATTGACATTTCCATCATTGATTACTTCGTATTTTCGGGCGCAATTCCTATAATCATTTTCCTGTAAATGTAGTGTATGTTCTATCTCGGAACGTGGTAGTGTTATTCCCCTGCTACAATGCACGAATGGACGCCGATTTATAGGTGTGCATGCAACATTTCCCCTACGTCACATACAGTTTTTACTGTTTTACTGACTGAATAAATCTAAATCTAAATATTTCCCTCTCCAGGTATTCTCACCAGCGCAGCGCGACACTGCCCCGAACGGGACAAGCTCTAAGCTCTCGACAGATCTTTCGGCGATTGCCGTTAAGCAGTGCATACAAGTGTTTTACGTGTGTGTGTAAGAGGAGAGGCGAGGACAAGGGTCAGGAAGGAAACATTCGCGGTTCGGGGTTCGCGGTTCGTGGCAAGTTTGTTAAGGATCTGCTTCGGCATTCGCCCGATTTTGATTGAACAACCCCCGGGAAACTACCGATCAGAGTAGCCGGGGACTGGAATTCATCTCCAGACACAGGCTGGATTTGGCCTGGCTAGCTAGAATCGAAAGTCCGCCATCAACGGGACTCGCCGCCAACGCCGGTTCGAGATTCTGCACCTCAGACGACTTTGTGGTTGTAACAGGGAAATGCGCAATTTTCGCTAAACAAAATAACATCAAGCGCGAAATTATTCAACATTGTGGCCTAGATAACAAGAAATTCATGCCCTGATAACGTTAAAACCACACGAGAGGAGCAGTGTCGATTATAATTGCCAATGTCTACTTACCAAGTTTACAGGGCTCAGACAAAAGCTCAAAAGACGTATTATTTTTTTAATCAGATATCTCGTGGCCGTGGCACGTGCTACAACGTTGCGTCGGACCTGCACCTTGCACCTACGTAGTCATAGGGCTTCAGACGCGCGTCAGTCTATTTCATCATGGAGCATCTGCACCAAACGTTTCCACCATTCACGCGACCGTTACGAGATACTAAATGAAGATAACGACGGAAGCACTGTATAATTGTTATGAGCAACGTTCGATTCGATGTTTCTAATTAATGTAATGAATTTGTTTTTTCGACACTATTCCATTCACGTCTGCTTCTCCTAATGCGCCATGTGAAAACTCTAATGAATGACCGGGAGAGGTTGTTCAGGGCACCAAATAATGTCACTGCGGTGCCTCTGACCGGGCGGTCCCGGGTTCGCGTCTCCACGGCGGCGGGGTTTTCGACATTAGCCAGGTAGCTGGGTCGAGTTCTGCCGCTGTCTGGGGAAGAATTCTTGAGGCCGGCTGCTCTGATCGTGGTTTCACCGATCAATACCAGGCGAATGCCGGAGCAGTACCCTACCAAACGGGCCATGGACCCGCGCGATCTTTCCTTCCCATTCCTTAACCTATCCTCAGCGCTTACACACACACACACTTACAAGCACTACACTGCTACATATGCCGGGCGACCGAGGGAGCTTAGAGCTTAGAGCTAGTCCCGGCTGAGGCGGTGCCGGAGATTCCCGGTTCTGGAGATACCTGGTTGAGGAAAAGCCCGCAAGCGGACGGTTAGGTCGGTGCCGGATATCGCCATCCAGAGGGGGAAGATCACCGCCACCCTAGGGCCAAAAGCATGTACTTCACGTACGGACTAATGTCCTTAGCTGTTGCCGTGCCCGGAATCCCGAGTAATAAATCAATCATCGAATGACTGGGAACTCCAATCTCATTTGCAGCCATGGCAAGACCTCTTCGCTTGCCCTCCCCTTGTCCCCTCTTGAGGAATGGCGAAGTGTCTCCCCATACCGACTATTGAATATCAATTGAGTTGTCTCTTGACAAAAAAAAACAAGAAAACAGTTTCATTAAATCAGTGTGAAATATAATTAATTAGATTTGCATATCGAGTTACGCTTAGATAGACACAAGTGACAGTTTGGAAAGCGACTGAAGTCCGTGTTTACTTGAGAGAAGTGTCCCTCCAAGGCGTCAGCTACTCAACCATACCCTAACGTGGAAGAGTAGAGCTTCTGGTTCGTAATCACGAAATTGAATATGTACACACACACACACACACACACACACACACACAGTTATGTACAATGATATTTTAGTTCCTCCGGTGCTAATCAACAAAAACACCAACAGCCGTCACGACGCAGCGTCTACAAACTGACATGGAAGTGCTTGCACAAGCACTGCTTGCTGTTTCACAAGTTGCAAGTAAGTTGTTGCCTCTCGTAATTGCTCCCGCCACTAGTATTGCCAGTAGAACCCTGGAATCTAAATCATGGACATCGGAAAAGGAAAATTAACCGAGAGTAGTATTAGCATTTACTAAGAACGTGCAGCGCAAGGAACGGTCGCCTTCACCCTTCGTTTCTCTCGTCAGTCGGTGCCTCCCTGAGTCTGCCATCTCCCTCGAAGAAAATTGCCAAATCGCACTCGGCAGCTTTTAGGGACAGAATAGTATTTACTTAATTTCCCTTCATTTTTTTTTACTAATTATCTTATCAGTAATGTTTGTCAAAGAAAGATACATAAAATAGAAAACAGATGATGAGAAAAAACAGGAAAACTAAGCCAAAGAAAATAAACCTCGTGACTTCCATGTTCCAGCACTAAGAGTATAAAGAATGTAATACATTGTTGCCTTTATTTTCTTTTTAGATTCTCCACAATTATTCAAAGACATTTCCTTCATCCTTCTCGGAATGCTGGGTGTGGCTATGGTATGTGTGTATTGTGGACGATTCCCGTAAATACGGAATTGGCTCATTGGTAAGAGCGAGAGCGGAATCAGGGAAGGAGCCGAAACCGCCCATAACTTCCGAGCGTGGTCCTGTTCTCTGCGCCGTGTGTCATATGGGCAAAAGGGAATTATACCTGGAGTTAACTGCCAACACTATACACTACAAAACCACATTCTCGCGCGAAGAGAAATCGCGGCACCAATTAATAATTTAGTGCCCTCCACGAGCACCGCCACTGTAACAGGCCATTTAAAGAAGTTTGGAGATCTTCGAAAGACTCGACATAGGTCTCGAGAGCCGCATAATTCATCGCCATAGACCTTACTCCTTATGGAGAACCGGCCTTTCCGCAATAGGGTGACACTGATTAGTGTTCGCACCGGCTGCGTTAGCTCAGAGCCAGCGCTGCCGCTGCCGCTGCAGTGGCTCTGACCGAGAGGTTCTGGGGTTCCCTTCCGACGGTGGCGGGTTTTCAGTGGATAGCTAGGTCGAATTCAGCTGCTGTCTGGAGGAGATTTCTACAGGCCGGCTGCTCTGATCGGCAACTTTCCTAGGTGTCTCAGATCAATACTAGACAAATGCCGGGGCAAGGTCCTAACAAATGGTTCATGAACCACGTGTAATCATTCCTTCGTCATCCTTGTCATCTCCTGTCCCCTTACACACACACTCACACACACAATACCGTAAATGCCGGGCTACCAGTAGGTATCGGGAGCTTGTCCTGGTTGGGGCGGGCAAATCTACGTGTAAGTTGGCGCCAGATCTCACCATCCAATAGGGGAAAACACTGCCATCAACGTAGGTGAACATTAACTACACTAACGGGACTAATAAGCATAGCAATAGATGTGCTCGGAAACATCAATTAATTAATTGAGATTCCGAGATTGATTCCAATAAATTGAGAATTATGCCATAACAAGCAACACAAGAAGACACAATTACACGAATATAGTCATGAAATGATGAGAGGTCAAGTATTTTATCTTCTAAGACGAGAATTTAAGTCTTTCAAATCTTACAAGAATTATACAGGATGGTAGAAACAGATGATTTGTCACGGATTATCACTGATTGAATTTCAATCACAGGCTCAATGGCAGGCAGAGCGCGTGGATGCACATGCCCTTGAATCCTCCATTCACAGACTTACGTAATGAAAATAAACGTTCAATTTGTTAACATTTATATAATTCTTCCATTAACTTCCTGGCACCTGACCCTGTAAATATTATTTTAAGTGATTTATCTCATTGATCTTCCTTTTCACATATCCACGTTACTGATTTGTCCTCAATAAAACTCGAACGTGTGTGAAATGATGCGGAACAATTCCAACGCGACCCCTTTTCCACAAATCTCTAGCTTTCCCTTCTCTGAATGGTAGTAATTAGATCGAAAAGTTTCTCTAAATATTTCGCTTCAATTCTTATTTTCGTAACAGAGGTCAGACATTAACGGCACGATCGAGCTTTTTTCCCATGATTATTTCAAAATACATTGTCACTTTTCCTCCATATCCTGTAGTATCATCATTTAAAACGACCTAAACAATAAGTTCTCAATGTTTTTGTTTCTAAAATCCGTGCTTAAGCATGATGTAAGTTCGAACACACGTCAATAATTAAAATCTATTAGTGTCGCCAGAAGATGTTTAAGTTTGGTGCAGGAGGCGAGCTGACAGTTTTGCATTCGTCTACTTGGATAGATGAGTCACGTAAAACTGTCAGATTAGAAGTTTTTGAGTTAAAAATTGCTAAATATGTCAAGAGTATGATCTTAGTTATATCGTTCCGGAGATCATTAACAAATTTAAATTTTAGAGGGTTCTTAATATGAAGCCCCTGGGACATTTTCATTATTTTCTATATAATGGCTGTAAGTATTTTCTTTACAATTTTAGCTCGAATAAAATAAAATGAACTTATAAAACATTGTGTAGTGTAGCGGTACAGAATTATTAAGATAAATTAAATTGAGTAAAGTAGATCTAAGAAATTTTTTACTGAAGAAAAATATACGGCGTCACGCGCGCAGCCCCCTTCTTGCAACAGCCGCGATCCCCTGACCCATTTCGGATGTTTATGACACCCCACCGAAGAAAGGGTAAATTGTCAGGCGCTCAGCTGCAGCCCCATCTGGAATACTTTCAAAACGCCTGTCATCGTGATCGGGGAAACCCAAAGCAATAATTCAGTAGCCGGGAAGCCCCTTCAAAGACGTTGCCTACTTCCGAGACGGTAGAGAAGGACACCATGCTCCGAGAGAAACAGAGAATGGAAAATTCCTATACTCCGCCGGAGTTTATTGGCCAAATTTAGTGTACAACGCCATCACCTTTAGCCAATAGCGACGCTATCGTCGTAGGGAACAAGAACATATGACGAGAAAGGGTGGGGATAAAAGTTAACTTCGTGCATTTATGAGAGACAAAAGTTCAGTTGGTTGAGAGACTTCTCTGGGGTGGGAGCCAGTCGCGGGGAGAGGCGAGTGCGCCTCTGAAGGCACTTGGTTGAAATTACTTGGTTGAGAAACTTCTCTGGGGTGGGAGCTATTCGCGGGGAGAGGCGAGTGCGCCTCTGAGAGCACTTGGTTGAAATCACTGGGGTGATAGACTGGAATTCTCAGTGAGAATTTTAGAGGAAGTGCAAAAGCACTTCAAAAGTAAATTGGAGAATCCTTTGTAATTGCGTATTCGCTACAGGATTTCGCAACTTCTGAATTTGTATTTGAGAGGATTCGCATAGTTCCGAGGGAAACATTGTTGTGTGCTACGCAACTGCGACCGGGGGCAATACACCCCGACGACATCTACCTACTCCGCCGGGCAGTCTCCAGACGACCCCTCTGCTGACGTCACGGACTGCCGCAGACGCCACGAGCCGCTGCCAGCCGCCCAGTTGGAGAGGGTGCAAGCCATCCCGCATTCCAGAGAAGATCGCCCCGGCCGCACACAAGCTCCGCCGTGCCCGCCCGGGCCCATTGAGCACTTCTGTCACGGAGGGCTCTCAGGCAAATGTAACTGGGGCAATAAACCTTTTGAAGTATTGTCAAAGCGGTGCCGCGCCAAGGCACAGAAAGGTCCTCAGGGACAACCCTGTAAATCTAACTATAAAATAATTTTGTACTCTTCTCTAGTTGTAAGCTTTCCTTTTAATTTTAATCTTTATTTTTTCTTTATTCAATCTTTTCTTTCCTTTTTCATTAATGTAACTTCCCTGGTACAGCTTTGTCCAGGAATAAACGTTGTCTTTTACCAGTAATCAAATTGTTTATTTTGGATGCCCATGAATTTAGTTAACAATTCCTTCCACCACCTAATTTTTAAATGAGCAAAGGAAATTGTTACAATTGGCTAGTTTTTAAACGAGTAAAGGGAATAGGACCGACTGAGCTATAACCGGGCCGCTAACCGCGCATTTTCCAACGATCCCACGTCGCCGGGAGATGAGTGGAGGTGTTACAGTAGTAACAATTTTCATTAAAACCTCTGAAAGTTTCAAAATTGCAAAAGTACAAATTTATTTCTGAGCTTTCAAATTTCTAAAATTAAAGCCAGAAATTTCTTTTTACTGCCATTTGCCCCTCAATTTTAGATCTCTAAGGGTCGGTTTCACCAACAGCTTGAGTAAAGTGGAGAGTAGTTACCCGAGAGTAGTAATTATTTACTCTAATATAGTAACTCTCGAGTAGAATATAAGGGTTTCACCATGCTTCTAGAGGGTTATTTTACTCTAGAGTACATAGTCTCAGAATTACTCCGCGAATCAGCTGAACGCTCAATATTTGAGAGCGATTCAAGAGGCTGTGAGATAACGAGATGCGAACGCTGGGAAACACCGCGGACCAACGCGAACCTTTGATTAATTCCTTATATTCTATCATTCATTTCAGTTTCGGAGTTCTTGACGGTGTCTTAGCATTATTATCTTGTGTGGTGTTATGGTGATTTGAGTTAGCATAGTTCATTTCTTAGTTTTTATATCTTTATTTCTTAATAAATATTCATTTTTCTTTCATGAGTTACTACTTTGTTATCAATGCAGAAAAAATAAATTTGCAGTTTGTTTACCGATGGCGGTGCAAATACATTTTCTATAACTCGGAAACGAAAATGATTAGTTTTTCAAATGTTGCTGATCTCACGTCCCTTGCCTCTCATGTATGTTATGTGTTGTCGCGGAGGGCCTCCCGTTCTGCTGGCCCCAGATCAGAGGAGCCCGCAAGTGGGCTGGTGGATAGTATGTGGCGGAAATGTGCTCCATCGGTACGTGAAAGGGAACCAGCTCCCGGCTGGATAAAAGGAAGTTTGATGCAGAACTGTAACTGCGAGGTAATAACAGTAGCATATTTACGGGGCTTTGTGACGAGGGTTTCTCATAAATGGTTTATAACTGTCGTATTTGCTTAGCACCTAATACCGGATAAGGCACCTAAGTCGCCCACAGCAAATATCATCAAAACGGTATGAGGTAACGGGATGCGAATGCCGAGGTGCTGAAGATGAAGAGAAAATAACATGTCTTGTTTTCTTGCTTCTAACATTCTTAATTTTGGAGATTTTAACGTTACTTTGATTTTGTAAATGGACGAGTATTTTTACTCACCTTTTAAAGTTTGCAAAGAGAGGAATATAATGATATAAAAATCGTTAATATTCGAAAAGAAACTGCAGAAAAATATTTTTTACATTTCCTCAGATATCACCTCTAGCCTTGCTTGCGCTCACAGATTTCTACCTCGCTCCCGGTCTACCTCCCCACGTGCGACCTCGCTTTTGTGTGTCAACTGGGCGCACGGCTTAACGCACATTAAGTGATCCGAACGAGAGCTATCTAGCTAATGTCGAAACTCCTTCCACCGATGGCACGCGAACCACTTCCTCTTCCCGGTTAGCGGCACTGCAGTAACACCACTTGATACCTGAGCCACCTTTTCCGCTACCAATGAGCCAGTAGTGTATTAGGAGATTTCATATAACTGCTTTGCAAAATGCGACATTTTCCCCTCATTTTTTGGGCAATGCCTTATCAACATACGAGTATGTTCGACAGATGATGTTCTGAATCATTCAAGGAGATTTCATGAACTTGCCAAACATTAGTGAACACAGGGTTGCCTAACAATCAGAGGCAAAAACCAACTTTTAAAAGCATGTAACTCCGTTATATGCAATATAATCTTTATAATATGCGTTATAAAGCATATAACTCCGTTATCGCCAAATAATCAATATCGAAAATGTGATAATTTATTCTGTTTACCCTGCAGAGAGAATTACTACTCTCGACGATATTGTTTCGATGCCGCAGTTGCCCACAAAGCGCCCCCTTGGTCAGAGGGGCCGCAACTCTCATACTTCAGGTTCATTCGCCTTGACCTCCAGGGATATTTCTCCGGCTTCCACTGGCCTCGCCGCTCCCGTAATAATCACGCGACCCACAAATGAGGAAACCGTTTGTTTCAAAATATTCCTTCCTGAGTCACGATTGGAAAAATTCCTCTACTTCCAAAGTGGCGCGCGACGATACAACTCCACATAAAAGTGAAGAGAAGCTTGAGAAGGAAACTGGGAGTCTACATTTTTCCGCCAGAGTTTTGAGGCGAACGGTTCAGCAGTGAAGAAAGGATCGAGTCTAATCCCTGACAATCACATGTGAAATTTGCCCGACAAAACGAGTTTGGCTGCTTCTCAGGGGCTAGTCCATTCTTTCTCGCTCTAGACGTCGTAGAGTTAGCATCGCTCCGCTTATCGCTGTGCTTCAGTGTTACGCTCAAACTCGTGTTTAGTGCAAGTACAAACGGGCGCCGCTACCAACGGCTCCACATACTTCGAACGGTGTTGTTGTTTTTTTTTTTTTTGAGTGAAACAGTATTTTTTTATTGTGCTTAACAAAATATATTAGTCGTCAGTGAAACTGTAGTGCTGCAGCGAAAGCTGTATGTTCCCAACACGTCCCCCCGCGCTGGGAGGTCTACTAGTGTCAGCAGCTCACGTGCTAAATGGTGACACACCAAATCAGTTCACAGCAATGAATGGAGATGTGCTTCCATTTCCACCCCAAATGGAAAATATTCAACCCCTGGAACAATTCAACACGTCACAACCGCCCGCCCAGCAGCAGTATGGAGAAACGGAAGGGACTCTGACCAACCTTCAGTCAGTAAGCACTAAAGATGCTTATTTTAACAGGTATGGAGTTGCCACACAGCAATCAGTTAGTCAACAGTCAACCAGTGGTTTTAATGAAAACAGTAAAAGTCTAAAACGCATGCACGTAGATCTACCAGATGAAAACAATGCTTCTAAAAGAATATTGTACAACGTGCCTGTCAAAAATAGGTACCAAGGTTTTCAAAATATGACCGAAGAAAATTCGCCAAACGAACGGGAAGAAAGTGAAGAATCCATCATTAAAATACCCCCCTTTTATGTCCATAAAGTACTCGACTATCCCCTATTTATCAGTGAACTAAAAGCTATTACAAAAGACAATTTTTCTACTAAATTAGATAAAGACACTATTAAAATTAAATTCAACTCAATAGAGGACTATAGAGAATACCGAAAATTCTGTGAAAAAGAGAATATCGAGCATCACACATATAGGGACCCTACCCAAAAAACTTTTTCGGTTGTAATAAAAGATCTGCCAATTACCTATTTAGAAGAGGAAATATTTAACGAACTTTCGAAAAACTTTCGAGTATTAAAAGTTGTTAAGACTGTTCGGATGAGAACGTAAACCGTTAACTACCGTTGCGTTCGATTTAACGGATAATGAAAATAACAAAGCAATTTTAAGAATAAATCAGTTTATATACAGCATTGTTAGAGTTCAAATTCGCATAAAGTCTAAAACTCCCATCATGTGCAAAAATTGCCAGACTTTTGGTCATTCACAGGCAAATTGCGAAAGGCGATGTGTGAGATGCTTAGAAAGCCATCATTACTCGCAATGTGATAAACCTAAACATAATAATGTACCAAAGTGTGTTAACTGCAGTGGGGAGCACACGGCTAACTATAAAGGCTGCAAATCTTACAAAGAAGCAGTTAAAAAATATAATTGGAATCAGGTTAATCAAAAATTTTCAGCTCACAAACTGCCAAATAGGCAGTTTTCTAATCACCAATTAAATCAGAACACGCAACCTTATCACTATGCCCCTCAAGAGTTTCCTCCTCTGCCGCTTAATTCAACGCCCTTGCCTTCTTTCGCTTATCGCACGAGTCAGCCGCCTAGGCCAGATAACAGGAATTCTCCCCCAGTTCTCCAAAATATGAATGTAATAAACGAAAACCTAATCCAAACAATTATAAATAATATTCTTTCTGCAATCATTCCTCACTTGCAACAAATGGTTCAAAGACTTATTTCTGTTCATATCAATGGCACAAAATAAAATAGAAAACTTCAAAATTCTCAACTGGAATGCAAATGGCGTAAAGCGCCAAGTGAACGAACTAAGATACTTTCTACAAGTCCATGACATAGATGTTGCTTGTATTTCAGAAACACATTTAAAGCCGGTAGAAAAATGTTCGATCCCAAAATATTTATCATACCGCAGTGATCGAATTTCTCAAATAGCATCAGGTGGGGTAGCAATTCTCATCAATAGGAAAATTAAACATACACTGATACAATCCCCATCCTCAAATTAAATAGAAACAATTATTATCAAAATTGAATTGATCTCTTCTGACATAACTTTGATTGCAGCATATAAACCTCCCAACAAAAAGTTTCCCTCAAGTTTCTTGAAAGCATTATTTGATGGAAGATCGCAAATAATATTAGCAGGAGACCTGAATTGTAAAAACCAAGTTTGGAACTGTAATACTACTTCATATAATGGGAAACTTATTCATAAATTCGCACTGCAAAGAAATCTAAATATACTAGCTCCTCCAGAGCTCACATATTACCCCTATAACCCAAATGTAGTTCCTGATATTCTAGATATAGTTATTACACAAAATTTAAACATTCCGATTTACCAAAATGTGAAACCAGAATTAGCTGAACCTCAGGCTCATCAAAACGAAAAAATTATCGAGGGAAAAGTTAATTGGGACATGTATAGAAACATTCTAACAAATGAATGTCAGTATCATAAGAATCTTAAAACATCTGAAATAGACAGTGGTATCAACTCTCTTGAAAACATAATTAAAAATGCTGTCAAAAGGTCATCTATTAAAGTTAGGAATTTCACGAAAAAATATACTCCGATTCCTAAACCACTCCTAAATTTAATTAAAGAAAAACATAACCTTCGTAGAATGTGGCAATATTCACGCAATAAAACAGTGACACAAAAATTAAACAGCATATCTGTAAAAATTAAACAAGAATTACATAAAGTGAGGTGTACACATTTCCAAAACGTTTTAGGCAGCATCCCTCCAAACTCCAGGACAATGTGGAATACAATTAAAATGATTACAAAAGAAAAATCTTTTATCCCTCAATTATCCTCTAACTCAGGACTAGCAACGACGGATTTCGAAAAAGCTGAAACTTTAGCGGACCATTTTGAGAAAATATTTATAACTAACCCGGTAACCGACATTGACTTCCAATTAGAAGTGGAAAAAAATTATCAATACCGCGATATTCCGTCCCAACAAAAACTAAATTTATAGCCCCGTCTGAGACATACCAAATAATTACGGCTTTAAAACCGAGAAAATCAGCAGGCCATGACTTAATAAATAATAAAATGATGAAAGAATTACCTCGCAATGCAATTACTGCATTAACAGCTCTTTATAATGCTTGTCTAAGATTAGGCTATTATCCAAAGACCTGGAAAACTGCTATTATAACACCAATTTGCAAGCCGAACAAAAATCCACAAGATCCTCTTAGCTATAGACCAATTAGTTTGTTACCTTTGCCAACCTTACCGACCTTTGCCAAAATGTTCGAAAAACTTATAAAATCCCGACTATTCAAATTTTTTACCGAAACAAATGCGCTACCAAATACGCAATTCGGATTCCGTCCAAACCACTCCACAAGCCATCAACTACTAAGAGTAACGGAGTACATTGCTGAAGCATTTCATAACCGAATGTACACAGCTGCATTTTTTCTCGACATCGCACATGCCTTTGATAAAGTGTGGCATCTTGGGCTACTTTACAGGTTGCAAACCTTAGGAACCCCCGATTATCTCCAAAATATCATTAAAAGCTTTCTGTCAGAGAGGGATTTCAAAGTTAGTATTAATAACAATAAATGAAGAGTACATATCATCAAAGCCGGTGTGCCGCAAGGTTCCCCACTCTCTCCCTTATTGTTCAACATATTGTAACACTAACGATTACCTGTGGAATCGATTAGCGACCCTGCCACTAGCTCAGATCGGTGATGGAAGGAACAGTTACACAGTACAAGAGAAACACAACAAAAAATAAACACTTGTTCACTGGTAAAATGATTCACTTTAATCCTGAGCAAAAAAAATAAACAAAATTGCACCAGGGAGATTACAATTCTTACACTAACAATGGAAAAGAAAAATTATAGAGAAAAGAAAATTAGGCATGTTAGTAATTATAGAAAAAGACTTATAACTAGGAAGAAGGTCAACTTATTACAAATAATATTTACAAGCGTTACAGAATGATAATTTGACGTGCCCAACACATTACTGCGTTACATAAGTTTTGTAGATGAATACCCGTCAGGTCATCAACCTCGTAGGGTCCTTTATGTGCCCAGGCAGGCACTCGGCCAGCAACTGGGAAGGAGGGCGGCGGCCTTGGGCGAGGGGGCGACGGCGGCCGTCCCTCACCCCTCTTGGCGCGTGGCGTCAGCTGAGCGGTCCTCCGCTCATTCAACCAGGGGAGGCGATGTCCCGGGCGGTCTGCCCGCGATGTCTAGGCGACTAGAAGTTCTTGGAGATCGTTGCAGTGACGTCTAGAAGATTCTGGTTGATACTGGTTGATACTGGTCGATACTGGTTGATACTGGGCGATCTCAATGTCCGAAACGTAGTAATCAGCCTAATGTCTCTTTAATTTTTGTAACAGAACTTCGGAAAGTCTAGCGACAAATAACTCCCACCCCAGAGAAACAATTTTTCTCTACCCACTTTTAAACGCCTCAGAGGTCTACTTGCCTCTCCCCGACGAATAAATCCCACCCCAGAGAATTAATTTTCTCAATTGTTGTCGGCTAGTAGCTCTCGCTCCTTCCGAAATCTTTCTAAATCTTTCAGAGACAAACTGGCCTCTCCTCGACGAATAATTTTCTCCCGGTGAAGTAATTCTCTCCCGACTCCCGTTAGCCCAAAACTCAAATCAAATCTGATAATTTCTAAGTTCGGCAGAGGTGAACTTGCCTCTGACCGAAAAATATTCCCCCCAAAGATGTTTCTCCCCCGACTGCCCTGCGTCTTCTCCCGACTGATGCCCCAGCTATTCTGAAATTCTCTCCGTCGAAATCGCTCCAGGTTACCTCTTCTCCCCACCCCAATTTCTTACGTGCTCTAGTCCCCTTTGATAGCAGTGTCGCTATTGGTCGGAAGTTGTGTCGCAGTGAAACATTCTAACCCAATCGCAGCGTGAGAAGCAAAGGAAACTTCCACCCTTTGTGCAGGCTGCGAGCATGCGGGCTGTTCTCGAACCTTCTAGAAATCTAGCCCTCGCTTGCGTAGGGGGGCGCGTTCGATGACAGAAGTATCGCTCTGGGCTCCCCCGAAAGTGGGTGGTCTCGAAATCTGCAGCTGGCTCTGAACACTTGTACAGTATCTGTCAACAGCAGTCCTCCAAACGACCGGCTTAATGGAGATGAGGCGGTAATGGCCCACGCGATAAGTGAGACTACGCGTGCAATGCAATCTGTTTAAACTTCCGGTAGAATTCTGGGTGGTCCGAGTTTGTTATATTTAATTTTTCCAGCATGAATTTCGTTTCGAAAAGTATGACGAAATCGGTTTCGCTACAATATATATAGCAGACTATCCAGAAATGACTTACTCAGAAATAGCACTTTATGCAGATGATACCGTATTATTTAATGCAAATTCAAACATTAAAAACGCTTGCAAAGATCTCCAGTCGGACTTAAATGAATTTGTCGAATGGACAATGAAATGAAGAATTGCCATAAACCCTACCAAATCACAGCCTAAAATATTCTCGCTAAGAAAAATACATCAACCAGGACAAATTAAAATCAATAATACTGCAATTCCTTGGCTCAATAATGAAACGCCCGTAAAATATCTGAGTGTTTTACTGGATCAAAAATTAACATGGAAAAACCATATTCAAGAAATAACGAATAAAACATACTCAAAAATTAACAAACTTTACCCCATATTTAATAACAAGTCATCGCTTAATCTGGACTGCGCACTATCAATTTTTAAAACGATAATACGTCCCTCATTAACATACGCCTGTCAAATTTGGAACAATGTAGCAAACACACATCTAAAGAAACTACAAATCATTCAAAACAAGTACCTACGAAAAGCCGTACAAGCCCCTTGGTTTATTCCAAATAAGCAAATTCACAGAGAGCTAAACATTCCTTCCATTAACGAATATATTCAACAGATGAGTAACAGATTTTTCACCCTGCTTCCGACGTGTACAAGTGCACAAATATTTAATCTAGGCAAAAATGCTTCCATCCCAATCCGCATTATTTCCCGATACCCCAAAGACTCTCTTAAACCACCTTAAATTAGCATAATTAAAGGTGAAAATAATAATAATAAACCAAACTTAAAATGAATTTCTTTTGAATGACTGCTCTGCAGACTTAGTTTACGAGGTAGCCGTGTGGCCCTTCTCAAATACTGTTAGCCGAAAGGCCAAAAATTATGTGTATTAATAAATTGTAAATTAAAAACCCTGAAAGGCATATTATGCCGAACAGGCAGAAAATAAATTTAAAACAAAGGGGGGGGGGCTAGTCCAACCCCTGTGAAGTGTCCTAAACATTACCACTGTCCTAATTCCTTCTCAATTCCGGCCGCTGGGTCTGCAATTTTATTCTAGCCTGATACATGCAATTCGTTATATCTCTCGTTATATCTCTGCTACACATATGAGACTGCCGGAGCAGTAACCTGCCATACGGACCACAGATGCACACACACACACACACACACACACACACAGAGTATTTGCGCCTTCGCGCACTACCCTATCACACACGTGAGGAGACCAGTCGCAGCTCAGAGCTTGTTCGGTCTGCGGGGATGGAACAGAAGAACACTTCGCGCGCCAGTGCGAGGGTGGGGGCCGGTAATGACGCTCCAGCGGGGCGGGAACATCGCTGCAGTCTGCCAGGACATGCAGATCACTCACGGGGCTACGTCGGTGGCGCCCACCCACGAGGCTCACTGCACCTGCAAGCCAATGGGGAAGCAGTACCAGTTCTCGACCCAACCATGACAGGTTTTATTCAGCTGGGCCCCATACACCACCACCTTTGTGATGGATTTCCTGCAATGACAGCCGTCCCCCGCCCTTGGTTTTCTTTTCGGCAATGTGAGCGAACATCTTAGCACGTTTCTCACGTATCTTTTTCTTTCTAAATTTTCGAAAATTTCAAATATTACAAAATTACAAATATTCCAAGGAGGAATGTGATGTTGTAGCACCAGTAATATTTTAAATCTTCTGACTAGAACTTTACTTGAATCTTTGGATCTGAACTGTGTGCCAACGAAAAAAATTCTACCCACTAATACTACGTAAATATATTGCAAAGAGTAATAGACAAAATTTCACATAATAATACAAAATACAATAATTTTCATAATTTAAAAATTGTTTTAATTTTGCAACTTTTCAAGATGAATCATGGAATCATGGAACCTTGGAGTCGCTGATGAGATATGTTGTTTTTATAGGATGGAACACGGAGGCCGTGAAGACTGCTCTTCCGCCTAAACCAGTGATTTGAAGGTCGTTGCGGCCAATGAGAGTTTCCAGCAGTTGCAGATGCTGTGAAATCTCCTACACTAGATGCAAGCATGAGAAAGAAATTCCGCCGAAACATCCTCCGCCTGAATGAATCGACTCTTTTCCGCAAAAATTTGGCGAACGGCAAGACGAACTCCTGAGTGGAATGGCAACTTCAAACTTTTGGCGCGAAGTTGATTTGTTACGCGGACCCAAGTTCATTACGAGGCTCTGATCTTCAGCCTAGGCGATTAACAAGAAACAACTACGAGTCCAAAATATTCTTTCCAACGCATTTTATGCAAAAATAATTTTTGCATTTTACTTTCTCGCTTTAATACGTACGTAGTAAAGAGAAAATATTGTAACTGTTCGGCGGAGATTGGCGATTTTTTCACAGCAAAAGTCTGATTGGCTGGTAACTAGAAAGTGCATAAATGTTGTTCCTATACGTAGTATCATCGTTTTGTGAGTTTTAGGAACAGAAAATTCGACTGACGGCAAATCGTCTGTCCGCCAGTCGGTCCGGCAGTCTGTCGGTTCGACCTCCTTTTGCCCATTGGTCATCTCCAGCTCCTAAATAATTCAAACGATTTTCTCCGAGATTGAAATTCCCCGATAGACCTGGACGAAATCGAGACCCTGTGGGTTTGAAACCGATAATTTGGTTTTTGCAGGCACTTTACATGATGCCTCAACATTTTCAAAATTTCTCGAAAACGGTTCCAAATTTTTTGATTAAACATTGTTCTCAGATAGCGTAATGAAACGGCGTACTGGCGTTTAAAAACTGTCCCAGGTTTAATTTGCAATAAGATGTTTAATTTTTCGAAAATTGCAAAAGTTCAACATTTTCCCCGTCTTCCTACAACTACAATTTTGAAAATAGATATTTGTTGCTGAACAAATTCTGTTGTTGATAAACAGATCTTGAAATAAGGACATGTGCAATTTTTAGAAAATATGAGTAGTTTCCGCGAAAATATAGATAATTTTAAGCAATTTTTATTAAAAAAGTTACAATTTATTTCGTTAATTTTTCTAATATACACCAAAGGACTAAAAAATGATGCTAATCATTTTCGGCGAACTCTCGATAATTTCGACAATTGAAAATATTAGCATTGCGAAGTAAAATATTGATGAATATTGATTGTTTTCTCATAGAAAATGTGTTCTAGAAAAACAGATTTTTAATTAAGGTCATGTATATTTTTTGAAAAAGCAAGTAGTTTACGCGTAATTGACGTTACTCCATTTTATTTTTAAAAATTCAAAAATTGATCCTTTTTTTTAAAAAAATCCTATAATAGAACAAATTTTCGTAAAATTTTCTTAATTTCCGAAAATTGCAAAAGTTAGAAATAATACGAGAAAGTTGGTACTGACTCACGAGAAAGTAGACTCACGTAGTTTCTACTTTAGAAACGGACCATTCTAATTTGAATTACCATACAGAATTCCCTCATTCCCGGAATTCAATCTTCGCTTTGTTTCACCGATATCGCGTCGTCGGGAGGCAATGCATGAACGGGAGAAGGGTACGACCCAGGTACTGAATGTTCTGAACGGGTTCCATTTGTTAGGGCACAGCTCTGGCATTCGACGGGTATTGATCGGAGAAACCACGGAAAACTACCGATCAAACCAGCCGAGCTGTACGATTCTCCTTGTAACGTTGCAGAGACCTTGCAACGTTGCAGGCAATGCTGCTATTGAGTCGTCACTGCAGTGTCTCTGACTGGTACGTCCGAGGTTCGAGTTCTGACAGTGGCAAGATTTTCGACACAAGCTTAGTCGGATTTAGTCGCTGTTTGGAGTAGAATTCTAGAGGCCGACTGCTCTGATCGGTAGTTTTCCATGGTTTCTTCGATTAACATCAGCCGACTGCAGGGGCAGTACCCTAACACCCGGTCCACAAACCGCGCGCGATCATTCCCTCCTCTCCCTTGTTATATTCTCACTCCTTACACACAATTACACAAACACGCACTGCACTACCACACATGCCGGGAGGCCGGATGGGGGCGTTGCCCTGGTGATGGGAGATGGAGGAGAAAGCCCGCTAGGGGGCAGACGGGTAGGTCGGCGCCGGATCCCGCCCTCCAGCAGGGGACGATCACCGCCACCTCCCGAGGAAAAACATGCACTACACTTACGAGAGTAATGGCCTCAGTAATTGACGCACCAGGAATCATTAACAACCAATGAAGAATCCGGTACATCACAAGCTCAATCCACAACACAATCGAGATCAACTCGGAACTGGACGGGCGCCGCCTAAACTTCGCCGCCCGAGGCCACGAGGCGCGAATCGCCGCGCTGTGCGTCGGCTCGAACACGTTAGCCTTTTCACTTTGAATTAATGTTCGATAATAAAATGTTTCTGGAAAACTCCTCTGCCTCGCGTCTTCTGGGAAACAATAATTTTTAATGACCTTCAGCCGAGAACGTTATGTTATCTTTTTCTCTCGTAATTTCCGTCAAAGAACCTGAATCATAGAATTCTCTCATTTAATTTTCCTTGATTGTAACATTTGCCTCGTTTATAATCCTTCGTCTAGCATCACTCACTCCGTATGGTAATCCTAACGTCCTTTATATTCCTAAATACATTAAGATACCCGGTTTATAATTTTAATGGATTTCCTGAGAATACGTTTATTGCGAAAATACATCAATTTCGCTTTAAAAGCACTTTGTTGTGAATATTCAGGAAAACCAATTTACGAATTGAAGAGACTATTTCCAACGGAACTAATCTCCACGAAACGTAGTTTTTTTTTCAGGAAAAGACAAATTAATATTTATCTATATACTTAAATCCAATGGTTTTCGGATAACGTTTAATATACCAGTATGAGAATTGCAAATTTTGAATATACCACTAGGCAGCACGGCGGAGAAGCATCTTAAAATAGTTTTGATATGTAAAACAAATGGAAATGGGATACGACATTTTGGAAATTAACACTTCATTTCTGAGTTCAAATAATTCAATTGTTCAAGAAAACATGCTTGAATTAAGTTGTCACTTTTATAGTCACTTTTGTTGTTAACACGAAAATATTTTAATATATTTGTCTGTTAATCTTTTAAATGTAAGTATTCTTTCTGGCCATCATTTTTTACAAACAGTTATTTTATTATTAAGTGGCATGTGCAGTGTGTTGTGCTAACAACTATTAACAAAATAATTGTCTGTAAAAAATTGATGACCTGAAAGAATCATTACATTTAATACGAAAACAACGTGCCTCTAGGCATTCGCTTCCTGGCTCACCTCTGACCAGAACCGAACCTGGCACTCGTCCCAAGTCCGCTGAGCCAAGACCGCTCCGCGCCCGCGGCCTTCGGATGGGCTCGTCGGCGGGGCGTGGCAGGGCCTGGGCTGAGGCGCGCGCCGCGGAGCCAGGAGTTCCTGGGCGTCCCCGCTGGGGGGGAAGGGGGGAGGGGGGAGCCAGCTCATCGCGGCGCCACGCGCGTCGCTGCGCAGCTGTTTACTACGCCTTCCGCCGCGCCGCCGTGTTTATCTCCGCGTTCCCCACGCGTCTGGCCTCGCGGCACACTTCGCGGCTTTTCGGCCGCTCGCGACGCAACAACAACAACAACAACAACAAGCTCACGATTCCGCCTTCTTAAAAACCTTCTTGGCAACGTCCTCAGACGACCCGCGGAGGGCTCGGTCTTGGGTCCAGCTTGGTGGAGTATTGGTTACATCCACGGGTTGCTTCAGTTGCTCGGCGGTACCCCCGTCGTTAGTGCCAAGGAAAATAAAGTGGAAAAGGCAATTTGGGGGGGATCAGCTCATGTTTTAGTCCTTAGCATCTCCGTAGGTCGGGGCCTTCGTTTAGCTCTTGGACAAACTCTGAAGAAGAAGAATAGGAAATATTATCCTGGTTCATTGAATTATTTTGCGATGTCCACGTCGTTAGTGCAAAAGAAGATTCATTTTTTTTCTGGGGGGGGGGGGGAGCTCATTGTTTAATTCTTTGTGTCCCCACAGTTCGGGAGGGGTTCGTACCTTGATTTGCAACTTGGTCCAGCGCTGGTGGAGAGTTGGAAACGTCATGGGCGAATCCCCGGCCGTGGATGGCGCGGTGGGCGCAATGGAGAGGTGCCCCCGGGATTTGTCCGAGTGGCCCCGGTTGGTTCGGTTCCAAATAACCGTTCTCTTTCATTCCACATTCAATTACACTCGCAACAATCGTTTAATAAAATGAAGAAAAAATAAAATATTTGTTCCTTAAATTTGCCTTAAATTTTAGTATCATAAATAAATTGTTTTCATGTGAAATATTTACAGTTGGAGGAATCATAAAACAGTAGGAATTTCCAGTGCCCCCTACACAAGTTTGCCAACGTTCCTGAAATAAATGCGAAACATTTCTGTAACTCGCTGACCACCCCATCAATTTACTTTGGCATGTTCGAGTGTTTAAAAAAAGTAATTGAGTGAACATCCTTCCCTTTCTCAAAGTCAAAATTGATTGCTCGTAGCTAACGTGGGCAGGAGAGGGGGTAAGAGGACACCATCTCCGGATTCCAATGTAGACCAAAATAGGCAGAAAATATCCCGTTCTGGCTTTAATTCGGTTTTCCATGCGAAGGGTGCATGCGTTAAGAATAGGCTCAAAAGCCCAGGTGCCTGAAAATAATTTTAGGGCACTTCATTTTCAATGCTCCGCAAAATTGTTCCGGAGCGCGGAACCGAATTTGTTGCGGAATTGAATACTGCACGCGTATTTGAAGCGTGGCTAAAAGAACAGCCTCAACGTACGCCTCTGCTATCCTGATAAATAACGTGTACTTTAGAGCACGATAACTGTCATATTGTGTGATGGATACACGTCAGCATCACACATGTATTACCACTGATACACTTGAACGAGCTTGGTAATTCAACATGAGCTTCCTATTTTAAATGTTCTGAATGTTTTCTACGTATTTGAAAGGAAGGGAAGATACAAATCCATTAGCAAATGCAGCACCGTCTCCCTCGTCACGATAATCTGTGCGACTAACCCTGACACCCACGCGACAGAAGAGGTGTCTCACGGACCTAACAAAAGAAAAGAAACTTCTCACACCCTCCTACGCAACTGCCTTCTCCACTTCCTGGTACATTTCATTTTGCACCGCGGGGAGCACTGCATCGAATTAGATACATCTCATTGCCTGCGCTGGTTTCTGTGCATGCGCTCACACGTTATGATGCTGTTACATTGGAAAACTATACACGACTAGAATTATCGTAAGTACGTGAGTCGTATAATTTACTATACAAATAACGTGATCGAGGAAGGTGTCATTTCTTTTCAAATGTGGCAGCAGATGTGTGCTGCTATTTCTACAAATCCATGATGCAATATCAGGTTGGTGGCAGCCGTAGTCGAAACAAATTCGAATCACGAGAGTATGGCGCCATTGAAATTTAGCATCAGATGCGCTCTTCGCCGCGCTTTCTCACAGTTCGCATCGAATTCCATTCAGAATAGTCTTAGAACAAACATTATGTAAAACTCTTAAATCTTCCAACAATTTCTCTAAAATGCAATCTCATAGATAAACAAAGACAAAAAGTTAATTTGGAAAAATTATCTAATACACACGGCGAATAAAACAAATATTAAAATACTTAAACTTTACCCATTTACAAATAAAAAATTTTCCATCAAAATTGAAACAGCTATCACAATATACAAAACAGTAATCTGCCTTTCCCTCACATATGCATGTCCAATATGGGGTGGCACAGCAAAAACAAATTTTTGCAAAACTGAGGTTATTCAAAATAGATTCTTTAGACATGTGTTAAATTTTCCATGGTTTATTAAAAATAATCAAATTCAGAGAGAACTTTCTGTTGAACCCCTTCAAAGATGGATAAATAAATTATCAGTTTCTACTCTTCACGTACCTCTTGCCCACTAACTTTCCAATTAGGACAGTCAGCTCATCCTTTACCCCTAATTAAATCTCGTCATTAGAAAGCTTTATTACTTCGTCCTAATTCCACTGATTAACTATTCAATAGTAACAAATCACGAAAACTAAAATAACTGTTCATAGGCCTCTTCTCAGAACTACCTCAAAGATTGTTAATTATGTTTAATTTTGTTTATAATACACCACAAAATTAATATAATTTATGTATAACATCATCAAACCCTTGAAAGACATGTTTATGTCGAACAAGGAAAATATATAATTTTCAAAAATTGTTTTCGAATTCGCTGTACAAAAAGTCCCAATTACCCTCATCACATGGGGTCAGGTCACATGCAAGGCGAGAATACAGAACGACTACATGCAATTTACGAGACTTAGTGTGAACGCTTATGTAAGGTAGTACGTGTCTTCTGGAGAAGACAATAGCCGGACTACTTATTATAGCAAGTCAGGGTTCCCTCAAACCGACCCCTCATTGCCATCGCCCAGAGCAGCCACCCACGTCACTCACAATATATTAAGTTCAGTAAGACAAGGTCTCGGGATCGATTCTAGTAAAGACTTTTAATGCGACTGATCGTTTTTGATTTAATTTGCTTGAAATACAAAGAAGAAAAAAACATTTTCACACACATGGTGCCGTCAAGCAGCGATAACATTTGCAGCGATAATTACCGAAGTTCGAAGAAACGTTCTTTAGATTTTTGGTTACAGAAATATTAAGGGACATTATACTTTATTGGCTGCTAGTTTGCTGTGCCTGAAGATTACAATTTTCTATTTGAAAGCCCCAGGGCAACTCACTCCAATCTCATCCAGTTTCATCCTCTGTTCATTGTTATTAAATCTCAAAGCAGGAACACGGATGTGCATCAGGGCCAGCGCCACCGAATGCGAAGGCCGCACGCGCGTCGCGGGTTGAGGCCACTACCCTATGCCATCCAGCTTGTTGGGCGGGCCTCGTATGCCTCTGATGCCGTAAGTTCGTTCAAAAACGTCTTGCTGTCCCGATATGTATGAAATGGTGCCATCAACATACGTTTTCCAAGTACACTAATCTCGTTTTCTTCACTTCTCCAACTCACGCATACGCACAGAGTGTTTAATGCGCTTCTAAGAAACATTTACTGTAACTTGACCCCGAATAATTCCAGCGTGACGGTCACACACAAACTCCGCTCGGCGCGCGCCAAATCAGAGCAGCGTCGCTTGCGGAAGACCATCTGCGCCGCCGCTGCCCCACACCTCGCCCCCACACGCACAAACCCACGCACTCACACACAATCACAGACCCGTATGCACACGCACGCTCACACACACAAATAAACGCACTATGACACACATTTGCTCACACACAAACAAAAAAGAAAACACACATACAAACACACACTTGTATGCACTCGCGTGGGCACACGATGTCGCGCCAGGGTCCTTCTCTTAGGACGCTATTTTTCTGAAATACGGAGATACAATAAAATGAAATAAAAGCTACAGGTTTGTTGGTGTTACATTCTAAATATTTCAGTAGCATATTTCGAGGACTAATCATGAATAGATCTATTGTCGGGAACGTCTAGTTTCTTTGTAGTTGACAAGGTAGTCGACTACCGCCATTTAAATAGAGTATCTGATGATGATGATGATTGTGGTGGTGGGGCGGGGGGGGGGGCTAAACTGTCGAAAGCTCCTCAATATTTAAAGTAAATATGTCGGAAAAGACAACACCTTCTATTTTGAATAAACCTAGTAATATCTTTAACCTTTTTTTCTGGGGCTTTTATCCATCGGACTGCTGGTTACCTTTCGCTTCCGGTTAGGAGGCATATTCGACCATACACTAAACACTAACGCACTTGAGGGCTGATCTGATCTACGGTCAGCAGAACGCGAGGTCTTCCGCAACAACACATACTTGAGAGACAAAGGACAAACAACCATGCCCAAAGGGAGACTCGAACCCGCGACCCTTCGCACCGAAGAGCTGAGTCGATAGACACCTCCGCCATCCAGGTCGAGTCCTTGCGAACACACCGCTCGTAAACTACTGTTCTAAAACCCAAAATATCTTCATACTAAAACCCAAATTCGATCAGGGCCAACCTCTGAACTGTACATTAGCCTACGCCATTCGAATAAGCCCGGTACTGTGCTTCAATAAGCTTTCTAATCTTGCCAACTGTTTATTAACAAATAGAAAGACTCAGAACTGTGAAATTAAATTGTACAGAATACCAAATACTAAATGTAATTGTATAAACATATATTTCAAGATTATTCACTATTAGTGACTAATCAATAACATAACATCTACGCTTTAATCTTCCAACGCGCATTTCCGGACGGCAAAAGAGTGTCCTCCACTGGCGCTTCACCCTCTAGATCAAAATCTCTAGAAATTGGAATTTCGTGTTCTCAGTGGAATTATTTTTATTTGAACTGCCTTCTGGGATCGACCTCCTACGGACATGGGTATCTGTTTCTATATTGGCTTCAAGCACAACAAACGAATTCTTTGTTTCTAACTCGCATAACAATAGAATAAAATTCTGTTCGTATTTCACAATATTATGCAATTATTATTGGCCAATCAGTTAAAAAATAAGAAAGTAACGAAGTTCACACATTATTTGGACACAGTCGCATGTATGGAATGTAAATTCGATTCTTAATACGTCGTTCGGAAACACGGTTTACCATGCTTATGTTCTCGGCACGAAGCAACTTTTTGTTTTCTAAGTAATAAAATACGAAACACTACAAAGCGTGCGCCAACCACCGCAAAGTGTGCGCGAAACATCTTTGGTGCATGGCGTACTAAAAAATAATACATGCAGTAGTACACACTTGTTTCATAACTAACGCATTCAATTATTACGTTGCCTCGGTGATAGTTCATATATTATTTTGTATCGAAGTCACTGCATTTCTGTCCACCTCCAGAATCAATGCCATTAAAATTAGAATTGAGCGGTATTGTACCTATATTGTTCAAAACAAAAAATCTAAAATTATCACAATAAATGTATAATATATTAAATTAATTTTCGCTTGTTAAAAATGTAATTAATAATTATGGTCACTTGCACGGTGTCGGCAGACATCACCTTGGGATCACTTAACATACGCTCAGCCGAGTGCAGTTACTATTGACACGCAAGAGCGAGGTCGCACATGGAGCGGTAAAAATAAAAACTGCGAGCGCAGAAAATGTCAGGCACACTTTCTACCAAAAGCTAAAATTTTAGAAACCATAAACGCAGTAAATAATAATTTAATTAAGAAATAAAATTACTTTCTATTGCACACCAGTGAGTCTAAGTAAAGAGTGATTTTTTCTTGTTCTCTTATTTGATTAATCAATAAATGCATTCCATTGGGGAATACGAACATATTTTACTATCACTATGTGATGAGGTCTGATAAACGAAAGGACTCTGAAAAAGCAATAACTAGTTTTGTTTCCCACAATCTCCCTAGGATTTAATCGGTAACCACAACGTGCCCTTGCACCGGAGTGGCATCTTTAGCGCGTCCGATAGCCAACAAACTTCACTCAACATACTCGCATCACTCTCAAGTACAGAGCTACTGAAAACAAATTGTGCACTTGGAGAAAGGAAATTGACGGGTTCAGTCCCCATTTGGGATTTGAAGTGTTCTACTTGTATACAGAATTTAGGTTAGCAGTGCTAAAAAAAATATTTTTCGAAATTTGGCACGTAATAGGGGGGTATCTTGTAACTTGATCAGAGGAGGTCCCTTTTGATTCTTGCCTATCTCGAAAACTATTCGTCTGATTGAAGGTTGCTTTGCACCTGTGCATTTCTCTTAAAAAATCTATTTGTATACAGAATTTCATTTAGCAGTGCTGAAATTAAAAATTTCGAAATTTGGTACGTAATAGGGGGTATTGTGTAACTTGATCGATTAAGAATCTTTTGTTTTTCGTCTACCTCATAAACTATTCGTCTGATTGGAGATTGCTTTGCACCTGTGAATTTCTCTTAAAGAGTTCTACTTGTATAGAGAATTTAAGATTGCAGTGCTGAAAATAATATTTTTCGAAATTTGGCAAGTAATGGGGGGGGGGGGTATTTTGTAACTTGATCAGTTGAGGTTTCTTTTGATTCTCGTCTATCCCGAAAACTATTCGTCTGATTGGAATTTGCTTTGCCCTGTGAATTCCTCCTAAAGTGTTCTACTTGTATAGAGAATTTCAGATTGCAGTGCTGAAAATTATATTTTTCGAAATTTGGCACCTAATGGGGGGCTATATTGTAACTTGATCATTTGAGGATACTTTGGATTCTGGTCTATTTCGAAAACTATTCGTCTGATTGGAGTTTGCTTTGCACCTGTTAATTTCTCTTAAAGTATTCTACTTGTATAGAGAATTTCAGATTGCAGTGCTGAGAATAATATTTTTCGAAATTTCGCACGTAATGGGGGGGTATTATGTAACTTGATCAAATGAGGTTCCTTTTGATTCTCGTCTATCCCGAAAACCATTCCTCTGATTGGAGTTTGCTTTGCACCTGTGAATTTCGCTTAAAATGTTCTACTTGTATAGTGAATTTCAGATTGCAGTGCTGAAAATAATATTTTTCGAAATTTGGCACGTAATAGGGGGGTATTTTGTAACTTGATCAGTTGAGGTTCCTTTTGATTCTCGCCTATCCCAAAAACTATTCGTCTGATTGGAGTTTGATTTGCACCGGTGAATTTCTCTTAAAGTGTTGTACTTGTATAGAGAATTTCAGATTGCAGTGCTGAAATTAATATTTTTCGAAATTTGTACGTAATAGGGTATTCGGTAACTTAATCAGTTGAGGTTCCTATTGATTCTCGTCTATGCCGAAAACTATTCGTCTGATTGGAATTTGCTTTGCACCTGTGAATTTCTCTTAAAGTGTTCTACTTTTATAGAGAATTTGAGATTGCAGTGCTGAAAATAATATTTTTCGAAATTGGGCACGTAATGGGGGGGTATTTTGTAACTTGATCAGTTGAGGTTTTTTTTGATTCTCGTCTATCTCTAAAACTATTCGTCTGATTGGAGTTTGCTTTGCACCTGTTAATTTCTTTTAATGAAGGTTCGGTGTTGGAATGTGAAGGGTATAAGTGTTGGGTCACGACGGAAAAGGAAGTTTTTATCTTGGGACTATCGTAACTTGAGTTTTCCGTCAACACTTTACTTAACGTGTTTCATAGCATCTCATTAAATCAATATTAATGTCTATTCCTTATAAAAAAATACTTTAAATTTCATTTTCCCTTCATGACATCCATAGCCCAGCAGGTCAGTTGTGTGCAAGGACCGAGTAAGAATTGACCAAAGATCTTTGTTTTGGTGAAAGCAGAATTGTGAGCCTGATCATGGGAGCAAGTTTAATCTGACTCGCCTGAAGTGCCCTCAGGTGCCGCAGGACCGAAAACGTCTCTCACAACTAGAAAAATAGACACCACTTTTATACCCGTGAACTCTGGAGTTAGCATCCTCAATGACGTTATGTCCATATTAATATGAACACTTAGCTACCTTCTCCGTACATAATCTGCAGCAGCAATAAGTATTCAACAAGCCTCCTTCTATCCCGCACACTTATGGATGGAGAATATTTTAAATCCCTGGAACACCAGTTGCAGGTTTTGCCAACTTCATCATCACTATCGGAAAACAGCGGGGTCACTACCGATAGTTTCCTTTGTCGACGCTCGTTGCGCTGAGAAGCTCGTGGCTTGCCACAAAGCATGTCACTGCCACAGTAGGAGACCTCGACATCACTGGTGTAGATGGTTCATCGAAGGCTTCAGTTCTTCAGCAGCAACTGGAGGCCCGTGGCGGTGCTGTAGCTTCTTGGAGCAACCGACGCCTTTCTTCTCTACCGAGGTCGCATTCCAAAAAGATTTACGCCATCGGCGGTGCATCTTTTCATTGCATAATTGGAGTTTTTCCTTCCACTTTTGTATTCCACGACATACTTTCATCCACAGGCTCAGCACGCCATGTTTTTAAATACGGACGTTTCACTGTTTACACAACCGTTGTGTTTCTAATGTAGGAACACGTGCGCACACTTTAATACTCCTTTGACTTTACGATTACTCAATAAGATGTTTCATTTTCAAATCTTGGCCACACTGATCCTTCTTAGATTTTCAGTCCACGTGATATTGAGAACTTTTTTATGCAGATTTTGTATCTATATTTCAAATGTTTAATTTCCTAACTAATCCCAATATTAGATACTAAACAATACAGTACACTGATTCACAATCGAATATGATGAACAAATGTGAATGCACAATTGAATAACATGTGATGACATGAAACTACACGTAGTATTTTAACAAAGATGTGATTTGAAGATATGATGATATACGAGATGAGTAATTGGGTGATGAGATGAAGGTGGGGTCTGGTGATAAATGTTACAGCTAGCACTTCTATTTCCATTAGGAATCTCATGGGACTAAATGTTATTAAACCCCCGGCCGGCGAATCTCTGTAGGTTGTGTGTTCAACGACCAAGAGCTCCTCCTAAGAGACATGTGCTAAGTAATAAGCGAAGCTCCCGGAGGTAGCCTCGGCCTCAGTTTCACTAGCGTTTCATAACGCTGTTTCCGTTTTGTTCTTTATTGAATGTACAAACACATCCAGTCTCACATTGTGATGTCTAACCACATATGCGACTGATCTAGCACAAAAATTCTTATATATAGAAGTAGAATTTGTTAATATGTTAAGAGATCGGACGAAAAACAATGAAGGTCCACTTTTTATGGATTTTATATTAGGATAGCGTCTATTAGATCACAACACGCACTTACTTTTATTATAATCATAATCACATTAAGAAAAGTGGAAATTCCAGAGGTGTTCACAACGAGAAATATGTTTACGTTTGGAGGTCATAACTTTAAAATTCAAATTTCTCAGAATAATGAAAATGTAACATTCATCGTTGTTGCCTGAAACCTTCACGAATGAAAGGCGAAAAACTATAGCGTTATCTGTAATAATTAGTGCACAGGTTAATTCAATGTGACAGCTCAATCCGATATAACTCTGATACATTTGAACAATTACAAACTCATAATATTATCTCTGGCATCAATTGAACATTGCAATGATCTTCCTCAATCTGAAATATCTGACATTAAAACCTGTTATTGTTTAGTACTGTCTGAGATACTATTTGAACAATGGAATTCCAATGTGTAAATATGAAGCGATACGAATTAGTGTGTGTGATTGTGTGTGTTCGATCTAAACAACCGCGACATCGGAGAAAAAAATATTTTTACACCAACTTAACGTAACACTAATTAAATAAGCTCCTTTTGCTGCTGTAGGCCACTAATTCTAGATTAATTGCATTTCACATGTGTTTTGGTTTTCATTTCAAAGAAGTATTTGCACGGGCGTTCGTTCGCCCTGGTCTCAAATTCTGAACTGTGGCATCCGCAACATCCCTCGTGATTTGTTCTCGTGACAGAGCAAGAGCAGGTCCACGCACCCAACACGAGCGCGGCGGACGCCAAGAGAGCGTTACGCTTGAAGAGCAAGGCTGACGCCAACAACAGTGCAAGATCGCCTGTTCATCCAATGGCGATCAGTCTGCCCGAATGCTCGGCATGATCCCTTTGACGCACTAATTCAAATTGAGGTCGTCCATACATTACGTAACGCTAGAGGGGAGGGGTCTGAGGTAGTGTTATGCTGCGTTACATGGGGGTATTAATTAAGTGTTACGTAACATTGATTTTTTTTTTAATTTTTCAACATTTGCTGAAATAATTGCTTTTTATAATCCTGTACTAAATATTAAAATATTAACAAATTAAAGTTTTAAAAACATAAATAAATTAAAGTTATTAGTTATAAATCCTTACAATAAATGGAAACAATTTTTCTTTTTTTTAATCTGTAAGATTATGAAGAAAATATTAACAACTGATATGAAGTATATTCTACGATATATTTAAATTGGCGCTGTAGACTGTCGCTCTTGCATCATCCACGACGGCGTGTGCACAGCTTGTGATGAACCATTTCTCGTTCTAGCATTCTTCCTTCCCTCACAATTTGCCACAATCTTACTGTTAGGTGCAGCCAGCATCGCCAACTAATTTCTACTTTAATTATCATTAATTACTTTAATATACCACACAAGTAAAATAAATACAAGTTGTTTTTACTGTGCTGTAATTTATTTTCACTTCTTGCATTTACAAGGGAGGGGGTGTCGTCCCAAGCGTTACATAATTATTTAAGGGGTTCAAGCTTGCGTTACGGGTGCGTTACCAAGGGGAGAGTGGGTATTGGAAGTACTCCAAATTTGCGTTTCGTTATTTGTGGACGAGCCCTCTGCTGCATCGCGAGCGCGCATTGCCATCACGCTCCAGGTCACAGGGACACTGTTGCAGCTACCTCGAACGTAGCATCAGTTATCTTTTGTTGTTTCTAAATTACAATACTAGAGCGTTTCAATTCAAGCTTACAAGTGACATAAGAGTGATTTTTCTGTCAATTAATGTGCGAAAAACCCGCAAGTGTCAGGCCAAGGCCTATTGTGAGCTGTAGCGCTAAGAAGCGGAAGTGCGGAAGAAAAACTAAGAAGATTATTGTGACAGTCTGTCTAAATTTTATGGGTTATAGCATCTTTTAATTAGAGACAGTCAAATACGTAATAATTTTATTACATTACATGATATTATATGTAATTAAAAGATACTACAACCCATAAAAAAGAAGAAAAAGGAAAGAGTTTTCAAATTAAATTGTGACGTGGTGCCCATTAGATGAGCGTCATTTGCTGCTCCATGCCTCTTTCTCTAGATTAATTCTATTTTATCGGCAGTTTTATTTTCTGTTTGAATGGCAGGGGCTGCCGTTTGCGCAGTTCTCAAATTCCGATCTGCAGCATCACCGTCCTTCGTCATTACCTCTCGCGTCAAAGCAAGGGCAGCCCCGTCTGCGTTCCGCGTTGCAAGTTTATGCAACGGGTGCACGTGCGGGACGGATGCCAAGCGAGCGACGTGCCTAGAGCGCGAACGCCGACGCCGCCCCCCAGCGACCGACCAGACTGCGAAGGGCCGCGTGCTCAGCCGTTGGCGAACAAACCCGCTCCAGCGATCAGATGGGGAGAGGTGGCGCAGGGCATCAACGGATGTCACTGCAGTGCCTCTGCCCGGGAGGTCCTAGGCTTCCACTCCCCACGGTGACATGATTGTTGACGATAGTCAAACAGCTAGATAGAAGTCAGCGGCTGCCTGGAGCAGAATTCAGGCGGTCTGCTGCGCTGATCGGTAGTTGCCGTGCTTCCTCCGATTAATATCTGGCGAGTACCGGAGCAGTTTCCCAACAAACAGGCAACGGACCGCGCGCGATATTTTCTTCCCTTCCTTGTCCTACCCTCATTCACATGCGCTACACTACCACACATGCCGGGAAACCGGTCTGTACCGGTTTATACCGGTTCGGGCTGTGCCACGCTGGTGGGAGGTCCTTGGTTGGGGAAAACCCCTTTCATGAATTTGCTCGGTTCCAGCTGTTTAGCTCTGAGGACGTCCACAACACGCCGGCCAAGATGTTAGCTCGATCGACTGAGACGCGGCTCACCCCGGACAGCCAAGTATCCGAAAACCTCTTCAGCCGGCGTGCGGATCGGTGCCGGATCTCACCATCCAGCGGGGAAGATCACCGCCACCTCCCGAGGGGCAAATATGCATTACACTTACGGGACCAACGACCTTATCCGCTTCGCGCCCGGAATCACTAATCAATCAGTCAATCAATATAGCGCTCAGCATTGACCCATTCACAGCCGAAATCACTTCCCCGCACGTCGCGCGCATTCACTGCACCGACCGGGAGCGCAGGGGCATTGCTGGAGCCATCTCGTAGAGCCTGTTAGCCATTCAGCGAGGGTCTGAGCACGACCGTATGATCTTCCACTGCCGATCAGGCTGCCCTAACACTCGGCACTAACTGATCGCGACTAGCAGCGTAGAGTGAACGTTTCTGTTGAATAGGATTCATCCAAATCATATATAAACACAGTTATTAAATACATAATTTGAGCTATTCGTGATGAATTTACGTTAATATTGTAACGGAGGAGTGGGGACTTCTTTTATTTAAGGAGATTATAATAATTATTATTATCTTTAATACTACATCAATGTTCGCAGAAAAATAATTTAATTATTTATTTGTGGACCGAGAACCACTCACACGAAATCTCGGAACCGAAGTCTTATGTAAGGGATTATTCTATTCTTGTGCACTTTGAACAATAGGAATTCTATCTAGCGTCGTGAAAGTAAACATATTCACGTCTTAAACACAAAATTTAATAATCTTGCGGCTACTTACAAAAAGAACATACAATTGGTTTCACGGCAATACAAAGAACAATAAACAAGAACACAAAAAATCTTTTTCAATCAGCTTCCCCATTTGTACTCTATTTTCATGCACACGCACTATTTGTTTCCTCATACACACATGGCCATGTTACTTTAATATGCTAGCTTAAAGAAATTAAATTTGAGGACAATACTTGGTCTTCCTACACGACAGAATAATTATTGCCTATTGCCCACTTCTCTTTCCGCTCTCTTTTTGTATCTTTCACTTCGTCATTAAAAAAAATATTTTGACAATTAACATTTACGTTTCTTCGCAGTTAACTACACACATATATCTGACTACTTCGTTTTACCTCTTCTCACAACCAAAGTTTAAGCAATTCTCTTAGCCCACAACGTATTAACGTATTAGCACGATCACGTTTCTCCTGCCACTACTAAAGGTTGGAGCATTTCCCGCGGCAGTTCATATCTCGCACTGCTCAATTGTTCTTCCATCCACGCGTAGCATCATTCGAAAACTCGCCTTTCCTCACGATTCGGGCCAGTTCCACTGTTCCTAATTAAGTTGGACAAATGTTTGTTTCACTGCCCGCGAAAATAATTTAAATCATAATATAACCAAATCTATGAACCACAAATATATTGTAACTATTTATTGATTTGTTTAAGTGCGCACTATATTGTAGATATCAATCACAAGAATCGGTTTGAGGTTGCTTTTTATTATTACGTTATCACGATTATAAAGAACTTATTTTTGAAAAAAGCAAACTTCTGAAAATTAAATAGTATATTGCTCTCCAATACCGTTAGCTAAACAAACTACGAGTAATGTCCAACACTGGCAGTGATGCACTACTAGAAGCACAGTCTTGTGGCCATTAGTCCCGTGAGTGTAGTGTTAGTTTTTATCTCGGGAAGTGACGGTGCTCTTCCCCCGCTAGATGGTGAGACCCGGCGCCGACCTACCCGTCGACATGCACGTTTTCCCTCATGCAGGCCGGCGGGGCACCACCCCAACCGTGACAAGTTCTGAGCTCCAACTGGTTTTTGCGGCATGTGTGGTGGTGTAGTTCATGTGAGTGTGGACGTAAATAAGAGGTGAGGATAGAACAAGGAAGAGGACGAAAGGTCGCGCGCGGCCCGTGGCCCGTTTCTTAGGGTACTGCTGCGGCATTCGCCTGGTTTGATCGGAGACACCACGGACAACTACCGATCACAGCAGCCGGCCTCTACAATTCTCCTCCAGACAGCTCGTGAATTCGACGTAGCTATGTAGCCACCGTCGGGACTCGAACCCTAAGACCTCCCGGTTAGAGGCACTGCAGTGACATCAGTTGATGCTGGTTTGGCCATTCCGCTTAGCCTGGCTGTGAAAGTGTGCATGCCTCAGTGACCGCCTCAGACCCTCAACGATGTCGGGAACTTTCGAAGGCCATCTTTACAAAAACAATTGACGCCTGGTACTCTCTACTTACCTGCATCTAACGAAAAAACAAAGTGCATGTGCTGACAGCTGCGAAAAGCAGAACCTTCGTGCTCTGTCGGAGAAGTTCTCAATTAAGCGGGAAGTAAAAGTCAGAAGGCACACGAAGACGAGATACATACGGACGTATAAATAGAGCATTGGGAAGTTAAAAACATATAATGAAGCAATGAAAACAATTTTATGCATTTCATAAACTGTGCGTTTTGAGATAAATTTAAGGTTGTTCCAGTTGAATCCCGGGACCCTCTTTCTCTTATTTTGGTAGATGCTTTCATCCGCTTCCAAGAAGACCGTCCACTTTGCCCCGTTGTGTCTGATCACCAGTTCACTCACACCTTTAATTGTACGTTAATTAAAACAAATATAATTGTACAACTCCGACCTGCTGAGTTATGGATATCATGAAGAGCTAACAAAACAAAAAAAAATATATGTAGTCATAAATACGGATATAATAATATAAGTATGATATTCAGCGAATTACCTGCTGTCAGAGCAAATGCTCCATCAAACTCCATCTTGATACTTCCATAACAAAAATCTATGAAGGGTTTAACCACAAAGCGGTGGAAGGTAGAATCGACAGAGAAAGAATCAGGAGATGTCACAACACTTTTGCGATATTTTCGTTCAACAATGCATTCAAAAATGCCAACAAACTGTGAAGGAATTCAAAAAGCGCTAGGAATCTAGAATGAAATATCCAGCATTTCTCATTAAGATGTGAAGAAGGAAGGAATGTATAGAAAAGGGTGACCTTTCTCTGGCGGACTAACAGCGTTTAGTGGCTTCGCATTGAAACAAAAACCTCATCAAGACTTGAGTCAAGACCGAAACCGTCAACTCTCAATTTTATTATTATAGTGTTATCATCATTTTAAAGTAATTATTTCCTACAAGCAACCTTTTGAGAATCAATCTTCATCAACAAGTCGTTGATCTCCAAACGCTTGAGCTAAACGCGCTGCGAGAATGCCCGCCACTGAGTCTCCGCCTGTGAGCCTCCGACCGAGACGCACTAGTTAACGCAAATACGGCGAGCGCTGATGGTCGGTGGCAGGTGTCTCACACGGTCCAAAGAGCCAGCCCGCGCTCTAGTAAGCGAGAGTAGAGCGCAAGGAGCACGTGTGAAGTGTGTCAGTGGGAGGGGCGTTCCCGCTGGCTCCCGCCCAACGGCCACCCCCACCCCACCCCGCCCCGCCCCGCCACGCCCACGCGCAGGCGCCACGCGGAAGGCTCGTCCCCGAGCAGGCCAGGGGGGGGGGGGGGCTCGTTCGCTCTAGAGGCGCATTTTAGGCCCTGGCAGGATGGAGCTAGTGGAGGACGATCGCAGTCGCTCTCTGGAGGAGACAACCGCGGTTTCAATACCCTCACAAACAGGCCACGGTCCGCGCGCGATCTTTCTTTCCTTTTCCCACACGGAGCCCTTGCTTACACTCGCATGTATATCCACTAGACTACCACACCACTCAGGAGACCAGTCGGGGCTTAGAGTTTGTCCTGTTGGGGCGGTGTACGCAACTGGATGGGGAAACCTCACAAGCCGACGTATAGGTCAGCGCCGAATCTCACTACCCAGCAGGGGAGGAAAACCGCAGATTTATACCGTGGTGCATGCACTAAACGAATAGAGATGTCAGGTGACCAGTCGAGCTGTTAGTGAATGTGGGGCGACACCCACTGGACGGAGATACCTGGGGAGGAAACCCTGCAAGCCAAGACATAGGTTAGCGCCGGATCTCACTCTCCAGTGGAGAAGGCACAGTTGACGCGCACAGCAACACCGAGCAATCGGTTACGAGAGATGAATAATCAGGGATGGTCGTTCAGACGTAATGCCTGCCAAAGTGAGAAGGCCCCTGCGCCATCGAGGCAGAGGCGCTTGAAGTACGTACAAACCAGGCATTTACTGCTTTTCTCAATCAGGATAACACGTGGCAACGAAAGCTAAGTCACTATACATTAGTGAAATTGAAACGCACCTATCTGACCAACACTACCAACCGAATCTTCAATAACTCGAAATATCATCCAGACAAAAAAGTAAAAGACGTCATATGAAATGCATTCTAAAAACTGTAGTGAAACCGAAATAAATCGACGAAAGCAAAAGATTCAAAAATTACAAATTCTAGCAAAAGCTGAATTTGAAACTGCAAACATTAACAAAGTGTTAGAGCGTTCAAGTCATATTAGAAAAGGAGAAGTTTTGCAAACCCGTCTTTGCAAGAAAAATGTTATTCAATTCAATCGTGGAGAGAATTCCTTAACTAACACTATGTGATGCAAACGTACAATTTGTAAACATTTATTTTCTTTAAACTTGGAAGAATTGATGAATGTTCCATTACTATTATTCCACAGCAAAACAACATGAATAATGTAATAGTGTTTCAAGTTAGAGAGCAAAACAAGACAACGTGAGATGAAACATTGTCTATCATGCACCCGCACAGGTAGGTAGGACCTACGGCGGAGTTCCCAAGGCGTCTGAACACACCGGCGGCGGCCGGGTGCAGACAAATATAGCGGCGGTGGCGGCGCGGTTCCAAAATTAACCGACGCCGGCGGCCGCGGCGATCCCGACCTCCGCTCTCGAGTGACGCTCAGCGCAGCCACGCCCCCGCCGCCCCCGCCCGGCACGCCACTCTTCCCCGCCACTACACCCCCGCCCCTTCACCACATGACCCGCCACTACTCCACACCCCCGCCACTACACCACATGCCCCGTCATTACACCACACGCCCCTCCACTACACCACAGGCCCCGCCACTACACCACAAGCCCCGCCATTACTCCACACCTCCCGCCAGTACACCACACACCCCGCCAGTACACCATACAATCCTCCCCTGCACCACAAGCCCCGCCATAAGTCCTGCGAGGACAAAGCACGCCCAGCCGCTACTGAATGCGGCGCGCCACTACACCACACGCCCCGCCTCTACACCACACGCCCCACCACTACACCACACGCCCCGCCATTGCACCACACGCCCCGCCATTGCACCACACACCCATCAGTGCACTACACACCCCATCAGTGCACTACACACCCCATCAGTCCATCATACACCCCGTCAGTCCACTATCCACTCTGCCACTACACCACATGCCTCGGCTATAAACCAAAGGCTCCTTCGTTACGTAATGCACTCTCTACGCCCCGCATCTACACCGGACACTCAACCTCTCCACACCGCTCACCGTCTCTACACAACATGCCCCGCCACCTCAGTGCTAACGACACAGCTGGCGGCATGCGACAGCAAGGTTCCGAAGAAGAGGCCGCGCAGCATTTTATACATATGTATGTATAGTAAGTCCGTGAGCATTCTCCTCCCCCTCCCCCAGGAACAATTCAGCCACTTCTCATCTCATCAGCACTCGATCTCCCGTACACCAATCCCAGTGTACATCAAATCTGGTTAGATCTGAAAGATACACAATAAGGAAGTTCGAAACTTTATCGTATTACCTCACAATACATCACGTGCCGAATTATGTATGCGATAATGTAAGTGCGTGAAAGTACCATGTCATTTAATACCTCGACGATGCAGACATATCAAGAACCAAGGTCGCGCTGCTGACCCAAAGCAGCGTTGTGATTTCAAGGAAATGCGCAAATGTACCCTGCGTGTTATATTACCAAACCGAAAGCTTCCTTTGTATGATTCTCATATTTCTTAAACGGCGAGTGGTCAATGAACACATTCTCAAATGTAGCGCGTGACTTCAACATATCGATAGAATTACTTGAGCATGTACCAAGTACAAAGATTACCGAAATATATATTTTATTTCTCTCGATTAACTGTATTTTGAGTTTCTAACACATTCTGTTGATCATAATTCATATATATCGAAGCAACGTTGTTAAACGAACTATTGCTCAGAAGTAAAGCAAAATGGGTCAAAATAGGCCATTTTGCAGAGGGTGTTGGAAGACGCAAGTGAATGAACACATAGTGTCAAAAGGCTTAATTATATACTACGTGGATTGTTACAAAATAATTATAATTTTAACCATTACTAACATAAGCGAATGCAACCTAAAAAAACAGGATGGCAACCAAGTTTGAGCCCTCTTTTTTATTATACGTTTTAAATGACATTTAACATGTTTTACTAGTAAATAAATAAATAAAACGTACTACAAAGAGTAAGCAATTATAAACTATAATAAATGTAATTGGTTTTATGGTTTTGTATCGGACCATTTATACTCTTGTACACGTAGGCTTTCGCGGTTCGAGTCCATTTCCTACGTGTACATTGTGTAAAAAAAAAGATATAACACCGGAGGCGGAACTTTACTGTGTCACTACCCTGAAGAAGCCTGCGACATGACAGGCGAAACGTCAGCCTATCTGCCAACGACGCGGCGTCACCCGGACAGCCTAGAAGTCATTTATACGCTGTCAGATGTCATGGAGAGTCTTTTCTCCGACTGAATAATAATTTCTGAAATTTTCAGGTCAAAAAAGAGGGAAAATATTTATATAAATAAAATAGTTTCTTACGTTATGCTACAAGGCCCCCTTTTAAAATGATCGGACAGACCGCGAACCCTCTTCTGACCGTTCGCCGAAGGTTACAAATAATTCGAGAAAGTGTATATGATGTTGCTGCAACATAAGATAATACTAATAAAAATTCTAGAATGCGTTTTGGAGGGGGCATCATAGATTATTGTTAAATAATAAACATATTTGTTACTATATAGTATATTACTTTGTAGAGTTTATGTGATATTATACAATATTATTTAAATACATACTCGTAATTCTGTTATAAACAAATATATATATAAAAACTCCCAAATTAAGGAAGGTAACAAACTAAAACTGGGGGAGGGGGGGCAGGGCCCCCTGCCCCCTCCCGTTGGTCCTCGCTTGAGTGGGTGGGCTTTTCGCTGCAATTGTGCACCGCTCTCTATTCTCAAGAACGCAGACCTCGAATTTATTCGGTTTACTAAGCAATTGGCCATACCCTGGTGGCCACTAAAAAGATAACAAGCCTTTTCACCGGCTGTTGTAGATACGCTTCGTGCAGATAAGTCTAGCATCGACAAGAATGCATCTACAAAGTTCGTTTGATCACTGTTCTGTCGTATCCTTGTTTAGTCTGTGCGCCTCTCCGATCGGGCAAAGGTTGTTCCGTTGTGTTGCGACGGTGCGTGGTAGGGTTTTCGACACTAGATTGAGACTTGGGTCAAATTCAGCCATGATCAGTAGTTGTCCGTGGTTTCTCCGATCAACAATAGGCGGATTTTGGAACAATAACAAACGACGCACGGATGGCCGGCGATCATTCCTTCTTCTTTCTTTTCCTATCCTATAGCCTTACTTACACATATTTACACTTAGAGCCGGTTTCACCACGTCTGCGTAAGATTGTTAAGCAAGGCTTTAACAGAAATAAGCTTCGCTTAGGCCAAAAGAGCGTTTCACCATGTTTCGTAAGCGACGCTTAGCATTAAGCTGCGCTTTGTACATAAGTGCTAGACGGACGATCTCTTAAGGGGCGTAAGCCGGCTTAAGAAGACCAAGAAACATGGCGGAGAGGCTATGTGCAATTGCCTTCCGTGACGACCACCACGTTTGTGAAGATAGAATTTCTTCGCCTAGGCAAACTAGATGGATCTGAGAGAGAGCAAATGTCTTCGAAGACTCCATGAAATTGATTTCTGGACTCGCCTTCGCCTTTCGAAGAGATCGACATTATTGGTGTTGGAGCAGATCGAAGAAAAACTAGAATTTACATCTGACAGATATGTAGTAAAGTCTAATTGTAACTTCATAACGGAGAACTTACAGTTTACACCTTTAATAAACAGTATTTTTCTCAATATATCTTGTAATAGTAAAAAGATAACATTTGTAACTCATGTTAAAGTTATGATAGGCTTGTATCAGTATAGTATTTCATTTTTAAATACAGTACAAAGTTGAACACAACGAAATTCTTGTCATAATCCTGTTAAATTAATGTGTAATAGTTACTTATATCCAAAATTGCATTGTATATACATGCGATTTATGAATTCAATACGTCCGTAACAATTACGAAAAAATTCGACTTTGCACTGAACTTTGTGATACTATTTTATTTCATTTGCCAATGTTTCAATTCATTATCCAAATTTCAGGGCTGTAATTGTACAATTAGCTATTTTGTAAGGTAATATGATTATTCTTTTTATAAATAATAAATCTACGACATTCCTTTCAACAAGACAGTGTTATTGTTTGTACCGTGTAATACAAAATCAATAACAATCGTAAAATAATTTGAAAGAATTATCAAACAATGAACAAAAATAAAAAAATCACACACTAACAGCAAACTATAAAGACTGAACCAAATGATTGATGGTTCACGAAATAGTTAAACAACTTCAAAGCATGGAGACAACGAACATGATGTCAAAGGACGTTCAACACGTTGATGTGTTTACTTTCTAACGTTGCGAACGTTAGTGGAAGCGCACGACACCCGCTTGGCTAAGCCGCGCCGCTAGATCGCCTCAAGAGGACTGGCGAAACCCGTTTGCCGTAAGCTCCCTTAAATTTAGAACTTAAATATTGAGCCAGCTTAACAAAGCAGCGCTTAACGAAATATTGGTGGAAACGGCCCTTACAAGCACTACCACACATGTCGGGATCTCAGAGCTATTCCCGACTGGAACGTTGCGCAAATGGGGAGAGATACCTGATGGAGAAAACCCTGTCACCTGACATGTAGGTCGGCGCCATATCTCACCATCCAACCGCATACCATAACCGCAACATCCTACGGAAAACATGCACTACATTTATGCGACTAATGACCTTAGCAGTTGACGCGCACGGAAATACGAAATAATAAATCTGTTGGGTTGAGCCCCAAACTTCCATCTTTCTGATTCTCTGTAGTCTCCAAACGAGCCAATTGAGACTTCAACAATTTTACAACAGCTCATCAAGTATCATTGGGGTAGCACAGTTTTCAAAATCAGAGTTCGACGGTTCAACCCTGGTTCTATGTACATACGTGACAGAGAACGAGCGTAGAGAGAGGAGAAAGATTGTTGAACGAGGGTAAGCGGGGAGGGAGACAGACAGAGAGAGAGAGAGAGAGAGAGAGAGAGAGAGAGAGAGAGAGAGAGAAAGAAAGAAAGAAAGAAAGAAAGAAAGAAAGACAGAAAAAGAAAGAAAGAGAGAAAGAAAAAGAAAGAAAAAAGAAAGAATGTATTTCCGATAGTTGGAAAATCCTGTGTATCATGTCACGCTCATGACATGTAAACTAACATCGGCTAAATGCCAGGCAAAATTAATTTCTCCGACATTTCCAGTCCTCAGCAAATCCTTTATTGGTCAACCACGAACGGCGCAAGTAACGGATAAAACTACTGAGACCGTTGTGCGGGTGGCGAATGGAGATGCGACCTCGATGTCAATGTTTTCAAAACCAACGTTTCATTAACATCGATACTGCGCATTGCTCAGGTGGTGGTCGCCTGCCACTGTCGGGACCCGAACCCAGGAGACGGAGGCCCAGCAGTGGCACCCTGAGCCACCCCAGCCGGCGATCGAAGTTTCTCTTTTCGGAGTTTTGTTCGCGGACGAAAAAGTAACGTAATCACAATTTTGTAAAAGTTCAAATAAGAAATAAAAAACTTTTAAAAACATCGACGTTTTTAAACTTGAGATCAATATGAGATTCCTTGTAGTACCACATTCGAAAAATTCCCATATTATAATCCATGTGAGGGGCGAGCCAACAGAAACAATTTCCAAGACCTCGGGCGCCCGACTACAGCAATTTCACAGGGGCGTTTTGCGCTGCTCAGGACTCTTTGCCCCACATGTGTCACCTACGCACGCGTGCGTCATTCCGACAGGGCACGGATGCCGCGCAAGCCCACGCATCACCTGCATCAGCGAGCCCCTTGCGACGCCAGACTTTTCTGTTCGCACATCAGAGAGAAAAGGCGAGAACCGGAAATACACTTAAAAAGAGCCTAAAGAAAGGACAGAATGAAAAAATTAGAAAAAGATAAATAGGAATCGTTTCTTGATATTATTATTAGTATTTTTCTTCTTTCTCCTTCTACTCCTGAAGTATCGTATTCAGTTTCTCAATTACTTTTTGCGCTGGCAATTACTTCTGGAGAACTGCCTTCTGCCTTGAACAATTCTGAAGAGGTTGCTCACTTCCCGCCCACGGTCATACCGTCATGTTGTCTAGCCACAAAATCCGCTTACGGCCGGCAATGAAGGAATGGCAACTGGAGGCAATGAAATTTATCTCCCCACAGGATGTGGCCAAGATATGCTATATTGCGACATTTATTGTTCTTTATTTTAACCCATTTAAGAACTTCTATGTTGGTTGTGAAGTCTGCTTAAAAGAGCAGCATTTGAAGATGAACCTACATTTTAAATGCATTTAGGCGATTCAAAAGCGCATTGACGTCTGAGCTGTAGGAAATCATAAGCTCATAAATAGCGATCACCATGCGTTGTCGTAGTTTCGGATTAAAATTATAGTTTCAAAATAACATTTTTATCAAGTTAGTCTTAGTGGCCACAATTTCCAATTCGAAGAGCCTGGGTAATAACGAAGTCGGCCACACTTCGACCACAAATAACATACTAAGAGTTACGAGTAACAAGAATATTCTTCAGCATGTCGAAAATGTTTATCGCTTCTTCAACATATTCTAGAACCCATTAAAAAAACTATTTTTTCCTTTACCCAATGGCCTTGAGTTTTAGTGATACATTTGCAAGCAACATGACACCAAATAAAAGTGGCAGAAACCAGAAAATGTAGCACATGCAGTGAGACAGACATTTTCCCGTGAAACAATCTTAAAGTGGGTCCAGAGGGAGGGTCGCTTAGTGAAACTGCATGTAATGAAACAATGATGGCATACGATGAAGTCATGGGTTTTATCTGCGTCAAGATAGCAATCATAGATTATGTTTTTTTCACAAAACAATCGATTCTGATTTTATCTGCATTATGATAATAAACATAGACGATATTATACACAAACAATCAATTCCGTTTTTATCTGCGTTAAGATAGTGATTATAGATGATATTTTACACGAAACAATCAATTCTGTAAAATTTTCGACCTTCCAGATATTATTACATTCAATATTGATGGAGATAAATTCGGAAATGATAAAGATTCTTCCATGTCGCTTTAAGATCACGTTTTTCAAACGTGCATTTTACGTTGGAATGTTAGTAATATTGACAGTAATAGATAGTGGATTAAGACTTTCATTGTGTAGAATTACAACTGCAGATCACGAATCCTTCCATAATTTCTTTTAATCATCCAATTTCGTAATGACACAACAATGTTGGGAAATAAAACAACTTTTCGAGTGTACCCCTCGGTAGTTTTGAGCTCGAAAGTTGCGAGCTAAACTAAGGGTTCTGAATTCCACCAGTAGGAATCTACATCAATAAAAATTGTTCCTGTTGACAAAAAAAATTAGTGAATTATTAAAGACGGATCATCGGCATACCACCCATTTGGCGGAGGTAAGCCAGGTGAAAAAGCATTTTCTCATTGCAGAAAATAATTTTCTGTCCTCTGAAATGTGTCGGAGAGCGTCGAATTACGGAGGCTCTTGCGGTAGTGGAACCAATTTTTTAAAAATAAATGGTAAATTTATGCAGATGGAAGTTCATTATATAATAATAATAATAATAATAATAATAATAATAATAATAATAATAATAATAATAATATTAGAGACAAAGAATTGTGTTTCCACCATCAGAATCAGAATTTAACATATGAACCAGAATATCGTTGTCTAATGCATTAAAACATCTTTTTTATTTTTTATTTTATTTCTTGCCCGTTCGGCCCTTCGGCCTTTCGGGGGTTATTATTTACAAAATATATATTACACGAACATAACAGTCTCGTTCAGTTATATCAGAGCACAAGTACACTTACTTGAGCTTATGTTTCAATCTATCTACAGTTTCTGTTTACCTTTAATACAAAAATGTAAAAAAAATTATACAAACATATACATTGAATAAAAATACCACACTTGTGAATAACACATATACACCGTTATTACAGTCACATACAATGTTTATAACCTTAATACCAGCAATTCATGGCGGCTTTAAGCGATATTTTGGAAGCGTGACAATATCCTGGATGGTGCGTAAGCTGTGCGGCCAAGGTTGAAAGTTCTTTTGCTAGGACAAGCTGCAAGTTTTAAATATTTTTTTTCGATAGGTTATTTATGTAGTCTTTAATGCAGCCAACGTTTAATTCTCTTTGAATTTGTGCATTTGGAATAAACCAGGGAGCTTTGGTAACCAGTCTTAGAAACTTACTAAAACATCTAATGACAATGTGTGAACATTGCCCGATGCAGTAAATATAATCTAATGAAAATTTGTGCATTGTCATGTTCTTGATTAAAAAATTATGTTTTTCTTTTCAGACAAATTGAAATTATTTCAAGAAAAAAACAGAGTTTAAAGAATGGAGACTCTTCCATTTACTTCAGTCTGAGAGCATTTTATCTGAGTATCACGCAGAGAGTTGACAACCAGATGATTGCAGAATATTGCCAAACAAGTACGAGAACAAAAAAAACTTTCTTGATAATTAGCATTAAAATACATGCCTAATAAGTGAGATACCAGTCTCAAATAAGTTGGAAAGTAAAAAGCTCAGGATTATTAAAAAATTAATAATTAATAACCAGATCACAAATATTGCCCAACGATTATTGGACATTGCTTCATTTGATTTCCACGACGAAAACTGAATCGCCGAAACTGAAAAAACCAAACTTTACCGACATTTCCTCCTCTTATGTAGTTTGGGTGAATGCATCTATCCAAAACTTTACCTCAGCATGTACCGCTGGCCGGATGTGCACGATGGCACCGGAAATGAAACTTTCGATTCAGGTGCATATCCACGCCGGAAATTCGAGCGCATTGTGATGTTTACCGTTCGCTGAGCATTACGGACGAGTGCCAAGGGCAAGCGAATGGCATCATTCTTCGGAGCCCGTTGCTGCCGGAAACGGAAGTGTCCAGTTACCCCAGAAGAGGGAAATCCTCATCGCGAGTCCGGCGATGACACTCCGTCTCGTGCTCCCTCCGCACTTCCCGGGTCAAATGTCCGCAAACGAGTCACTTCCCTCTCATTAACCTTACTCTGTAGGCGCTCATTAGAGAAGCCCAAGTTACAAACATTCCGATATTAAAAATAATATAATACAACTGATTTATTTTTCCTATATCGCCTTACTACATAACAACAAAGTCAAGAGAAAGCATTTTAATGACACGGCAGAGAGCTCGCTTTTTTTAGAGAAGAACTCTTCTTGTGAGACCCTGTAATGGAAAAAGGTGTAAATAATCTTATTTCTATATGAAGTAAATTACTTGCTCTAAGACGTTTGTTTTCAAAATCCACGTTTTGTGGGACCCAAATAACGAAAAATCGAATGACGGGAAAACGTCTGTTTCGTCCATCCTTCTATCTGGTCCACTGACCGTCCGTCTGTCAGTCTTTCTGTGGTCAATAATAGCGTCTATATCAGACGATTTTCTCAAATATCAATATTCTCCAATTGATCTGGACAAACTCCAGGCCCTACGAGTTTAAAAAGGTTGTTTTGATTTTGGGGGGGTACTGTACATGATGCCTCAATATTTTCAAAATCATCTCCAAAATGGCTCCAAATTATTTGATAACACTTTTTCGTCGAATTGCCGAAAGAACCCTAAACAAGTCGCAGATGTAATTTTCGTTGAAATCTGTAAATCTTCGGAAATTGCGCATGTTTAAATGTTTTCGGCGTTTCTCTTCAGGCCATGAATCCCGCAAGTGTAGTGCGTGTTTTATCTGGGGAGGTGAAGAAGATCTTCCTTCCACTGGATGGCGGAATCCGGCGCCGACCTACCGTCGGCTAGCGGGGAATTCCTCACAACCAAGTATCTCCCAACTGCGGGGCACCGCCCCAGCCGGGACAAGCTCTATGCTCCCGACCGGCCTCCCGGCATGTGACGATAAGGGGTGAGAAGAGAACAAGGAAGAGGAAGGAAAGACCGTGCATGGTCCGTGGCCCGTTTGTTGAGGTTCTGCTCCGGCATTCGCCTGGTGCTGATCGGAGAAACCACGGAAAACAACCGCCCAGCGCAGCCGGCCAGCGGTTGCATTCGATCTGAATTCTATGTGGCTAGTGTCGAAAATCCTGACACTGTCGGAACTCGATCCTAGGGCCTCCCGGCCAGTGGCGCTGCACTGGCACCAGTTAATGCACTGAGCCACGTGTCCCGGTCGGTTCTTCAAAGACAGATTAAAATACGGTCAGTTACAAGTTTTCGAAAATGTAGATAGTTTTCGCACAATGTAGCGTAAAATATATGCTATTTTAAACAATTCCTATTTTTGTTTTCAAAAAGCTCTAGATTTTTCTCCCGATTAAGCATTAATCACTTTAAAAAAAATTGCGCCAGTCAATTTTTTGGTGATTTAAGGAAACTGAAAAAATTGATATTCCAAAAGTAAAATATTCATTATTTTTCTAAGAAAGATAAAGAAAGAGAGTTCTAAAGAAATATATCTTTAAATAAAGTAATTCATATGTTTTTTGAAGAAACAAGTAGTTTTCCCGAAACAGTTCCTCCCTTCATTATTTTATTTTATTTATTATAGAGCAAATGACTGAAGAAAAGGCGCATTCTCGGTGAACACACTGTATTTTCCAAAATCGCATACAAAATATTAACAAAGCAAAACTAAAATATTAATGTGAGAATTTTTCCCTCAATGAAATACGTTTTTTAAAACGAATCTTGAAATAATTTAAATGAAAATCTCTGATTTCTTTAAAATTTGCAAACACAAATTTTCAACTATTTTTAAGCGTCGGGAAGGGTTTACTCTAGTAGAGTTTATGTTTCGAATGGTGTAGGTGAGGGGAGGTTAACGTGACTGGCATGCTAAGACTTAAGGATCTCAGTTCGAATCTCAGCGCCAGCTGAAAATCAGCGCGAAAAATATGCCAGCTGGAAACACTTTTGCAGGTTCATGTAATAAAATATTATTGTGTGGCAGTTACAAATAATGAGAGAAAGTATATGCTGCTGTAGCGACGCTAGTTAATTATTTAATCATAAAATTATAAAACAAATCCGATTATCATGGAATCGGTTTCAATAAAACAATAGTCTTTTCATAAATTGAAATACATTTTAGATCCTTGTAGAACAGCCAAAAAATTAACTTCGGTTTTTCTAAGATCAGTCTACTGTCGCGATCGCACTAGACTGGCGTGATTACACTAACTAAAGCCCGTTTGTGAGTGGAAAATTTAAGGCAATTTAAATTTTTAATAAATAAATAAACAAACTTTAGAAGAAGGAATGGTTATGGAATACACACCAGTTTTACAAACTCATACAAATACGCTTAGGTAGAAACGTTTCTTTTTGGTAATTATTACCGGCGATAAACTGGAAACGCTAGATACCAACATTATTGCAACGTTATATATGACATTAAGCTCAAATATCGATGTGGCCTAACCCGTATTTTTACGGGTTAGGCCACATTAGCGCTTACGAGTACAGCCTCAAAATTCTAATCTATCTGTAATGCTGCATACTCTCTCTTAAATGTTTTCATGACGGAGAAGTGAGTGGAATTTCGTCTGAAGGTCGAACCGCTTTGTACCCACAAGAATCGAGAAACGGAAAGCGGCGTCTGGCGAGAAATCAAGCGGTATTTCTGCGCCGCCCATCGCCCTTGGGCACTGCTCCCCCTTCGTCACCCCCCCCTCCCCGGCAGTCGTGCGCCTCCGCCGAAAAGACAGCTGAAGGCAACCAGCTCCCGCAGCGGCCGCTTCCATTGCGGTCATCGTAATTCAAAAACGCGCGAAGACGAGCGTCAACCAGAAAAAAGAAAATATTAGTGTAATGCTTTTAAAAAATATCTTAAAGTAAATCCAGATTTAAGAAATGTGTCTGCAAAAGTTGAAAGGATAAAACCTAATGTTACTAGCCACCTCACTTTTTCCTCGAAGCCTATTAGGTTTTATCGAGCAAAAAGTACAGAACTTTATGATTTATTTATGTTGCGCTACTTAGTGTTTACATCAATTAGCAATATTTTAAATCTGGCAGGCAAGTTCAGTTATAATTTTAAAAGGAGTGCTTCTTGATCAATAGAATGAAGTTATAAAATCATTAAATTAAGGAACGAAATGCCGATTATCTTTTCCCAAGAAAATTAATTTCTTTCAAAGTATTCAACAATATATTTTGTTCATCGTATGTTGTATGAATGTTATTTTCATTGAACAGGCTCGTTTTACCAGTCGTTTTATAACATGGTGCATTTCTTTTCCCATCCAACTCAGGAGACTATGAGACCAAATTAGGCAAGCAGTATTCCAATTTGGACCTGTTGCGCACTGTCATTTTTCTCCCCATTCCTCCAGAAACAATGTAATTAAAATAGTATATTTTACTATACTAAAAAGTACATAATAGATTGTAGATCCTTTGATATACATTTTGTTTTAATTAAATCTTTATTGAGAGCATGGAAACGAAAAGAAAAAAATTGGCCCAAATTATGCAACTCTCCCCTAAGACTTCAAACAGTGCGTGGTTGTCTCTAAAACGTGTTGCCTCATAAAATACATCATTATCGTTTTACGATACGTTGTGCAAAAGATACAAAATAATGTGGTGCGATCAGTAACAAATTCCTTACGATTCATCGGCAGACTTTAGCTCAGAGCTAAAGAGCCCGTACTGCAGCTGACTCTGCAGTGGCCCTCACCGGGAGTTCTAGAGTTGGAATATGATTTTGTGAATTCTTTGGAGTATCCGAGGTAATCTCGGACCAAACAACCTCAGATACTAAAAGGTATTCACGAAATCAGATTTTATAAGATGTAAAATGTTCATTTTATCTTTCCCGTATACGTACGTATAAACGGAGTAATATTCGTAGTGTACATTAATATACGTAGTATAGGGTAATATACGTAGTAAACATCATATACGTATAAAGCGTAGTAAGTTTGCAAAGCCGCGGAAAAGAGCCTGGAGTGCATCGTTTTCGAGTTGTGCGATGGCCTTGGGTGTTTCAGGATAACTTTTGATGCGGATTGCATATGCACCTAGTAGAACATAAATTGTGAAGTTCTACTCTTCGTTTGATGCAGATCTGGGGATAATTCCATCTCTAGCAGTAGCATACATTTTCTGCACATTGTTTCCTATAAGTGATACAAAACTCTTTCTTTCCTTAGCGCGTAATGCGCGAAGGAACAGATTCTCCGAGTTCGGGCATACAGAAAAATGAATAAATAATAATGAGATGTAACAATTTTTCCCCCTTGAAATGTTCTTAAAATAGCAGGTATGGAAATTACCGTTGCCTCATGTTAATAACAGCGTAAGGTGCTCAGTCATTGTTTGTGTTTCATTCACAGAAATCCATCAGATATGGTCTTGTGAAACTCCTGAACGCATTTTGAAGTCGTTTGTTCTTAGGATGAGCTTAAGACCAGAACGAGAGGAAGGTTGGAGGAAGGAATCTATTTACAATTTAGGCGTGGACCACTCGAAAAGCACTAATGCGTTAATCCCATGTGCACAATGTGCGATGCTATCTAAAGAGCGTATGCGTTTGCTTTAGTTCCCTTGCATTGATTGTCCTTAACACGTTTAATATTACGTCTCAATGGTTATTTAATTTAACCATGCATATTTATCATCGACGGCGACGGGTTTCGCCCCAGCCTTCGTGCAAGATGCCCAAACGTCCACCAGCTTCGAGTTTCTCAGTGAAACCGACGTCGTTAGGGCCAAGACGGGGTGCATTGCGCAGTTGGCAGAATCAACTGCGCGCTCTCCCCCACCAAAACGTGTACCAAGCTACCCATTACACCATATCCTGGATATTTTTCATTACGCTCTACCATTTGTACTTTGGTTTGTCCCCAACGGCTCACTTACCAGCTCTAATTTTTACTTCCGCGTGTTGCACCTCTGACAATAGATGCCTCAAAGGTTTGTCTTTGCGTTCGAGCTCGGCTGTTGAGGGCAGGAATAAAAAAATTGCATTTTGCTGGGCGATTTTTTAAACTTCGCCCTTTTGGACAGTAGGCCTTTGCCTCACCTGTGCCTTTGCTCGCCTGGAGGCGAATACGACGCACCGCGGCGATACGCTCCAGCCTGCCAACAGTGCAGCTTCACTGGGAAGGGCCAGGGTAAGATATGGTAAGCTAAGGTAAGCTAACTTGGCTAAGAGTAAGAAGTACACGGTCACCGGAGACGAACATGAAACTCCCTCTTCATGTAGACTTGCAGAGATACATCGGTTGGTGAGTGAGAGATTTCGGAGCGTAGTCGATTGCGTATTTGATCGGGGAATATTCGCGTTTCGATACAACAAATTAAAAAATGAGTAAATAAAATATGATAATATTTCAAAATTACTTGATTTATGCAATTTTAGTCCAAATAATATTAAAATAGGCATCAAACACCGTGTTAGAACATTTTAGGCACTAATAGATGCTTTCAGTACACTATTTTTTCATGTTTCGTAAACATTTGCAATTAGTTTTGTGTCTCCCACAGATACTTAATAGGTATTCGTCCTAAAATCCGAGTTCTAGTTATCACAAACGACGTTTTGGCAAGATGGCTTGATAGTAGAGTGTAGATTGGGGAGCCCATAAACGTAGTCCCCAATATTTTAAAAAGGTATTTTCAAAACCACGAATTGAATATTTCTGTTAAGGGAAACAATAATATAATTTAAAGTGAGAAGAAGGTTTCACAGCCTCCCTAGGAAAATAGGCGTACCTCATCTACAAGTTGGTCAAATTCATTGCACTCAAGTCAATCTGCCCGTCGCGTAATTATAGCGCAGGTGTTTCCCACTCACCGTGCGAGGAATGTGCGGGTGGCAGATGCGGTGGATGGAAGGGGGAAGGCGGGGCGCAGGGGTGGGGGTCACTCACGTCTCAAGGTCGGCGCCAGCACAAGTTGCGCAACTGCTGCACCAGTTATCACAGAGCTTTTATCTCTGCCATCACATGACATCAGAGTAAATGGCAACATTCAGCAATCAGATGCGACGCCATTGTGCTCGCGATAATGTTCTAAATCGTTATCAGCCAACAAAAGGAGGTGTGTCGAGCACAACGTATCTTCCACGAACAGTGAAACTACTCAAATTCCTTCGCCCATTACTGGCGACATAAAATATGTTTTTTTTAATACACAATGTAGTAGTCTCTAAACATTCACCACTTAAAAACAAAGGTAATCAGTGTATCAAAGGCGTAGTATGAGTAAGCAAAAGCAACAGCAAACCGAACACCAATTCTATAAATGTGGATGAGGGAGTCGCGCCGTGAGTATCAGATTAGATTAATCGCGCTGGGAATCGCAGATGATGGGCCTCGGAAGTTGCCCTGTCATGCGCGTAACGACCGGCGCTCGGGGAGGGCAGAGTTGCGAATCACCGTGACGAAGGCGGCGACGCGTGCATGACTCAGCGGATCCCTCCCCCGCCCCCACCCCACCCCACCCCACCCCGAACGAGAGGGAGAGAGAAAAAGTGTGAGGCGGAGGAAAGGCTCGTGTTCGGCTCCCGGCGTTCTCCCAGCCAGCATGACGCAGCACAAATGCTGCAGCAAACGTGTTGACGGCAAGTGGCCACCGTAGCGATGGCGCTATTCGCAAAAATAACTGTCTTCAGTATGACGAATGGTCACTGATAGATCTGATAGAGATTATTTAATTTTAGATCATTTTGTACGACCTAGTGGATCGAAGTTTATTCAGCGTTCTTTTATTTTTAATGATAAGTTTATTCAGCGTCCTAGTGGATCGACGTTTATTTTCTTTCCTGTCTATAGATTTTTCAACTTTCTCAAACTGTATTTGTTTGTTTTTTATTTTAAGGATAATGGTTTTACATAAAAATTCAACTCTATATCAAAACTTCTTCTTATTTGAATACACAAGTGGAATCTAATAAATTTACCAATTTAAAACATGGATTATTGAGTAAATTGTCTCAAAATTAAGATGTTTTTCTTACTAAACGTTAATTCTAACTTCTTTCTGTCTTATTGATTTAGTGATGTCCCTCTCAACCTCTCTCTACCTACTTCCTCTTATTCTCAATCATTTTGATTTATTCCAATGACATACCGTCATGTGATACCATACAGAGATCTTAAAAAAGTTTCTATCAAGATGCGCCGATCAGGCGTGTAACATTCCAACTTTATCATCAATTTAGCTTTTATTATTATAAAATCCTATTTTTATCTCATTTCCATGAATATTTTATACGAGCCTCTTCGTTAAGGTGGTAAAATGGTAGTACGTTTGCTTTAAACAACTTTTTTTTTCATCGAATGGAGTGTTATAATGAAGTCATTATGTAACTCCTACTTTAATAAAATCACAAGAACACACAAGAAAAGAGACCCGAAAGGAAAACCAGAAAGGAAGACCCGAAAGAAATACCCGAAAGAAAGACCCGAAGAGAAGTTGACTCTGCTGACCTATAAGTTTACCAAAAATATTATTGCATTTCTTAAGTTTCTGGCATGGACAAGGAATACGACCACGGATATGTTCAAACAGTACGCCAGGTTTCGCGAACAAACACTAAGCTCGTCGTTAATACTTACGTTCGTCACAGTGGTCGAATTCCTCACCGTCCGATTCATGAATCTCGCTACACCACTGGCAGTTGGGAATATACGAGAACAGCTTCGACGCTGTCCAACGACCTGCAACAGAAAAGGACGTTGAGGATGTTACCATTTCATGAATTTTAACTACGGATAGCATCCCCAGACCTGGGCCCTGTTTTTGTATTTCTTATCCATGAGTGAGGGTAAGGGCAAGCATGGCGTATTCCCATCACCGTACCCTATCACACTTGGTCTGCCTTAGCTTTTACTTTGTCACATCTATACAAACTCAAACGATTTGTATTAGAAAGCTACAGCTTTTATTTATGCCCCGACCGGGAATCGAACTCGGGATCGCGCCACAGAAAGCTAACGCGCTGTTCATAGCCACCCGAAGGGCATTTTCTAGAATGACCGGATCTGATTACAATAATTTCACTAATTTCTTATTCCAGAAAAGAACTTTGCCTTCTCGAGAAACGACATAATTCCAAAAATCTTGCGATCATAATTTTAAATAATGCAAAAGTGGCATAGCTGTTATCACGGATGAGAAGAAACAAAGCATTACTGAGTTTACATTGTCACCAAGTACGTTCGTCGTTTGTCACGTGTTTACTACGTCACCAACAAGATCTCAATACAACTTCACTTCCGAGTTCATATCCGACTGCAGCCATTAGCTGTTCGGTCATTGGGGAATGTAGCTGAGCGCAGAACAAGGAATGGATGTTTCTGCTGAACGACGCATCTTCCAAGAAACTACCTGGTGCTCCAGTAGAACGAAAGAGTCACATCCTTCTATATTCCGCCAGTGATTGCTTCAACCAGTATCAGTGCTGAACTGGGCGATTAAATCAACAGATCCAATTGACTGGTAACGGCATTTGTAGCTGTAGCGCGATTGACCAAAAGAAATCAACAAATTATCTCTTAGACAATAATTTGTAATATAGTGGAATATTTATTTTAAAAAACTTCCTTCTCTGCAACGTTAAGAAAAGGCAAGTTTTTAATCAAAACCTGGCGAACGTATGAGTTTTAATCTCCCAAAGAGAATGCGGAGTATCTTGAGTTTTGTGAGCACTAGTGATAATTAATGGGAGACGATAACAACATAATGTCACCTGGATGATCCCCAACAATCTCTGGATGTGCCGTATATGTTTGTGCAGCAAGGATTCAGTGGTAAAATTAGGGACTTAAAGGACTTTCAAACTGCACTATTGATGGGTTAAAAAATATAAATCCTGTTCAACTGTTACTTTGTTACTGCTTATTTATGACTATTGTAATATCTCAATCTTCTGAACGCTACTTATTATATGTCCAGTTGACTGCCAGTCAGCTGCTCCAACCACTCGAGAATTTATAACTTTTCCTTGATAAAATAAGTTATTTATTAAATCTGTCTCCTCGTCTCACATTTAATACATCAACTGGAAATTACTAAAATGTTCCATTGCTCATGGAAGCTTTAACATCTATCATCCAATCCAATATTCATGAATCTGAGTAGTTCTACCTTTATAACCTAACAACTCGACTTCTCAAATCATGCTGATTGTTCATGGAGTATTTTATCAAATCCGCCACGTTGCTGCGTAAGGAACAAATAATTTCAACATAGTGTGACGTAGTCATAACTAACTTCTCTTTTACCGCCTTAATGACATAACTTTTAATAACAGCATTCCCATTAATAGATAAAATTTTGTTTTTCTCATATCCTCAATAACATCATATTGATTATTTATTAGAGAATACGGCGCAGTTTTATTATCCTTTTTTCCTTCTCAATCCAACATCCCTCCCCTTCCCATTGCAACAAAAAAGCCTCAAAAATTTTACTTCAAACATTTCGAACGAATAGAGCTAAATTACTATATGACGTAAAGTTCCTTTTGAAGTATTTTTTTACACAAATGTATTTTTTTTAAATATCTCTCACGCCGGTAATACGCACATTCACAGTAATTTGTAATCACTATTGTATTTGTGAGTTAAAATGCTTCAAATCATTTCAAATGAAGTTTTTCTAAAACTGGTATCGCGAAAACTATGGAAAGGTTTTGCAATAATTGGATCTCGGCATAGAGAGAATGTAATTGAAGGAAAGACGTCACTATTTATTTATTGTATTTATTTATTTATTTAATTTTTTATTTAATTATTTATTTAATTATTTATTTATTTATGTACTTATTTATTTATTTACTTATTTATTTATTTACTTATTAATTTATTTACTTATTAATTTATTTATTTATTTATTTATTTATTTATTTATTTATTTATTTATTTATTTATTTATTTATTTATTTATTTATTTATTGACGTTCTTTTGGGTTTTAGGGATTATTAAAATCCCCATATCTCATGATCTACGGGAAAACCCGAGGAAACGTTCTCCACCACAAATTCCACTAGGATTTATCGGGGGTCGATCCCAAGCCCCAGGAGTGGAAGGCGTATGAGCTCGCCTTTCTGCAGCGGGTGCCCCCTGCAACGTCTCTTATTCGAGCGCTGATTCATTGCTTTTCAAACCACGCAATTTTCGAAAAACTGCAAAAGGAAAAATCCCAATATATTGTTCACGGGCTGCATCACTGGCTCAATACGCAAAATTTAAGTTACGGCTACTAAGCTTTTGATACCTGCATCTCAACCTCCAGCAAAAACTTAAACACATTAAACTCAAAACTTCATTTTTTTTTACCTTTATTGCAGTTCATTGAAGGCATTTAGGAGTAAATATAAGCAAAAGAGGTATTTAGAATTATCTACATCATTCTATGTATATGCCTCTCGAAGAAAATTAAGTCACAATGAAGTGACAAATTTAAACGAACATTCGAGTAATGAAACAAAATTAGAAAAATAAATAATTGCTTCGAAAGAGTCACGCTTTGGTGCGTTATTGACTCATGTTTCTGTCTGAAGCTACTAGTATATTTTCCCCTAAAGATTCTACCAACGGACGACTCGTACATTGTGAACATCTTCTAGAGTAAATCTTACGTATTTCTTGTCTTGTATTCTTATTGCACCTTTCCTGTACCTAAAGTCACCAATATTTTACGTATCATCCATAAAGTTATTTACATAATGTGCAGGCCGTGGAGCTGATCGCGCTTTCATTGTGGCATAGTGGGAGCACTTCATCCAGGCACAGAAAGAGTTTTCTTTGCTGCGCAGAGGAAGATCCACAGCTGTGCAATGGAAGAATTTATTCAGTTCCAATGGCACCGTAAGCCAAGAGCGTGAATTTAAAATTACCTCAAATATCAGCACTTCCGCTCTTTTGCACCCTTTCTCACGCGCCACTTCATGACCCCGCTTCGCACACCCATTTAGCCCACCCGCTTGGCTCACCCACTTCCCCCATCCGCTTACCACACCCGCTTCGTCCACCCGCTTCGCCAATCCGCTTCGTATCCCGTATCACGTTCTCACTCTCACGTTCCCCCTCCCGACTCCCCCGCTCTCGTCCCCCGACTCTCGTCTCCCCCGCTCTCGTCTCCCCCGCTCTCGTCTCCCCCGCTCTCGTCTCCCCCGCACTCGTCTCCCCCGCACTCGTCTCCCCCGCTCTCGTCTCCCCCGCTCTCGTCTCCCCCGCTCTCGTCTCCCCCGCACTCGTCACCCCCGCTCTCGCCTCCCCCGCTCTCGTCTACCCCGCTCTCGTCTACCCCGCTCTCGACTCCCCCGCTCTCGTCTCCCCCGCTCTCGACTCCCCCGCTCTCGTCTCCCCCGCTCTCGACTCCCCCGCTCTCGTCTCCCCCGCTCTCGTCTCCCCCGCTCTCGCCTCCCCCGCTCTCGTCTCCCCCGCTCTCGTCTCCCCCGCTCTCGTCTCCCCCGCTCTCGTCTCCCCCGCTCTCGTCTCCCCCGCTCTCGTCTCCCCCGCTCTCGTCCCCCGGCTCTCGCCTCCCCCGCTCTCGCTTACCCCGCTCTCGTCTACCCCGCTCTCGCCTACCCCGCTCTCGTCTCCCCCGCTATCGTCTCCCCCGCTCACGCCTTCCCCGCTCTCGTCTCCCCCGCTCTCGTCTCCCCCGCTCTCGTCTCCCCCGCTCTCGCCTCCCCCGCTCTCGTCTACCCCGCTCTCGACTCCCCCGCTCTCGACTCCCCCGCTCTCGACTCCCCCGCTCTCGTCTCCCCCGCTCTCGACTCCCCCGCTCTCGTCTCCCTCGCTCTCGCCTACCCCGCTCTCGTCTACCCCGCTCTCGTCTTCCCCGCTCTCGTCTCCCCCGCTCTCGTCTCCCCCGCTCTCGTCTCCCCCGCTCTCGTCTCCCCCGCTCTCGTCTCCCCCGCTCTCGCCTACCCCGCTCTCGTCTACCCCGCTTTCGACTCCCCCGCTCTCGACTCCCCCGCTCTCTCGACTCCCCCGCTCTCGACTCCCCCGCTCTCGACTCCCCCGCTCTCGTCTCCCCCGCTCTCGTCTCCCCCGCTCTCGACTCCCCCGCTCTCGTCTCCCTCGCTCTCGCCTACCCCGCTCTCGTCTACCCCGCTCTCGTCTTCCCCGCTCTCGTCTCCCCCGCTCTCGTCTCCCCCGCTCTCGCCTACCCCGCTCTCGTCTCCCCCGCTCTCGTCTCCCCCGCTCTCGTCTCCCCCGCTCTCGTCTCCCCCGCTCTCGTCTCCCCCGCTCTCGTCTCCCCCGCTCTCGTCTCCCCCGCTCTCGTCTCCCCCGCTCTCGTCTCCCCCGCTCTCGTCTCCCCCGCTCTCGTCTCCCCCGCTCTCGTCTACCCCGCTCTCGTTTACCCCGCTCTCGTCTACCCCGCTCTCGCCTACCCCGCTCTCGTCTACCCCGCTCTCGTCTACCCCGCTCTCGTCTACCCCGCTCTCGTCTAACCAGCTCTCGTCTCCCCCGTTCTCGTCTCCCGAGCTCTCGTCTGTACCCGCTCTTGTCTCCCCCCTCACGTCTACCCCACTCTCGTTTCCACCTATAACGTCTATTCCGCTTTCGTCGTCCCCGTTCTCGTCTACCCCGCTCTTCTCTCCCTCACTCACGTCTGCCTCACTTTGCACTCGAAAGCCCTTCCCTCCTGCTCTGGAATCCCCGCTCTCGCGGACATGTCGCACTCAGCTCTAGCGCCTCTTGTCTTTAGCGCCCCATTCTCGCCCTCGCGCCCACACCTCCCGGTCGATAGACCTGTCGATCTTCTGTCGACGCACAAAAGCTGCGCCCGCGCTCAAGGTGACTTGCTCAAGGCCTCTTCGGGGGTCGAAGGGGCGCCCTCAGGGGACACGCTCGCCGCCACGTGAGGAGCGCCGCCCCGCCCCGCCCCGCCCCACGCTGACCTGCTCATCCGGCATGCGCGCTGTAATTACGACTCCTCGTTAGTCCCGCCGCCAGCTGCATAAAACACGCCTCGGGACACGGTCCCCCATTAGCTCGTAAATGACGATGACGGATGTCCAGGGGGTTCTCAGGTCTCTGAACCTATCGCCAAACACAGCCCATGTGCTGCCGCAACAAATCATAGTAAAAGCATGTTTTGTTTTGTCTTCATTTAGTATATTTTCATATTTATCTATTGCCTTATTTTGGATCGGCATTGCTCATTTTGGGACAGGCAGATGTGGTTAAGGTCGATGAAATTATAAATTCATACAGAACTAAAAACACTTCTGTACCGTTATTCGTTGATTCTCTTCCGTTCAATATTTCTTCTAACTTTTCCTGATAGTCGAAGGCAGCCATTCGCAAAATGATCCGATATAGTCCGGCGTCCTCAGCAAATCTTAGGGGAAGATATGTTTTTATTAAAAAAAATGAGTGGAGGCGTCGACAGCTAAAAAAATATGCTGTTGCAGATTACCGATAGGTTCTTTTTTGAGTTCGGGTCCTTCCCAAAGACGTTGGATTCTAAGAGGTACCTACGCAGGATATGGGCGATGTCCAGTAGTGTGCCCCTTTGCAGTTGGTATGCTAGATGCGCGTCAGGGCCAGGGCAGTAAGATGTTTAATAAGGCCTGTGGATATAGCCAATTGAGTCTCAGTTACGTCTTGAATAACCGTTGAATCGTTTTCAGCTCTATTTCCAGTAGTTCCAGCTCTATCAGAATAACATAATATTTCATAAGGTTTTCGACGTTATTTTGCTCCTCTCCAAGTAGATTAGCCACAACTATTATCCACACTTCTTTCTCTTTAACCATGGTATTAATTTATGATGCAACCGATGGTCTGACTGCATCTTTAAGTCCAAGAGTATTTTTCTACGGGTGTTTCCGAGCACCTTGTTCGGCTTGTGCTCCGCCAACAGTTAGTTGCAAGTCAGCCAAAATATACGTACGATTTCAGAGAGAGTGCTTGAAATCTCACTATGCAATCTCGCTACAGGCACTGTTTAGGCAGCACAGGCTGTTTCTTTCTGTTCCTATCTTCGATTTGCCACCCGCGAGTCTTCTCTAGTTCTCTGGGGAACCAAACCTTCGATATTTTTTTTATAGAAACCTTTCCAGTCAACTCCAAGTGAAAAAGTCATTAACTTTCCATTTTATGTCACATAGAGCAACTTTGTCAAATTCGTCGTCTTGAGGATATCCTCCTTACATACCTCAAAGAGCAACGTCTCCCTTAAATTTTCGATGTGCTGCCAGTGCCTGCTTTTCCATTATAAGCGTCTCTTATCTGGGGAAATTCACGATCTCCAGAACTGCCGGAGACATGGTATGTCAATATCGCTGCGTGGGAGAAGAGCGCGATGAGCTATCACTTGTTTTCTGTTTTGCTGATTAAAATTCGTTCCTCAGCTTGCGTCCGTTCTAATACTCTAGCAGTGCATCTGATCGCCGGACCGGCGGAGGTGGCTCAGGGCACCAACTGGTGTCACTAAAGTGCCTCAGAACGGGAGGTCCTTGGTTCGAGTCCTGACGATGACAGGATTTTCGACACTAGCTTATCAACTAGGTCGAATTCAATGTCTGTCAGGAAGAGAATTCTCGCAGTCGGTTGAGCTTTTGTGGTTTCTCCGATCAACACCAAGCGAATGCCGGAGTAGTTCCCCAACAAGGTCACGGATCGCGCGCGATCTTTCCTTCCTTTCCTTCTCCTATACTCACCCCTTACTTACACACACGCTTACATGATCTACACTAGCACACATGCCGGGAGATTGTATGGGAGCTTAGAGCTTGTCCCGCCTGAGGGTGGTGCCCCGCTGGTGGGAGATACCTGGTTGAGGGAAAAATCCGCTAGCAGAAGGAAGATCGGCGCCGGATCTCACCACCCAGAGGGAGAAGATCACAACCACCTCCCGAGGAAAAAGATACACAACACTTACGGGACGAATGACTTTACTCGTAGCAATTTACGCGCCAGGATTCACTAACAGCCAACCAACTAATCGCCGGTGTTCCCCCATTGAGCTTGGGTCTGAGAAGTTTTCGCATTCGCCATTTGTATCCCGACGGGGCGGAGGTCTTCCTCGGGACTTGCTGTCGGCAGTCCCTTAGTCTTCTGAGAGCCTCACATGCGTCTTACAGACGTTGTCTGGAGTTGGCTATTTGAAGTGTTCGTGATTCTACTTGGGCGGTCACTGAAAGTGGCGCACGTGCCTACGCCGAACTCCATTCACCGATTTCACCACTTGTAACTGTATTTACCAGCAACTTAGATTCGTTTCAAGTTTTCCCTGCTACTTGACGTCATCCATGAAGAGCAAGTAGGAGCAACTAAGATCGCCTGTGATGGATGACGGTGGCTCATGGATAGCGCGCCAGCTTTCCTAGCTGGCAAAAGTCGGACTAATCCAACCCTATAATGACATTTACATAAAAAATTATTATTATTATTATTATTATAAACCTCAATTTTCTTTTATCATAAGAAGAAATTCGTAGGTTATATATGACCAAAACGTTTTATCAAGGTTTTTTTCTTAAGAATTCACATCTATCCTAGCCACATAAACTTTCGAGCTTTTCAAGTAGTTGAGATAACCACAACATTCTGCATAGTCTTATAAATATTCACATTAATATTCAGATCTTTTAAACTTTTAAACAGTGTCTTCGGAATTACTGCGGTGATAGAGATGACAATGGGGATGATTCTCGTATGGGCTATATGCCACTCTCTCTTGATACTTTCAACCAACAGAGTATATTTTGTGATCTTCTCGACACACTTCTCTGGAAGGTTTTTCGTGTTTGGTATTGCTATGTCGATCAGGTGGGTTTGCCTTTTCGTCTTGTCCTCTAGAACAAAATCAGGCTGGTTGTGAGGGTATGTCTTGTCTGCCCTAGTTCTGCCCCACTAAAGTTGGCATTAATCATTTTCGATAACATTATTATTATTATTATTATTATTATTATTATTATTATTATTATTATTATTATTATTATTATTATATAGATATGTGATTCAGATAGGTATCTAAGTACTTAAAATGATTAGTGCACACGTAGGAACATTCAGAGTATTGCCTGAAACAACTCGTCGTGCAAATTTCACGTATGTTTATTATCTCATCGGACGAAGCAAAGCAACAGCAGGGAAGGAAAGTCACAGTGTGCATGTACATGTTCACGAGAAGATATCATAAAAAGCTATCAAATCAGCCTGCGCGGTCAAGGTTCCATATACGAGTATCACGTTGATGTGACATGTACTTAATTTTTGTCTTAAGAACTTGGAATCTTGCTTACTACACTAATATTGTAAGTGCAAACAAGCAATCGTTACCTTCGACATGGTACTCGCTTGTCGACAGCGGTTCTGGAAAAAGAAAAATAACTTTTCCTTTAGACATTATAAGACAGCAATCTTACAAGAAAAATTGAGAAGTAAAGCCTTAATTTATCTAGTATTGGAATGTTTGCAGTCAAACAAATTTAGAAGCTTCGGTTGGCTCCTCTGGGCTGACCATTCGTATCCGCTCCGTTGGGCGCATCCTCGGACAATGACGTGGTCGCGCACATCCGTCCGAGATCTGAGTGAGATATGTCCGCGATCTGTGCGAGACGTGTCCGAGATCGGACCGGGAATTCGTTGTCTCCAAAGTAGCAAGGGACGTTTCTCTTCTCCTCTTTGTCAGTATGAATTACATCTGTTTTCGTAATACCAACGAAAACAGCGTCAAAATGAAAACGTAATTCAGACTAACAAGTGTGAACTTAGGAACTTAGTGCTATAAAAAGCAAACCTAATCATTACTTTGACAGTGTGCCAGTAACCAATCGAATCTACTGAGTTCAGACAACGACCTTCAGCCCTTGAATCACACGGATCATCAGTTCCAGACCGGATTACTCTAAGAAGATCCTAAAAAACATTCCTTATCTACTGCTTACAGTCAGTAGAAGACGCCGTCTATGTTTACGAGACAGAGACAGCAGAAGCCACGTGCCAGAGAAAGATAACAACTCTTTACGCTAGGAAAAGTTCGTGCGACGCAATACCCTTTACTCTCAATGATACACCTCTGATTAGATTCTGTGATCCTGAATCAGCATCAAGGTCGTAGAAAATTTCCTACGGGAGATGGAGGAGGGCTCTCCAGCTAAAGGAGGAAAACGAAACACTGCTATTTTACCACAAATTAATATTTCATTTAGGATAAGGACGTACATAACTGTCTGCACACATCATATTCATCGTTTGCTAATTAACGTATGTTTGTTAGAAATATGTGTTTAAACTTGTACTTGAAAATTATCTAAACGGCCTTACTTTTCTTAATAATATAAATTTTAATGAGTCATAATGAACCAAGACGTGAACGTTTTATGTAAATTTCAAAACGATGAAAAATAGTGGAGATATCTCACTGCTTATGTAAAATATCTTTCTTGCTCATAAAATTAATTCATAGAAACAATACGTCGTGTTTCACTTGTTTACGTTTATTTATAAGAGATAATTCCCACAGATAGATCAAGTATTCTGCGAAAGAACATGTTACACTACAGGAATCACATTTCCAGAAATGTATCGGAGAGTTTTTTTGTTGTGAACAAAGTGCAAGGTCGAGAGCTGACCTCGTACTGATTAATATTCGTAGGTTCCGCAAGTTAGAAGTTCCCTTGGACTAATGCCTGCTTTTGTGGAGGCGGCGGCATGTTAAGTCCGTGCACACCCCACCCCGCCCTGCCCTACCCATCCAGCCTGAGCCTCGCCTAGCCTTACTCAGCCTTGTCCAGACTCGCTCAGACTCGCTCAGTCTCGCCCAGTCTCGTCGAGTCATACTCGCCCTTCCTCATGCCACATCTTGAACAGCTAACGAGCCTCTGGGAAGACATCTTGATTTGCATTGTCAAGTGTAATTTTGTATAGTAAATTTTTCACGCATATCGATACAAAAACCCTAGTGCGGAGAATCCTGAAAGACGAAAAACACATTACTTTTATGTCTCTCTCACCCGGAAGCGATGCAATACGAGGAGATGATATTTAGTGCGCTGAAAGTAGTTGGGTTATACTTTAACTTTTATTAATTTATCCATGTTTTAGTAATTCAACACTTTCATTTTTATGGTAGAAGATACCTATGGCTTAAATTGTTTATTGAGGAGAGAAGTATTACTTAAGAAATTATAAATAAAGTGGGTACCAGAGCGGTAAACATTGAGAACACAGAATGAACGAAGGCAGATTGATCAAAAAATATTGGCAAAAAAAGCATAAAAGGCGAGAAGAAAAGTACCTATATCAAAATGAAGGAATTTTTGTATCTTATTTCGATTGGAGTAAATTGAGTGGAAGTGAAGAAAAGGATGAGACATTATTAAAGGCTTGAATAAAGAGAAAGACTATCAAATACAAAATATTGAAGGAAAAGCTATAAATGATCGGCATAGATGAAAGCAAATCCAGAAGAAAGATTGCCATTTCTTGCCAAAATATCTCAATGAAAGTCGATCAGGAAAGATGGAGGGAGCGAGTAAATGTTGGTGAGGAGACGAAAGAAAACGTAAACTGCGAGAGGAAGGACGATCCACTTAAAAATATTATAAAACTAAATGCACACAAGAATTAAGATTGATGTGAAAATGGAAGGGATTGGCCAAGAGAAAATTAACATATTAGTCAAGGAAAAGCAAAAAAAGAATGGTTTAGAGGTATGGAGACAACTAAAAGAGAAAACAAAAAAAAATAAAAAACAAAACAATAGTGGTGTTAGAAATGGCACAAACTTTCTCACTGTTGTTAGTTTTCTAATCTCTTTAGTGTAGGCCACATTTTCGGTATTGCCCCTGCGCTTGTCACAGCCGCTACCTATCGGCGCCACACGACATTTTTTCACATTTTTTAAAAATTTGTTCGTCCGCAATAGTAAAATTGAAATGTCTTTAAGCATATTACAGAAGAAGAAAAAAACATATTCCAGTAGGCAAATTTTCATTCAAAAATTCGCGCCGCTCTTGAGAAAATGTCGTTTCAGCGTTTCTGAAAATTCCTAGATTGAGCTCATTTTCCCAGATAAATTTCGAGTTTTTGAGAAACTTCATAACAAATTATTTGAAGCACCTGCATTTACACATTCAATAGTTTATAGAAAAAGTCCATAATGTAAATATTAACTACGGAAGATTTTAAAAAAGTATTCACGTAGTTTTTGAGAATACATCAAAATGGCGTATTTGTCATGTAATTCAGTGTATTTTGCACAATTCTTACAAAAAGCTTGAAGAAAAAAGTTTTAGCCGTGTTTGAGAAAATGTTTCAGCATTTCTGAAAAGGCGCAATTTAGGGCCCATTGTCGCTGAAAAGTTTTGAGCTTTCGAGAAATTTCATAAGACAGCATTTAAAGCACTTATACTCACTAATACAACAAAATATACAAAACGCCCGAAATGTAAATATTAAAGACGTGAGATATATATAAAGAAAATTAATTTGTTTAATTTTTGGAAAATATAAATAATACATTAAAATTACGTTTTTTAAAAAATATTTTGTCATGTTATTCAGCACATGAATCCGCACTAAAACACGGCTAAAGAAAAAATTGGAGCAGTTTTCAAAAAATCTGGTTTTTCAATTTTTTTAATACGGCTCATTATTTACTCAAAATTACGCGAAAACTATTCATATTTTGAAAAAAATGTGTGTTCTCATTTTAAGACATAATTTTGAAGAACAGATTTAATTTATAAGGAAAACCTCTGACTTTAATATTCTAGTTGTAGGATGATCCCGAAAAATTTTGAACTTATCCAATTTTGGAAAATTTAGATATATTTCAACCTAACTGCTACCTAAGCCTTTTTGTCAAGCATCATGTGTTCGTAACATCAGTCAGATCGACTACGAAATATCAATTTTGGTGAAAATCCTGCTATGCTTGCGTCGTCCACAGACGCAGACACAGATGGACGGACACACGGACAGACATTCTGCCGCACACCAATTTAAATTCACGTATCAAAGACAAACAAATCGTGAATTCTGACTACACAAAGTGTTAGGGAAAGTAAAATACAACATACGGGAGCAATAATTATCCTCTTTTGTCTTCAACGGATCTTTTTTCTGCCGAGCAATCGCCGTTTTTTGAATCAGCATTATGCAACTTTCTCTATACTATTTGTATTTCGCGAGAAAGTAAAGAGCAGGCAGAACAGAGATCCAGTGACAGAGAGAGGAACAAAATGAGAATAAGTATTGCAGCATTTTAGGCAGGGGCCAGAATCCTTAGATCCAGGGCCGGATTTATGCATGTGCTGACAGTGCTGCAGCACAGGGCACTCCACCAGAAAGGGGCCTCCACCAAATGAAAAATTATTTTTTTTTTATTTTGGTCTATTTTTCTGCAAGAACTTTTTAATTTCATTGTTATCTAGTAATTTGTATTTATTTAAATTTAGATTTCATGATGCATTTTTAGTCTCAAGAAATTCTACTTATTTAGTATGTATTCAAAATTATTTATGATTTATTCAGTATTAAACGCACATAATCTAACCGAATATCGTGTTTCAAACATGATCACCGGTTTCGACTTGCTATTTTGGCTAAGCCGATCTGATTTTATACTATGAATAACGTAACTTTTATTTTGATTAGATATATTTGAATTTGAAAGTTTATAAATGCAATAAATTTATTGAAACTTTACTTTTACTGAGATCGTATTTTATCAGACTTCATTTACTAATATGTGACGATTATTTATAGTCCGAAGTAATATATAATCGAATATGACTGTGTTTCAAGACTTCACCATAAATAAACGATTGATAACTGTGAAATACATGTCTCCTATTTCATAAACAAATACCCTTTGTTCCTTTAAAAATTATTTCATAGTCGACAGTCGTATTTGATTGTCGATCGCATATGGAAGTGAGTTAACTATATTTTAATAAAGGTGAATAGTTACATAGTGTGTGCAAAATAGTTGTAACTAGTGTGCAATTTAAGGAAAAGGTATGTATTATACATAATATGTATAATTTGTATAGAAAAATACATGAAAAACACATTGAATTTTACAATATTTTTAACTATATATGAAAAATAAATAATTATAGAAATACTAATTATATTATGTATATTTGGTGATACAATTTAGTTTTTTTATCCCTTGAAAATTTCATAAATTAAAGCCAATTTTGTAAGTTCATGAACTGTTCCACATAAAATTACTATTAAATGAAGTTTCTAATTACTTTAATATATCTCATCCAGTTCAAATACTGTATAGATATGAAGTAAAACTATACATTTTCAGATATCCAGTTTTTTGAAACTACGACAACGAAGAAACAATGGATCGAAAAGAAGACCGACATAAAGGAAAACGAAAACAATTAAGTGGTTCCAAAAAACGAAAAGAAGCAGATAAAGCGAAAACACAGTTAAAGTCTGTGTTATCCAAAACACCCACATTACAAAATTATATGCAAGTTTTAGCAAAATCTTCATCTGATATTTCTCAAGAAACGGTAAATAATAAAGATTACAAATGCTATTTTGATAACGTTTGTAAAATAAATACTTATCGTACACAACTGGAAATTCATTTCTTAGTAAAAAATTCAAAGGCAGTGATTCGTTAGATTTTATAAAGCCTAATTTTCCACTATTGCTTTTTTCTATTAAATAAAATTATAAGTTCATTAAAAATATTGATTAAGTGATGATTAAGACTTAATGTTTATTATCGATATATACATTGATTAAAAGCTATTTTAATTTACTTTTGCAAAGTAACATTTATTATGTGATATATTTTTATTAAACGATTTAAGCATTTATGTCAATTTATGCTTTATATTTTAGGCTTCAGAAAAGGATATTCCATCTGTTAATAAATCTTGTTTTGAACAAAATTATGACACAGAATCTGATGCAGATGTCAAGAATTCGGTACATATTTATTCCGTAATTTACTATTATTTATTACATATTATTTTAATTTAATTCTTTAAATTTTATATTTGTATAAACAGGTGGTAAATGAGCAGTTCGACTCTGATGATCAGTCTACAGGACAGCATATTAATGAATCTAAAGGTACGACAACGGACATAGGTCTGTGGCCAGAAGATATGCGAGAATTCCAAAATTATTGGATACAGACTGGGAATTTAAATCTTCAACATTGCGACGAAAAGTATTTGAATTCGAATTCATTTAAACAAACAGACGGTAGCTACATTCGAACATGTCAAAGAAGCATGTTTGAAAGAAAAACTCGCAACGGCGAAGTGGTAAAACGTTCATGGCTTTGTTTCTCTCCAAGTGCTGGACGATTATACTGCTTTCTGTGTAAATTACTAAGCAATGTACGAACTCAATTTTCACACGGTGGATTCTGTGATTGGAGGCATGCTTCCAACCGCTTACAAGAACACGAATTATCAAAATCACATTTAGATGCCGTTTTTGAATATGCGAAACGTTCTAAAAATATAGGACGTATTGATGTGGAACTTACTCAACAAGCAGATGAAGCAAGAAATTATTGGCGAAATGTGCTTCAACGACTTGTAAGTGTCATCAAGTTTATATGCCAACGAGGATTAGCATTCCGTGGGGACACAAATTCTTGGATCACCTGATAATGGAAACTATTTGGGTTTACTCGAATTAATAGCTGAATATGACGACTTTTTAAAAAAACATATCTGATAAAGCAAACCGAGGAAGTGGTCATGTCAACTACCTTTCTTCAAAAGTTTGTGATGAGATTATTGAACTAATGGGAAAACGTGTTTTTGCAGAAATTATTTCACGTATTAAACAATCTCGCTACTACTCGATATCAGTTGATTCGACACCTGATGAAGGCCACGTGGATCAGCTGTCAATAGTATTTCGTTACATTGAAGATGATGAAAGATTTTTGATTTATTTACCAAATCAAGGTCACAAAGCACAAGAGATATATGACGGGTTAATCAGGATTTTAAATGACAATGATCTTAATATAAAAAATTGTCGTGGTCAGTCATATGATAATGCCTCTAACATGAGTGGTAAATTCAATGGTTTACAAGCTCTTATTAAATTGGACAACGAATTAGCAGATTGGATTCCATGTGCAGCACATTCGCTGAATTTGGTTGGAAAAACAGCTGCAGAATGTTGCGCAAATGCAATCAATTATTTTGATTTCTTGGAAAATATTTATGTATTCTTTACTTGCTCAACAAGTCGCTATAAACTACTAAAAGAACAAGCTTCATAATCGCCTGAGTCTAGTGACAGTACAACCAATTTTTACATTCCTAAAAGAATGGATACAACGCGCTGGTCCTGTCGAGCGGACGCTTCTAAAGCTTTAATTCGAGGATATTCTGAAATTAAAGCTGCACTTCTAAAAATCTTCGAAGATGATTCTCAAAATTCTAAAACTCGTACTGAAGCACAAGCTTTATATAACAAAATGAATATGTTAGAAATCGCAATTTATGCAGTATTTTGGAATGATGTCTTGAGCAGAGTAAATGACACAAATAAAGTACTTCAGAATTCCAAGTTAGATTTGAATACTGCTGTTGCAGCTATTAAATCGTTGAGATTATTTATTCAAGAAAGGCGCGACTGTTTTGAATATTATGAAAAATTAGGAATGGAAAAATCTGGGACAACAGAGTATGTAATACGTAGAAAAGGACAACGGAATGTTCGTTTGATTCCATTAGATTATGGAAATTCTGCAAACGTTCAGTTGACAGCTGCTGAAGAATTTCGAGTGAAAAGTTACCTTCCAGTAATTGACAAGTTTTTAGTTTCTTTAGATCAACGTGTCTCTGCGTATGAAATAATTTCTTCTCGGTTTGTTTTTTTATCAAAATTAGGCAACCTTAGTTCAGATGAAATAATCAAGCACGCAACAAACCTTAGTAAAATTTATGTAGACGACGTCGATGAAAATCTTGGAATTGAGTTGATCCAATTCAAAGAATTCATTAACCAATTCATACAAGATGAGGAATCTAAAAGCGCCTTAAGTCGGGAACATTTTATGTATAACTTAATAATTGAGAAGGGAATACAAGACGCGTTTCCGAATGTAGAAATTATTTTAAGAATTTATCTTGTGTTAATGATAACAAATTGTACAACGGAAAGATCATTTTCAAAATTAAAACTTCTAAAAAATAGATTGAGAACTAGTATGACAGAAGAACGACTTAATTATCTTTCTATTTTGAACATCAATTTTGATATTCTAAAAGAATTATCTTTCGACGATGTAATTGAAGAGTTTGCTTACAGAAAAGCAAGAAAAGTTCCTGTAGTTTAGTTATTATAATTAAGTTGTAATGTGTTGTAACTATTCGGTTTATAAATAAAATATTGTACGCAAAAATTATTTGCAAATTTTATTTAATTAAACATATTTGACACATAGATTTTATTTTGTCAGCCGCCAACTGCATATAATATACATGGGGGGGGGGGGGCTCCACCAAAAATCAGCACATGGGCACCCACCAAGTTAAATCCGGCCCTGCTTAGATCGCTGTGACGAGTGGATCGAGAAGCGCGTAATGGAGAAGTTTGAGGGAAAAGTTGCCCCTTTCACGAACAAGAGAAGGTATTACTACAGGAAGAGCATGATTCAGGGCCTACAATTGTTATTTTAACACAGGGTTTATGAATAGTGATTATAATAATGACTTTTGCTTCTATGGTGTATACGATTATATAAGAAATCGTAATATGCATGTATTTTCAAGCCACACGATACTGAAAAAAAGCTTTCTCCAACATTTTCTCGTATCCTTCATATAAATACATACTAACACTTGATAATTACTGGAAAAACACCTGTCTGGATGCCTACTGACGTTCATCTGTTTGATTTTGTCACGGTAGTCACCTTGCTGTTTGCACACTGAACGGCAGGGCTCTGCGGAATATTACAATTAACAAGCTGGAGTCCCCAGTTCCCGTTGCAGCCCTCTTTCCAAAAACGGCGTCGTTACGTAAGAAATGCGAGAGCACCGCGTCACGCGTGTTTTTCTGAAGATGGAGCGTCGCCAAGTGTTCTTTATTCCGAGGGTCACACGTCCGTGCTGCATTTCTCCTCCGTCAGTCGCGGGGTTATCGACATTTCCGTGCGCTCGCTCGAGCGCCCGCTGCAATTGAGGCCTGTTTCAGCGAAAGGGAGTGCCCGGGGAACTTCTTTCACGAGGCCAACTCAGTTCCTCATTCCTCCAATGGCCCAAAATCTTCGTCGACCAAAGAATTTGATTTCTTAACAAAACGTAAAGTGGATGTTCCATACAGTGGAAGCGCCCTGCTTTATGCGGTTTGAATCAACAACTTGAGAACATACATCTGGGGCCCGGTTATGATACAACAGTACATGCACAGCGTGCATCTAGATAATAAATACCACTGACAAGCAAATACGTGATTTTTAATGTTTCATGAACTGATAGCTGCACATCGTTCTCTTCACGGAAGTTCTTTCAAATTGAGACGGCAGATCGCTATCAATACATTTCCAGTATCGCACGTGGTACTATTTGGTTTGGACTACCAACTCACCAGAACGAAGTTCACTATTTCACCCCTTTGAAACGTTTGTCTGCGAAAGATGGCACGTTTTCCTCACAACGTATTATCCAAAATGCATCAAAATAGTGATTCCTTCTGAGTCTCGGAATGTTGCAGTATGAGCACGAGATTAAGATGAGAATACTAAGGAATGAGTAAAATCAGAATTAACGAACTCATGTTGTAAAAGTGACGAAGCTTAAAACATGAAATAGTTCACGAAAACGCATGATTAGTAACCATGATTTAGTTATCTAAGTAAAAAGGAATTGAAGAAGAGTTCCCTCCACTAGAGAGATGTGTTCGATATTTTTAGTTGTATTTTATGTTTGTAGACAACAAAATGTACTCCCATTTTCCTAATCTTTGTGATTTCAGATCTTTCAGGTTGACGGTGAAAATCGTAGCAGAGTCTGAGCAGAAAACTGAGTGACCAGTAAGGTGAGCCTTTAGAGCCACGAAAAATATCCGGAAAATGTTCAGAGCTAACTGGAAGGGAGATGTGACCAACATAACTGTTCATATGCGTTGTAAATGGATAATCACATTTAAAAATAAAATAAATAATTCTCCAATTGATGCAGCCTTTATTTTGAAACTCTGAAACACATGTAACGCCCTTATCAGAGGTAAAATGATAGAATGCTAATGTACCAGCCAGACGTTGAAGGACTCTGCGTCAATATCAGTAACATCGAAGATTCTGATTCATTGTTGCTCAGGATACAGGTCTAGCGTCATCACGTGACAATGAACTGTCAGCCACCTAATTTTTGTAGGAATATTTCATAGACAAATATAAAAATATAATTTGGTTTTTGAAATTTAGTACTCCAAGACCTTGATTAAGCAAGTTTGGCGGACGTCGGGCTATACGGGCAGTTCTTCTAACATAATCGTCACAACATTGATAGCCCTCTAAAGATCGGATGACAATTTGTTATCAGATCAATGAGAAGTGTATATATAATATAGTTGGTACTTATGTTCATGTGGAGTGGATTTATGACTGAAGTATCTGCGTCTTGTAATCAAGAAAGAGGATTTTTTGAGAATAACGTATATAAATAAATATTTTAAAAATGTTTTTTAAACATTCATTTATTTTTATCCAAGATATCTTAGAGCCTATAGTTGTCGACAACAAAAAATTACGCGTGGTGTTTGTATCGTTGCAGCGTGTTTCTAGGGGAGGGAGGAGTGGAATGTCCTCCACACGAATTTCCTTCTTCCGGGTGCAATTATCAAATAAAATATTTACTTCTATATTTGAGAAAAATGTACCTGATAGCTATGTGGAGATTTACTTCGATCGAGAAAAGGCTTGCATTTATGCGATTACAACTAAATCGCTATGAGAAGCAACTGTTGGCCATTCCTCCTCTAATGTATTAATCATCCACATCTCGCACAGATTTTGCAGCCAGATGAATATTCGTTTTTTAATGGAGCTCTACAGCTCATGGGATGAACGTTTTCTCTCCGAGTTGCTATCTAGAGACGTCTGTTTCAACATCAACGCGGTCGGACGTGCACAGAGCATCTCGGGCGCGTGTAACACCACGTGGGCTGGCGGAATCCCGCGTGAACGGGCAAACCGGGCGATTTTTCTCTCTCCTATCACCGTCGCATTTAATAAACGTTTTTGTATGTTTCATTTGAAGACATTGAATTGAAAAGTCAATAGCACAATTGAGTTTTTTGTGCCTTTCCCCTTTTTACGAAAAATGCACGACCTCCCACTGGCCCATTGCGCATGCCACACAAGCCACCATGTTGAAGTGCGCCACCGGTGGAGGTGGCTGATGTCTGTAGTGCTTCTGACCGGAAGGTCCTATGGTTCGAGGCCCGACGGTGGCAGGGTGTTCGACATTAAATGGAGAGCTAGGTCAATTCAGCCGCTACCTGGAGGAGAAGTCTAACTGTCAGCTGCTCTGATTGGTAACTTTCCGTTATTTCTCCGGTCAACAGCAAGCGAATACCGAAGCGTGTTTGAAGCCCTAACAAACGGACCACTGGCGGCACGCGATCTTTCTTTCCTCTTACTTGACCTATTATCACCCCTTACTTAAACTCACACCCACTACACTATTGCACGTTTTGGAAGAGCAGTGGGGAGCTTAAAGCTTGTCCCGGCTGAGACACCTGATCGGGGAGAAGCCCACAAGCCAAGGCAGGTCGGCGCTGGATCCCGCCATCCATCGGGGAAGATCACCGCCACCTCCGCGATCAAAATGCACTACACTTACGGGACTAACGACCTTAGCGGTTGACGCGCCCGGAATCACCAATCAATGAACTGAAGCGAGCCCGATTCGCAAGCGCTTGTCGGCGGCCGGCAGGCAGAAGCTGCGGCGGCCGCGTAGCAACATGGCCACGGCGGGGGCGGGGCGGGGGCGGGCCGGGGGCGGGCCGGGGGCGGGGCGGGGGCAGCCCGCGAAGCCCGCGCAGATTACGAAGTGGAAGAGTACGGGGCGGAACGCGCTCCCGCAGGCTCACGCGGATAACGGACGCAGTTTCCAACGGCGCCCCACACACACACTGGGACTCGCGTCAGATCGCGGACACAACCTTTGAGGGTAGAGCGCCAATAGCGATGCCATGTAGAAAGGATTTCCTTCCCAGCAAGTCATTTGCTTCCACTTCGTCATTACCTCATCCTACTACAACACGTTTCAATCGGGTTCTCTGTTACAGTTGCAGAAAGCTTTTACAATGAATGAAGCTCAATTAACCCTATTGAAGTCATTGAACTATGCTAGCGCAGTTATGTCAAGTTCGTGCACCGAATACCGAACGGTGATTTACAGTCGATATGTCTGTTGCAGCCTTGGATGATAATGGTGAAAGAATGTTCAGTGGGAGAGTGGAAAGCAAATTCAAGGAGAAGGCCATGTGTCAATGTCACGTGGGACAGCCGCTTCGCGGTTTCTCTCAGATGGAAATGACCTCCGTCACGCGCTTTCCTTGTGTGAAGAGAAACAAAAAATCAAATTGTGGTTCCCTTTAACAGACCTGTGCTCCTTATTAAATCACTTGGTGAAAGAATGGCTCACTTGCTCTCGCAGACTTCATTTTTGTCTCGTCAGACCTTCGATTTTTGCCAGGTCCTTATTTCCCTCGCCCTCTATAATTTTGTTCATACCTTTGGTTTCTGTTTTTTCGCTTGTATACATGTTAAAGTTCCATGTACGTAAGTCATAAATATGTTCTAGGTTACTACAACCATCATACTCCTACTTTCCATTTTTTGGCTTTGCTGCGATTCATAGTTCATTCGGTGATAATATTTAGAAGGCCCATCACATTTTAGAATGAAATAACTTATGTACATGCATAAAAAATGTATTAACAATTTATTAAACATTTTAAATAAACTTATTTACGATATGAAGAGTCGTATGTATAAGGCACAAATTTGTAGGTGAAACTATGGCGACAGAAGTCAATGTGTTGTGGGAAAAGACCCGAATAAAAACGCAGCTACAATTTTAGAAAATGATAGAATTACGAAAGTTGCTGTCTATTGCATAGAATTTCGAGTTTGAAAGCAATCGCAAATGATTAACATGCAAATATCAAAGATGAGTGGGACTGATAGAACACCAAAGCTACACTGAATGTGATGTTAAAAGGAACTAAGATGTAGTATGGACAAACAAGATTTATGAAACAAAAAACGTAAATGAAGAATAATGCAACGTCTATGCCGGTTTGAATAGAATAGTTTGACGAAAAGCGAGTGGAAATGAAAGTGAACAGAAAGGAAAGCCGCACAGAGCGGAGAGAGGCGATGTAAACTCTTCCCTATCTCTTCGCTATTCCATTTGCCTACAATTAAATTTACCTATTTGGGGAAAAAATTGATTGATTAGTGTTTCCGGGCGGGTCAATTGCTAAGATCATGAATCACGTAAGTGTAGTTCCTTGTTCTTTTTATCTCGGGAGGTGGCTTCCTCGCTAGATGGCGAGTTCAGGTGCCAACGTGCACGTCGGCTTGCCCCACCAGCGAGGCAAAGCCTTAGTGAGGACAAACGCTAAGCTCCCGAAAAGTGTGGCCGTGTAGTGCACGACGTATACGTGGGTGTAATGACGGCCGTGTAATGTAACAAAATGCCGCTAGAATGCTCCTCCGGGCAGTGTTAGTGTTGGAAACATTGCCACCGTCGGGGCTCAAACACTAGAACCTCTGAGTCAGAGACACTGCAGTGACATCAATATTGATACCTTGAGTCACATAAACGGGTAAACGTTTACTTTATTTGTGCACAGTAAAAAGCAAAAATAGTGTATAGAATTAGATGAACTGTTCATTTTTTGTTCAAGTGCAGCTCGTCTTAATTGTAATTCTACAGTTAAAATAAGTGTATCTTAAGTAAGAGATTATAATGTAGGAACGTTAAGAAATCTTTTGCACTGTGAACAATAGCAAAATGTTTCACTTACTAAATTAATTGTGTTATCAGATTTTTTAAATTATTGGTAGTTATTTACCTGTTAGTTAAATTCTTTCATCTTGCCTCCACGATATGTATTTGATATAGTCATCTCCCTGAAAACATGTAATGCAATTTAACATGTAGCAATTTTTTTAATAAGAGATTGCAGTGAACCGTAATGGAAGGTTAAGAAATTTTCTACATCGTTCAGAAGAGAGTCGTTTTGCCGAAGGGTTTAGAAATACTCTGCCGACAATGTATCAGTTTACAGACGATTCCATGGAAAATGTGCACCCCCTCAACACTCAGCTGAGCGTAGAGTCTTTTGAACAGTTTTGTCTGCGGCCAGTGCACTGCGTCGCAGCTGCTTCTCGTATCTTGCGTCGTGGGAGATCATTTCCAGCTGTCGATCAGCTTACACGAGCGTTCCTTTGAATACGCGTACGGCAAAGAATGTGCACTGAAGCGGCATGTAGACGATGCTCATAAAACAAGTGGAAAACATCATGGAGTAGTATTATATATGTCCGGTGAAGACTAGAAAGACAGAAGTGAGAACGAAATGCATAGATGGAGGCTCTTGATTTAGCTGTTGGTAAGAAATATTGGTCACAAATGCCCGTAAGTGTATTATAGAAGATAGAGAATTCATTGGTCCATTGATCCGTGGTTTGATGGTGTGACGACGTGGGAACACATCAACAAAATCAACACATATTTACAATATTTATTAATAAATGAGCATTTACGAATAAATAGTTTAAACAGTTATTTACAGCTCTAATAGACCGCAGATCGCCCCAGATCGCAGGATCGATCTTTATCCGATTGAAATCGGCGTAACAGTCTGTGACCGCAGTCACACGTGGAACAACTACTCCACAACGGCTTCCCAACACATGAGCCGCCACCGCCATGGGCGCAAGTATTGTGCGTTCGCACAAGGTTTTCACAGAGCCACCCCCGCGCCTCGCACTCTGGCGAATTACCTTCCACCCACGTGACAAGCGATGTCGTCTTGTGTTCACGCGGCGACTCCCGCCACGTGACCGCCGCGCTGCCGTGCCCCTTTGGACATTTTGCGGTGCGTTTTGCAATACGTTGCAACTGATTGATTAGTGATTTCGGAGGCGTCAACTCCTAATGTCATTAGTTCCGTAGTCTTCTTGTTGACACATAAAAAAACTGCCACACTCCTGAATTTTCTGCCCTCCCCCGCAGTTGGAAATGCCATCTTAGAGCAGTGAGCTTCGTCGTTTCCGTTCGCGTCGTTATCTCGTGTTAGCCATTCTCTACGCCTGCTGCACTGAAATCGCGCTCTTGCACGTGCGGTCTCGTGCATTGTCCGCAAGAGCGCGAGCTACATTTCGTGCAACACCCGCACTCGCAGGCTAAGAGTGAGAATCTTCAGGACTTTTGCTTGCTAAAACGCGGGCCGTTTGCAGCAGATAATATCTTTATAAATACACTTTCTGATATTTATCAAAAACGTAACAATTAATTTATTGATTATTCCACGAAAACTGTTTTCCACTTTATATAAAAACGAAATTGAAAGATGAAATATCAAATACAGCGTGCTCAAGATAACTGGAATATAGAGTACCACGAATATCAAAAACAAAAACTCGGATAATCCAAAGCCCATTCAATAATCAAAATAAAAAAATACAGAATATAATATAAATTATTAAACACGATTTTTGCTCTCACTGAGAATCTACTAACCCAGAGTGGCAATGAATGAAAATACAACGTTTGACGAGCGAATTCGATGATAATGGTATTCCAGAAACTCCAAATATTTGTAGAAACCATCAGGGCCTCTCGCAATACACACGTCGGCTGACTACTACTGCAGCTACTAATTTATTCATTTCTGAGTGTCCATTTTCAATGTATTTTTCAATACAGGAGAGTTGGGCAGAAGTCATCGTAACTTTATTTTAAGAAATGTTATTGGATCGGAAAATGTTATTTGCCGCTTGAAAGAAATGCTGAGCTAATGTGTGTTCACAACAACATATGAGCTCTGTGTCACAATTAACACAAACATCAATGTGAAATCCGTTGTCTGACTGCCGCCGCGCGAGATGAATGCAACCTGTTTCGAGCAGCGCTCCTCCACCAAGGGAGTCTTCTCCAATGGAGAAATGCGCGAGAACGTAGAAGCTCTTAGGAACAATCCCCTTCTACTCCGCCGGTCGCGGGATGGGCAGGAGAGTGTCTGCGAGGACGCGTAGCAACCAGTGCTCAGCGACCTGTGACCGATGTGCCACGTGCGGTGATCCAGCATCAGCCTCATTGGGCCTTTGGAACAAGTTTCTAATGCTTCTGGGATTTGTGAACTCGTGTACGCTAAAATGCTTTCGAACATGAAACCAGTAATGTCATTTCAAATACCTTAATAGATATGACAAACCCAATTTTGGTGTGTCTTAAAGGTCCATGCACTTAATTCACACCTTGTTCTTTCGTGTGCATAGAGCACATTTTCCACCAATGCCCGTATTTTCACAAAACAATTGTTGCCCTGACTAGCGCCCCAGCCCTCAAGTTATCCAAGTGACTTTTTCGTATGAGGTTAGCACAGACCTTGGGTTAGTGACATCTGGATTAGCACATACTCTTGGTTAACCGGAATTTTAAGAATGCTATAATAATAAATAACTGTTAAATTACCATAAATTGTCGCAAAATTTACCCACTGATATATCCAAAAATAAACTGATAAACTCTTATCTTATTCATCGGTTTATTCTGTCTTTTGCGTATTTTCCCAATAAAAGTGAGGCAATTGTCCTGTAAACTTTGACACCTACTTGCCTAATTGTAAAATCTTGGGAAAATATTGATATTCGTCGTGCCACATGACATACATGCCATTCTGTGAATGTGGCACTGATCACTGCACCTGCTTTTTATTCATTCGCACTCGAACCTTCTCTTCTTCCGAAAGGCCAAATTGAAGACCTTATTTCTAATATAACGTTTCTCCATACATGTTTGCTTCCTAGATTTACAATAAATATATTTTTAAAACAATTCTTTGTCATTCTGCCCAATACTGTGCTCAAAAGTTGCATTTATTCTCCGTTAAACGTATTGATAAGCGAAGAATCCCATCGTGAACTATACGACTAAAAGTGAATACTTTCCCTTCCTGAAACATTGAGTTTCACGAATTTCGATTGATCGACTAGTGATTCCGAGCGCATCACCTCACAAGGTTATTATTCCAGTAAGTGTAGTGCATGTGTGTGTCCCGGGAGTGGGTGGCGATGCAGAGCGGGCCTCCCCGTGGCGCCGGGATGTGCAGGGCGAGCGGACGCTCGGTGGACACTTCTCCCAAGGTCAAAGCCAGATGTGGAAGATTGCGCTTTGAAGAAGCCAACGGACGAGGGGCGCTCACCAAATGTAATATTTGACGTTTGATCTTGTGGGTCCTGCGGGTCACGTGCAGCACGATGTGTACACACACACCCACGCCCACACGTAGACACGGCGTTATGTTTCATTTTCTTCAGAGACAAAAGCGTTTTGTGATCTTTATTATACAAGAATCTTTCATCGTACATGTCATATTATGCAGAAGACTACTTTCCTGAGATGAATTTGTCTTTTAAGCCCCATATTTAAAAGTGTTGCGAACCGTTCTCTCTTTTGCAGGATAATGCTGCATTTTCACGAACTGCCCTCCATTTTTAAATAAGTTCCCTTTCCCAATAAAAAATGGAATAAATTATATATGTTTTTAATGTTGCTCCCGAGAATCAAAAGACTCTAATAACTAATATTATGAAATGTTTAACATATCGAAGATTACATGTCATAAAAAAGATGTGTTGAGTAGCTTTAGTGCTTCGAAAAAATACCATTTCGATATTGGAAAAACTAAATGATCTTATTTCAAGATCTGTTTTTGAACAATGTATTGAATTGAGGGCGAAATGTCAATCTTTAATGTTGTAGACGTTGGAAGGCGCTAAAAAGTATTTCTACATATGTCCGATTGTCTTATATTGTGTAATTTGTCTCCCTTTCCCATTTTGTATATTGTCCCATTTTGTCCCCTTGTCTTCTTTGTCCTCCTTTCTCCGCTTTGTCCCACTTGTTCCCCTTTGTCTTTCTGGTCCTTCCGCGCACTGCGTTTCTTATTTAAAAACGGTACCAAGACCCCCTGGACCAACAACCCTTGATATTGAACATTGAAATAATGAAAATTCTTGACATATCAAAGTGGTAAATAATTATTTTGAAGAACTAGAATACCTAAAAATATAAAACAAACCTTGTATATAACACGTCCTCTATCAATATTTAAGGGCGAGTTACATAAATGTCTATTATGCCTTGGTCTATGTAAACGCTACAGAAAAAAACGTTTCATGAAGAAAAAAAATTACATTTCCAGTTTCCTTTCGACACAACTTGGAACCAAAATTGTTTTATTTCAGGGAAGTTTATTTTGCAATGTTAAAGATGAAAACATGTTGATGTTTTTAATTCGGATGTTTTCTTCGATTTCCTGCTACGTCATTATGCTTGGCTTTTATATAACCTGTAAATGACACTGTTAAAATGTTAACAAATATAGGTAAAAATAATGCTAGCCATCATTACTCCCACGTTTATAACTTAAAATCCATCAATTTGATAATTTTCTTTACACAAACACTAACATAAGTAATTAGGATTTACCCCGGTATCCATTTATCAAAATGATCTAATGAATTCTGTCGAGGAAGCCAATTGAAGTAATTTTAACCTCATCCGTGCCATCCCTGCCCCTTTCCACTTCCCGCCCGCCCAGCCCTCCATTGCCCGTCCCGTCTCTTCCAACCAACGCCACTTTCGACCAAATGCAGGCGCTACTTTCTTAGCAATACAAAACAATTGCACTTCATTTACTCATGCAAATAAGTTTTCTATAAATCAGGAGCGAAAATGTCTAGTCGTCAAATGTTTTTAACATAGGTTTCTTTCACATTTTTGATCATTAAACTAATTTGGTTAAATGGCGGGGAAGAGATTCTGAAGCTCAAGGAAACGTGCACAGATGGTACTTTTCCCCACACGTCACTTGCAGTTCTTTGCCGTTCTTCGAGTAAATAAATCGAATAAAATCAACGCTGCGGCTCCCCGTACGGGTTCCGCACCGCCGCTTCCTGCCTTTCCTCCCATGCCTTCCAAACCACGCCCCATTGCACCATTACCCGCACCCAGCACTTTTCACATGTATTACAGATTGCCTTAAAACAAAAACTACAAAATACACTTATTACTTGCCTCCATAGTTGGCACAGAAAGGTTCTCGAAATCACTGGAAAAGTATTTGAAAAGTTGATTTATTGCGGAGAATAAATTGTGTTGCTCTAAAGCTAATACCGGAAATGCAAATAGCCCGACAAAATAAAGAAATTACAGAGATGCATTAAAAATAATTACTTGGAAAACTGAATCTTTTTTGTCCGCAATAAACTGAGTATCCCAAAAGATTAGCGACAAAAGGTTCTATTTTTATATAATTTTCGAGTAATCTCGAGAATTTTTCTGTGCTAACTTCATGGAGGTTCCTCACTTTCTTGTATATCTAAGTGACAAACAGAAATTATTGCAATGCTACAGGGAAAAGTGCTGATTATCACACAGAAAAATAAGTTTTGTGAATGTTTGTGTTTTCTCCTGATACTGAAAAAGTAGACTTTCATTGTTCTCATACATAGTCAGTTACTTTCTTGGATACAAAATGTAGTCAATATCCAAGTTTCGGAACGGTCTTGATATTTAAAAAGGTTGTTGTCAGTTTTTTTGCAAAACTTACGTATCTGTGTTTCCGTCCGACCGTAGGTGGACAATACAACCTACCCGAACCAAACATTTTATTTCGTCCAAAACTGATACTCTCCTCTCGATCTGCCACATTCGCAGACGCGCGAACTTGAAATGGTTCCTTTAATTTTGGGGAGTGTTTCATAACACCTGTTAGGGTACTGCTGATTCGCCTGGTTTGACCGGAGACACCACGGAAAACTACTGATCAGAGCAGCCGGCCGCTGGAATTCTCCTCCGGATAGCGGAGAATTCGACCTCGCTACGTCGCTAGTGTCGACAATCGTGCCACCGTCGGGACTCGAACGCTACGACTTCTCGGTCTGAGGGACTGCAGAGACATCAGTTGATGCCCTGAAGCATATATATATATATATATATATATATATATATATATATATATATATATATATATATATATATGTATGTATATATATATATATATATATATATCTTTTGTGTGTGTGTGTGTGTGTGTGTGTGTGTGTGTAAAGAATCGCCCTGATTAAAGCCAATAGGTGATATCACATTTCTTTTGAAAGGATAATACGGGATGATTTGTTATTAGGGAGTTTTAGCGCCATGCGTAAGGAGATATCCTTAAACTCTATTGATCACGTGACTAACGCCTTCATAAGGTCGTAATGAACAACGTTCATAAGAGTTTTAGCAATTGCGGCATTGCGTTATGCATTATTACAAAGGAAGCATTTCAAGCGTTGAACAGAGAAATTGCATAATATATCAAAGGGTGTAGGCTAGTGGTGAGACATTTAAAACACGTTACGAGTCAACAGACCAGCAAATACACATTGTGCAAGGAATTTTAGATTTTGAATCTGCTTTTCTTGAAAATATAGGAAGTACCTTAAAACAGCGTTCGTTATGAGCATAAGACATAACCTATCCCGAAGATATGATTTGAACTTCTTTTTCGCGAATTTCTTTCCTGTCACCTCTCCAACATATCCCGCTAATTTTTGCCAGCGTTGTGGAGTTCGTAAGGAATAATTGTAACTGCCTTACATACAAGAATTGGTTTATTAGAGTTGGAAAAAACAACTATTCCTGTTTTTAGGCGGCCATTTTGCCGCTTGTAAGGTGCCCGTAGAGACTCCCACAGGCGTGCACTATTTATGAAGGTGTAAGGTCGTACCTTAGGCCTAAGGTAAGACGTTATGACTTCAAGGTCTGTCACGTGACTGTTAGTGCATAACGCCGCTACCTTACGCGTGGCGCTAAAACTCCCTATTATGTAACTTGATTCACCATTTATTGGCCCAGGATGACGTCGTATTTGCAATTCCTTGTAACCTTAGCGTGACTAGTACAGCTATGTACTCTTTGGCTAGGATCACTATCTCATCTGTGACAGTGCCCAATCTCATCTCTAATTTTAGGTCGCCTTTTTCCATGCTCCTGCACAGTAAACTTTTGTCACCATATTTAACTAAAATAAAGTAGGAATAATCTTTACTAATTTTATTGTTACTTTTGCAGCACTCGCTGCGGCTTGAATTTATTTACACTTCAAAATGATAAAAAATATTCTTTCAAGTATTTATTACTTTTTATATTCCAATGCTTGAAGTCATTTTTTATTTCTAGCCCTTACTTCGTAAGAAGAAAAAGTATTGTAATCATATGCCAGAAAACTGCGAAATGTTGACATAAAAACTCTTATTGCCGCGCCCTGGTAATGAAAAAGCGTTTAAATCTTCTTCCCATACACAGCAAATGAATTCCTCTAACTCGTTGTGTGGTCAGAATACTTGTATTGATGGTTCTTGACCCCGAAAATACATTGACCGTAAAACTTCTATCTTCTCGTTTGTCTACTTGTCCATCTGTCTGTGTTCAACGATACTGCCTAAACTTTTCAGCCGATTTTCTCCAAAATTGATATTCCCCGATCGATTTAAATGAACTCTAGGCCCTGAGAGTTTATATATATATATATATATATATATATATATATATATATATATATATGTGTGTGTGTGTGTGTGTGTGTGTGTGTGTGTGTGTGTGTGTGTGTGTGTGCGCGTGCGTGTGTGTGTGTGTGTGTGTGTGTGTGTGTGTGTGTGTGTGTGTGTGTGTGTTCGGAGGTATTTTATTGAAGACAAAATTTCATCTTCAATACTGTACTTTTGAAAAACGAAATTTTTGCAATATACGAATATAAGATCGCCAGAATGAGTCTAGCACCACTTGCTAGCACCATTGTTAAAAAATTGCTTCTATTTGACGCAAAATTACAGGAAGTTGCTCGTTTGTTAGGGTACTGCTCCGGCAGTCCCATGGTATTGATCGGAGAAATCACAAAAAACTATCGATCAGAGTCGCCGGCCGCTAGAAATCTGCTCCAGACAGCGGCTAAATTCGTTCTTCCTATCTAATTAGCATCAAAATCCCTTCCACCTCGATGCTCGCTCACTAGGACTGCCCGGTCAGTGACACTGCAGCGTGGGTTATTGATTAATACGATACTCTCACCAGACTCATTCACGCTGTATATCACGTAACTTCTAGAATGACATCAAACGTTAACAAGCACAGGAAGTTACGCATATTGCCGCCATCTCACCACAGCGAAGCCCTCGCGATCTAGCGGACAAATGCGGAACTTTTTCAAACGCTTCATGCATTTCGATCTCGCGTTTTGGCGCTTTCTTCGCACAGCCCCCCACAGCTTTGCGAGAATTTTGCAATTCAGTTTTAAGGGCAGAATGGAACCAGTGCTGTACATCAGTATTTTATTCCCCTTACAATGCCTGCCTTTTGTTTGCATCCTGCCTACACAATAGAGTCCCGTGTCGCCTCCGAGAAAAATCACTTCATTAAAAAAGGTATTGACCCCCAACTACTATATACGTATTAATGTAATAATTAAATCAAACATAACTAAGAGAGAGTAGCAATGCATGGAAAATTTGACAAAAACTGCAAACAATTTATCGAAAGTAACATATCTGTCTAGTCTTAGAAGAACAAAAGAAGAAATCTTGGTGCAATCGCTGACGTCGCTCAGACTGTGATCCACCGCAGGGGGGGTGGGAAATAGCCATCAAAGAAATGTCAGTCCAAATGTACACAAACCTGCCTATGACCAGATATCACGACATGGCAAGTTACATGTCGTCATGCTAATCAGCAAACCTCGTAACTCCATATTCCCTCAATAAGCGACGCGGTGTAGGGGCCAATAGGGAACGTTGGTCGCAAGTAGAGAAGTGGGATGTATCTTAGAGCTATGCAAACGGTAAGTAAATTGTATAAACTTTATAGCTCGTGTCTGTGTACATTTTATTATGTCACAATATTTATCATCATTCAGTTTTCTTTACAGTTGCAGCTAATTCGTTTTCACATGTCATTACAAGAATTATCTTTAAAAACTCCAACACACACAATTTCATACAGCCCACCCCTTCATTTCCACAGCGGTCGTTTCTTATTGACACAGCTCCAGGTTTACGCACCAACGAGGTCACTTAATGACTCCTCCGAGCAATGGACACTAACATTATAACGCTCAATTAAAACTACCCCTTTTCACTTTTCTAATAGTTCATTTGAGATTCCATTTAAATATATTATACATATATTGTATCGAAACATATATGAAAACATCTTAACTCTAAAAATAATATTACAATAAGGAAACCATTAATCTCAACATTTAACCAATTTTCACATCAAACTTGTAACTTTGATTATTCAACACTTTTTTTTAGTTAGGCAATGAAATCAACTTGCCGCATGACGCCAGAAAACCAGTGTAATATGCCCAGTTCACTCCCCGGTAGCTGTTCATAAGAAGTCCCCAGTCCAAGCCAGAATCACAATAGCTGCAACAAAAGGTCCAGGGTCGGTAACGACGTTTCTCTACAAGGCACGCACTACCGCATTAGGTGTCAACTTTTTTATTGGTCTCAGCCCTTCTCTTTCTTCTGTCCGGCTGGCAGCCCTGCCCCTCCCCCACCGCAGGGGGTATTGTGTCTGCGAAAGCGGATACTGACTGGTGAAAAGTCGTAGACGATCAGCGGCGGCGATAGCGTACCGGACTGTTGTACCCAAGTTGGTGGGTTCAATCCCGATCGAAGCCGTGGATTTTTAAGGGCGAAAAAATCCTTCGTACGCCTTCCTTCGGAGGGGAAGTAAAGCCGGCTGCCCCATGTTAGTAGATTTACTTGCATGTAAAAGATCCTCAAGCCTAAATGACGCCTCTGAGCTAAATTCAAACCGCCTGTTTCTCGCCCAAGAAATACCTCCTTCCTCTGCTAGTTGGTGAAAGGAGCGTAGCGAAATTCGCGTGGTCAGACGGAAGAGCGGGCCTGATGGCTCGAGTCTCGCCACGTAAAATAAGGCAAATTCAATTCAATCACCCGCACCCTGAGATTCATGGCGGCACGCACGTCATTAGCCTGAAGGCGAAGGCAATGAGCAAGCGATGCCAACCCACCAGTTGGGCCCCTGGCGCGCCGACCTTAGGGCAGGATCGGGCGAAGGAGTCCACATACAGATTTCCGGCGGGAAATTGGTACCTCCCGTCAGGTGGCCCTGGTTCTTGCTAGCGCACGTCAATATGCAGTGTCTGGCAATGGTTAAATGGGACGGGGGCTCCCGCGCAAACACTAGTTCGGGTGTCCCCCAGTTGGACCATTGGCATCGTCGTGGCAGTGGCCCAACACTGGGCAAAGAGAAGGGACTTGGTGTCCCGGTGCAGGTGAGTGGCGCGTTGTCATGCGACAACATTGACGCCGATACTAGCCCGGTTAGCGAGTAGCTCGGAGCTAGCAGGGCGGCCCGACCCGGACACTGCAGGGGGAGGCTGCCCAAAGGGCGCGCTGGGTTCCGGCCCGCCCCGGGCGTTGGCCGGCCGCTGTGCCCGTGCGGCGACAGGGGGTGCGCCGAGAGGCTAGCGCCTAGGTGCCCACCCTGTGGGCTGGTGCCACATACACATGCCCCGCGGGGGACACTCGCGACTGCGTAGGTTGTGGTGGTTCCTCGTGGAGACTTTCAACCGACCACCCGAATCTCGAGTTTCTCAGCGGGACACGCCCAGCCTTGGGCGGGATCCAGCGAGGGGTCCACCGGCCAGCCTCCCCTGCGCAGCACTGCAGCACGGCCTCAAGCTCACTATTAAAGTCCAGACGCGCCTCTGGCGGGTTGTCCCCGTATCTCCCTGCCCTCTCCGAGAGAAAAAGAAGGAAGACAAAATTTGGAGGCATTTTTAAGAAAACTTTCAAAAAGGTCGATTGGACTTCCGGTACAGTGACCTCCAAAATCGAAATATTCTTTTCGATTTCAAGGGGCATGAGCAATTTCATAAGTCAGATCGACCGGGGAATATCAATTTAGGTGAAAACCATGCCTGCGGTTTAAGCCGCTAGTGAATAACACTGTAGAACATTTTGCCGTAAGCCAATTTTTCGGTATCAACGACACACAATTCGTGAATTGCACTTCACAACATGTTAGAAGAGGTAATATACTACACTCAGGAAAGAGAATTATCACTTCTTTTGTAGCAGGGACCTTCAATAGTTTTTCTGCCGAAAAAAAACGTTTTTCGCCGCATCTCCATATAACTTTTTCTACATTAAGCACGTAGTGCAGGAGAATGCAGGAGAATTAAGTAGTGTGCTTACAAGGATTGAGTGCCGATTTATTAGGAAATTTCACGCATTGTACATGTAGACTGGGCTGTGCTCACAATTCATTATTATACAAACATGTTTTCTGTTGCCTCGGAATACCTACCTTCCATCTCCTAAAATTAGTTGAATTAAAAATGTCAGCAACGACTGTTGACAAAATCTAATTACAAGAAATGATCTCTCCGTATAATAGGAACTATTTTGCAAACAAAAACGAGCTACACATTTGATACAATAGTCCTGTCGCGTTTACTCCTCTCGCACTAAGCGAAATGAAAGTTCAAGAAAATATGTGCGAATAATGCGAACTCTGGTTGACTCTAACCCACTAAACCTGCGTGCAGTCCTGTCACGTGAATTGGAGGTAATCTTTAACATCTGCCGATCTTAGTTACTACATTTTAGAAAATGTTCACTTGTTTCAATAATCTTAACGATATTTATGAAATCGCATCAGTCTCACACTTTTTTTACACTGATTGAAATCTTATTACATTTGCTTCCTTGTGATATCCGAGAATATTATTAAACATGTGGCCTGCAGTAGCAAATATGCTTCTGAACGAAACCACACAAAATTAATTTCAAAAACGAAGCCCGCACACTGCTCAAGAAAAACAAATACGATACTCTTCTGTGATTACGATGCACAATTACTAATAGCATGAAAACTGACACAATAAACAATACACGTACGTGAAGATCATTCATAAAGCTAACATAAAAATATTTACGGACTACTTGCTGAAGGAATCATGGGACGTAGTTTATAACACAAATGAAAAATATAATTTGGTTTTTTCAAAGCTTTCATTTTTTTAACGCGTTCTTTCCTCTTTAAAAAAAGAGGAAATTGAACATATCATGGAAACGTACTACTTGGATAACACAAGGAATTAGTACATCGAGTAAAAAAAACGTACGCTTTACTTTATTTCTAAACATCAAAAGGTCTCACCCAGTTTCCATGTCTACTTCCAAGAATATAAAAGAATTTTAAGGTACGTACTAGTACAGGCAAAACTAATGAAAAATATTCAAGATACTTTGAATGCTAGTAATAAAACTACAGCAATGTGTATTATTGAAAAAAAATACATCATCTCGATATTCTTTAGAGAAAGTTGTTTTAAAGGATAATAAAAGTGAAGAAAGTATTCCGGAAAAAGTCTCTTCAACCAACACTTTTCCCCAGTTGTGGATGATCTCACGAAGGAACAAAAACCACAAAATTCAACATCATACGCTTTCCAAAAATGTTCGACGCGATGTTTATTTCTGAAATTTCTTCTAACGAAATCCTCAGAATAGTCAATAAACTAAGCAATACACACTCATCTGGTTTGGATGAATTTTTGGATTGTTTATTAAAAACTTGTGCACCTACCTTTATACATCCGTTAACTCACATTTTCAATGCTTCTTTATGCACGGGAATATTACCAGATATTTTCAAAACAATACAAATAAACCACTTTGAAGAAAAATGAAATTCAAAATTACTGGAGTCAATATTGTCGTATGACAATGCGCCACTCACATACACCGGGACACCAAGTCCCTCCTCTTTGACCAGAGTGTTGGGACATTGCCACGACACTTTCTCTTTTGTTAGCTTTCTCAAAAATATTAGAGAAGCTCTTCTATACGCAAATGGAAACTTTTTCAGACATACAACACGGTTTTAGAAAATCAAAATCTACAGAAACTGCCATTTTTTTCTTTTCTTAAAGATGTTGCTTCATTAATGGACCAAAATGAAGCACCCATTTGAATATTTTTATATCTTACGAAAGCTTTAGACGTTATTAGGGAGTTTTAGCGCCAGGCGTACGGAGATATCATTAAACTCTATTGAGCACGTGACTAACTCCTTTATACGGTCGTAATGAACAACGTTCAGAAGAGTTTTAGCAACTGCAACATTGCGTTATGCATTATAACAAAGGAAGCATTTCAAGCGTTGAACAGAGAAATTGCATACATTATACACTTGCAAAGACTATACACTTGTGGTGAGACATTTAAAACACGTTACGAGTCAACAGAATAACAAATATACATTGGGCTTGGAGTTTTACATTTCGTGGCCCTCCGTGATGTTGAAATTCTCTTAATGCAGTCTGGAATTTGGAATCTGCTTTTCTTGAAAATATATGAAATACCTTAAAACAGCGTTCGTTATTAGCATAAGACATAACCTATTCCGAAGACATGATTTGAATTCCTTTTTTGCGAATTTCTTTCCTGTCACCTCTTCAACATATCCTGTTAATTCTTGCCAGCGTTGAGGAGTTGGTAAGGTATAATTGTAACTGCCTCCCATACGAGAATCGGTTTACCAGAGTTGGAAAAATCCAACTTCTCATATTTCTAGGCGGCCATTTTGCCGCATGTAAGGTGACCGTAGAGAATCCCACAAGCGTGCACTGTGAAGGTATGAGGTCGTACCTTAGGCCTGAGATAAGACGTTATGACTCTAGGTCCATCACGTGCCTGTTAGTGCACAACGCCGCTACCTTACGCGTGACGCTAAAACTTCCTATTGACCATAATATCATGTTCTCAAAACTACCTTCATATGGAATTCGTGGTATTGCCCTAGACTGGAAAACCTCGTACCGTAAGTATCTATCTCAAAGAATAGAAATACCGTTCTAGCCCGAAAGGACATTATTTACTTATATTTCCAATTCTTTACCAATTGAATATGAGATCCAGCAAGGCTCGATCTTAGGTTCTATCCTCTTTCTGTTATACGTAAACGATATGTACTCGTCTATTAAAAATTGCAGAACAAGTTCTGTTTGCCGATGATACGAAAGTTCTTTGCAAAAAGAAACAATAAATAGTACGATTTCAGAAATTTCAAATTGTTTTCATAATAAGAAATTAATAGTTAACGAAGGAAAAACGGTTTCAATGCATTTTTGCATTTCAAATAGGCAATCGCCCGCTCCATTGAAAATGAACAATATGCAATTAGCTCATGATCAGGTAACAAAATTTCTAGGTATCTAAATTCAATCAAACTTCAAATCGAAATTCTGTCAGCCTTCATGCAGCTCGTTGCGTGTATTTTGCAAATGTACATTCCCGCCTGAGTTACAGCATATTATTCTGGGGAAGCTCATCATGTAGTACCCAGACCTTTAGATTGCCAAAGAAATAGTTTATACAACTGTTGCTAATCTCGCGCTATTATTATTATTATTATTATTATTATTATTATTATTATTATTATTATTATTAACACCATCATCAAAACCCAGGACCAACTTTTCAGGTGTATCCCTCAGTACGACAAGGTTGTCACGCCTTGAAGTGAGAATTATGAGGTGATAGGATGAAGAGGGGTGAAGGGACAACAACAAAGACGACCATGTCTATGCGAACGACTGCCGCCACCGACCGCGCCTTGGGACGGGATTTTTTCACTTTTATTCACTTTTCAAGTATTTATAGTTCAAACGTTGGGAAGGTATTCTGAAACTCCTTTCTGTGCTGGTAATTTCCAAAATTTCCTACATACAACATTTCACATGATTATTAAGAGAACCAATGATGTCACAATGTTACGTAACTTTTTCAATGTCTATAACATAATTTAAAAACAAATGAAATTAATTTAATTCTATCTAATGTGATCGAATTTCACATGACGAATTTGTATTTTTGAAAGTATAGTTATGCACTTGATTTTATAAATTTTTAGCTAGATGCCCTATACCCTGTTTGCATATATCTTTAATTATTATGCAGTGTCCTTGACACTCATCCTTAAAGTGGACTACTGACCCGAGTTGTTTAAGTCCCTTAAACTTCAATAAATCAGTCACATACTCTTGAAAACAAACAATTAGTTTTATTTAGTGTGATAGCTTATGTGGGTAGAGCTACCTTTATTTGTAACAGTACTTGTTAATTCAAACGAACTTTCCTTCTGTTGAGATTATAATGTTTGTTTGCAGGGTGCTTCAAGAACTCTCCAACACAGTATTCTTCAAATTTTATGTTTCCTGTTTATTTTTACTGAAAGGACTTGAGCTACATGCGTCAAAATAATTGTGGCAACTATACTATGTGGAATAAATGGTTTGAGTCTTGAGAATAAAAATTAAACTTTTTTAAAATCGCACTGCTCGTAAACATATATTGCATTGGCTTGTGGCCCGCGAAACGTCGAAGAGGTAAAGTCACAAAGAACAACTCATCTCATATTTTTCTCAACGAGGAGTAACTCCAACGAGAACGAATGTCCATTTTTATACCAAAACAGTTTGAAGCCAAGTAGTTTATTAAGATGTGTGGAATTGTAAAGCGATATTCAAACTACGCAAAGTTCCCTCTCTCGTTTCTGTTTCTCGTTCTCCGCTCTCGAGGCTGATTCGTTCGTCGAGTTCGTTACAGGATACAATAACTCGAACTGTTAAAGGAGCAGCCCTACTGACGAAGTACAATCGAATCTGCTTTACCAACAAATATTCAATTTCAACGTACACTCAATAGGTTTTAACACCCAAATATTTTATTTTTGCTCTGATTCGTTCTTCAATTTCGTACGTAGAATTTTTAATTCTCTTTTACATGCACAGAGCCATACTGCTAGTTTAGCGCTCTACCGCACCTTATCGCAATTAATTACTATCCTCCCTACGCCAAAAAGGGAACAATTACCTTACAAAACCATTTGTAAGGCGGGTAACCCATGATTGAGGAACGAGTAATTTGCCAATGTCAATGTTGACGTAAAGCGAAGTAAAAAAATAAATAAAAATAAATAGGGAGCATGAATATGCACACCTTGACACCCTCATCCCCTTCTGCAAATCCATATTCACGAGCACACCACCACTAGTAGAATCAGAACTTATTCCTGCATCTTATGTGCAAACAAACGTAGTACTGGGTATGTTAATATAAAAGTCAGCACTAAACGTATCTACAAAATTATATATTATTAGAATCAAAGGAAAGGGAAAAGTGTCATATTTGTGTGAATACAAATATTTCGTGCGACGCATCGTGAGGGGGAGAGGACGGGCCCTGAGGGCCACCCTCCGCGCACGTGCTCCGTTGACAGCCGGCCGGCTGACCGCCCCGCCCCCGGGCACCTGCCAGCCGGCCTTCGGAGGGAAAATGGCGGCTCGCCGGGGGCGGAGGAGGGGTTGTTTGCGGGCGACGTTCGCACTTACTTGCGATTCGGGAGGCGCCGGTTTCGCAGCGGCCGCCGTCGAGTGGGCAGCAGCGGCGGCGACGGCGGCGGTGGCACACACGTCCGCGAACCGTCTTCGTGGCTGAAATTTCGCCCGACACCCGTGCACAAGAACACTGCTAAGCGCTATTCGCACCCGAGCGGCCGCCGCGCGCAACACTAGCGCTGCCGTTCCAGCTGCACCGGGAATGCGACCAGAGAGCGCGGTCGCCAAGACGCTCCACACCGCTGTCTGGGACACGCTCTCCCCGACCAGCCCGACGACGGCGCGCGGTGGCGCAGGCCCGCACACCACGGCATGCCCTACACAGCAGTCGAGTGCGAATAGTCGCGGCCAGAGGGCACGGGGCAGCTGAGGTAACTTGCCCCAGGCACCGACTTGAATTGGGGCCCCAATTTTTTCATTCAAAAGAAATAAAAAATGGATTTATCTCTAACGATGCGCAAGAGCCCGCCCTTCATTTACACCATCGTCATCAGTGGAGAGGTTTTATAATAATATATTTATATTGGCCACAATTGGCGTCTTTGCCAGGTGGTAGCCAATTAATTACACTTTACAAATGAAAATGAAGTGACATTAAATATTTCATAATAAATACAATGAAAACGAACAATGAAGTAATAGTAAATATAATGTATTACCTAGAGCCGTGTGTACCCCAGCATAGCAAGAAAGCCTCCATTTCACGCGTACACATGTGAAACTCAGACTGCACACACCCAAACACGCACGCACCACGCACAAATACGTACAAACACACACACGCACACACATACATATATATATTCATAAACACATAAATACGCATATGCATATACACATGTACACGTGCGTATACACATATATACACACATACATATGTACACCCCAAAAATATACTTACAGCTAATTAATACCATCTAATTATATTCTATCGTATTCTATTGTATCTAATTCTAATCTTAAATTTTATTTCATTTACTCTATTCACTTCTGCTACGTCTTGCTGCGCTGCACTACACTGCAAAGCCCAGCCCCACACTCCACTATATTTTATTTTATTTATAACATTGGTAATGTCGCATATCACACTGAATTTCCCTGGAACTGCACTTCACTTCACTAAAAATAGCTAATAATTTGAAGAAAATAAAATAAAAAATACTATTTGAGACTTCTTATGCGATTTTTAAAACACTTTACATCCTTGGGAAAGGCCTCCATGACTGTTGCAGGTATTTCGTTTCAATCCCTAATTGTGCGATTTACAAATGAATATTTACCGGTATCAGTTCGCTGCCGTTGAGTTTTTATTTTCCATTTATGATATTTTCTCCCTATACGTGCAGGACTGTCTAGTCTTCCACTTATTCCCTCCCACGCTGGAGATTTATTATACGCTTTAAACATACAAGATAATCTTGCATTCTTCCTGCGGGTACTTAATGATTCGAAATGTGTTTGTGTGTCACGTTCCCTTGCAAACCCTCTATTTATGAATTTCACTGCCCTTTTTTGGATCTTTCCTAATTCTTTTATTTGACCTATTCTGTACGGATCCCAACAAGCTGACGAGTATTCAAGAGTTGGTCTAACTAAAGATGTATAAGCCAATTTTCTACTTTCCATGTTACCTTTCTTTAAAATTCTCTTGACAAAATGAACTTCCAAGCTTCTCTTACTACATAATTTATAAGTATTTACAGCTGATTACCTCGGGGATCAGTGTGCCGTTCATAGAATAATTTAAGGGATTCTTACGTACAGATTTTGTGAAATTGATAGTCTTACTTTTAAAATAAATTACTAAAGATATTGTCTGGTATCAATAATTTTAATCAACTTATGATCATTTCGATCGCGTTGCGATTATCATCAGAGCTTGCAGCTTCTGGGCCGAAAACAAAGTCTTACTTTTGTCGGCATTTATTTCCATTTTGTCTGATTTAGCCCATGTGTATATTTTATTTAGATCCTGTTGCAGTGCACGTTCATCTTCAGATGATTCTATTATTCGGTAAATGAAGCAATCGTCGGCAAAAAGGCGCATTTCTGAATCAATAGAATTGGGAAGATCGTTGATAAAGGCTATAAATAACTGGGGTCCTAAGACACTTCCCTGAGGAACTCCAGATGTAATTTTTGCCTTCCCATATAGTACTTGTCCAACTCGGACTTGCTGCGACCGCTCTCTCAAGAATTCATGAATCCATTTAACGACTCTAACGTCGATACCGGTATCTGCAATTTTCTTAAGTAAAATGTCATGTGCAACAAGATCTAACGCTTTAGAGAAGTCTATTACGATTGCATCCGTCCGTTGTCCACGGTCCAGTGCGTCAGCGATATCTTGACATGTAGAAATAGTTTGGCTCTCGCATGAAAATGATTTACGAAAACCATGTTGGCCTCCATACAGCCATCCTAATTTGCCCCATTCATTTCGCAAGTATTCGGCTATGAGATGCTCCATTTGCTTACAAATGACAGAAGTTAAACTCACAGGTCTATAGTTAGAGACGCAAGAGCGATTTCCACTTTTAAAATTCGGCACCACAATAGCTCTTTTCCAATCACGAGGAATGATACAATTGTTGACACTGATTTCAAATAGTCGTGTCAAATATGTAACAATTGGTTCCCCCCTATTTTTAATAGTTCTCCTGAAATGCCATCGAAACTAACTGATTTGTTCATTCCTATGCTTTGTATCCGCTTGCGAATAATCCTTGACTGTACCTGAAACCTCTCGGCTTCGTTTGGCTCAGTAATTACCGGAATGACTACCGCTTCCCCAAAAACTGATTGAAAATACAGATTAAAACATTCTGCTTTTTCCTAATGTCACACATTTATTTTTATATTCTAATGCAGGTATAGATTCCTTGTTCCCCCTTTGCTGCCTTACGTATTTATAGAAACCCTGCCAACTAGTACGTTCATTACTTAGTATTTTACGGAAGGTTGTCGAGTACCTCGACGCTAGTTTTTAACCTTCATGCATTTTTCCAATCCTAGAGATGGCAGTATCGATATTTAAGGTGGTTAGAGCGATAGAAGTGTTATGTTTAACATGTGTATTTTCATTGTATTAATCGAAAGATGAGAGGATCCTCTATGTTTTGGTAGAGTTTGAATCCATTTTACCGTCCAGTTTTTGCAGTACGAGACCGTCAAGTTTGCTGTTTTAACACGGGCTCTTATGGTGACCTGACATTTTAAAATTGTGAGAAAATTAACTGTTGAACATGCTTTTAAAAACATTTCTTTTGGTAGCTAGCATCTCGAGGATAAACATGAGCAATTTGAAGGAAATCCACCGCTTGAAATGGGAGAATGATGCAAAATTATAAGCCTAAATCAGTCCAAAGGGAGAAGTTCGCGCGCCCTCTAGAGGGTGGGGACTGTGAAGCGCATCTCGGCAACACCGTGCGCGCAACGCGCTTCATTCAAATCGAGTGACTAGAACTACAAAGAGTTCGTACATTTCTCTGGATCGTCTGGGAGCAATTAAAATAATCTCACTCCTTGAGAACATTGCGTTTGATAGTAACCAGATATTCAGAAAACTGGAATTTGATGGATATAATAATTGGCGCGATCTGTATGGAAATCGTAATTCAATTAATATTCCCAAGGACTCACTTTGAGACTACTCCCTATTTAAAAATTGGTGATCTTGAGAGTTTATAGAATTTTTTAAACATTGAGTTCAATATTATTATTTTGTATTGTGCCGTATGTCAGTTTTTTGCTCCTGAACAATGATTATTTATTCAATTATTCAAAAATTATTCATATTCTTTTTTTTATTACAGAGATACACAGTGGATTGCTACTGAGTGGGCATTCAATTCAGAAAGAAATACTTTGTAGTGGCTTCAAATGTGTTGCAATGATAAAATACTGTTTTTGCTGGTGTTAATATCAGCCATTCAATATGTAGGTGAATGCAGAGCTGGATTTCCTCCTAGCAAAATTAGGCTTGGGACTCCCATCCTCGTGCCCAGGTTTTTAAAAATATACATACATATACAAGTACATATTTGAGTATTTGAGGATGCCAAGGTTCATTTAATGCAGCTGTCAGCCACTTTCTTGACGGAACAGTGGCTGTATGGTTCAACTAAATGTTGTTCTGACGGACATGCATTTCCCTATCTGTACGTCTCACAGCTTGAACTGAAAATTATTACTTTTGAATATTTGCATGCCAGAAAACTAACTCTGGGGCCATGGAGAGAGAAAGTTGATAGTGAACGCCACAGTGAAAATTTTTTTTACTGAACGCCTTCTGTGTAATATTTTAGTCACGGCTTAAGATACTATATACTTCTTACACTGTGTCTTTAGTACGGTTTTCATCACAATAACGTCGTTCAAGTGGCAGCGAACCACATTCACTTCGAAGAAATCAGGAAAGTAAAATTATAGCACCCTCGAAACAGTGGATTTCTCTTTTGAAGTGACTATGTCCAGTTAGCAGTATGGATTCAAAAAATTTGTAGCCATTTCTGAAAAAAATTGAGTTTTCAGTCTTTACCAGAAATAAAAGGGCATTTTGCCAAACTTCCAGGCTCTAGTCATTACATACTTTCACAATAGAAAACAGTCCTAACAAAGAAAATATTTTATTAAATGTAATGTATTACAAGTTAATGGATTACATATATGTTTCAGTGGCTACGGGTCAATAATATCAGCAAATAATTTTTCAGCACGCTCTTTTCGTTTCTGATTCTCTTCCCAATTATCTGGATTCCTCTTAAATACTGCCAGACCATGTATCTCAGAAAAGACGTTGCCCGTTTTAACACTCCTCACCACATCCTCAGAAGCAGCCAATTCTTTTAAAATAAATTTCTTAGATTTCAGTGATGCCCAGAGCCAGATTTTGTCAAGAACCCTTGAGCCACTTGTTGATGTTACTAAGGCAACATATGATCCCTGTAACATACAAAAACATCCATAAACTATACGTTGTAAACTAAAAGGAAATATAAGTCATGATAATACTTACTTGTAATTTCATGAATAATTTTGTTTTCTGTTTTTCTCCCACAACTTTACTACCTAAAAATGCATCTCCAATATGACTTCCGTGACGATCACATAATAATTTCAACAGGTGTTTGGAGTCCATTTCCAGCAAAGCTTTTATAATCTGGGCATTCACATGCAAGTAAAAAATCAGTTATAATTTACAGACATGTATGTAATAGAGCATAATAATGTACTGGATTATACGATAATTTCCTAAACCTTCAAAACCAAAAAAATGTTTCATGGCAAACTTCAAAAAAATGTAATATTGAGTTGAATCACTATAATGATCAGAGATCAGATTTTTAAGGGAATTTCTAATTTGTAAATTGGTCCTGGAAAGTTGAATAATTAACAGCATATTTCACAACTGTGTTCTAGTCACAAAATACAACAATACAATTTTAATTACCCCCCTTCTTTTTAGCACTTTTGCAACTTATTGCAACTTTTCTTTTTAATTCCTTTTTGAAAAAAATATTGTAAAAATTCAGAAATTAGCAAAACATTCCAAAAATTATGTACAACAAGATCTGTTGCTTATTTGACACATGTAACAAGAGAGGTTTTCACAGAAATGAAGTGCAAAAGAGAAAAGACAACTTTCATGTGATTTGATCTCAAATGCTTTATCACTACCTCTAGAGAGAAATTCAGCAGAGACATTCTAGTGTTTCTCAGTTTCTGTGCAGCTTAGTTAAAATTATGTGACTGACAATGTCAATTGGTAAAAACTGTCTTAATGAGATAAAGGACGTTAGGGAAAGTTACGTATATTAATTGTAGTTTCCTATATTTATATATATTTCAACTTTTGTTGTGCTTTTCATTGACTAGTGTGATAGTGCCAGACTTTGTTAGTAAAATGGCAAAACCATGTGGAAGCAGAATCAAGTGAACCTCTGTAGTGATAAACTTTAAGGATGATTTTATCCAAAATGACAGGAAGATTCTTTGCGGTTCATTGTGTGATGTTAATACAGTATTAAGGTAGATAAGAAACACATAAAAGTCAGAATAATGCAACACTTGACATATGCAAAGTAACATAAAAACAGAAATTTGCAGTAAAGCTTCAAAGCAATCATTTATTTTCACTTCTCAATAGAAGCAAAAGAAATTGGTAAGTAACAAAATGCACTTGGCACCTGCCATTGTGCAAAGCAGCATTCCCCTTCATTATATTAATGAGCCAGCAATGAAAAATATCTTAGAATAATACACAGAAAGATCGCTTCAGGATGAAAGTACACTAAGGAAAAATTACCTCAAACTAATCTTTTAAGCTGTTATTTGAGAGTGAAAGATAAAATTGGAGACAATCTTATTGCTTTATTCTGGATGAAACTACAGACTGTACTTCAAGAGAAGTTCTGAACATTTTTGTGTTGCTCTTGCCAGGAGATCCATCAAAATCAATGTTGTTTGCAATATATGAATTAAGTTATGATATGAGAAAAAGTTATTAGTACAACTATCACACAATGTTTCAATGACAGTAACTGTATACTGTGATTTTCAGAGATTCCATAGAGCAAAATATAGTAAGTTGTAACTGATCGAGAAACATATGATTCAGCTTTTGCGCAATTGAAAACTATGTAAGCTTACCCAGAACTCTGACATGTAACATGTATTGCTCAGGGTATGTGAGGCAATTGGAGTAGGAATACCATACTGCCAATAACTACATTTCTGAACTTAATGCTCACTAAAGCTTCTAGTAGAACACAGTGACAAATAGCAGATTTCCCACTGTCCAATTTTCCCATCATAGACAGGTGAACAACATGGATTTTGTGTGTTATTTTTCTCTGTGAAAATTTTCAAGACAACTAAGGAGTATCTGCTGTCCTTGAATGATGAATTCGTAGCTGGCACACAAACAAAAGCTCTATTAAAGAACCCATAATTAGACATTTGTATGCAATGAACCCTTTCAAATTTCTTCTGGAGGCCTTCACAAAACTTAAAGTGGAATGTTTATCAAAGGAGTCTCAGTAGAATGGGATAGAAGATGTTTACAGCATGCTTGAGAGTTTTGCAAAGAATAAACCGGAGCAAAATTTATCCAAAAATCCTGATGTTGAAAAACTAGTAAAAAGCATTAATTTACCTTCTTTCAATGTTGAAAAATTGTTTGTTTTTTATCCAAGAAATTTTGTGCATTGTGTTATTGAAGAGACCTAGACTTTACACCATCATGAAATGTTGAATGTAATTCAGTACAACAACTTAATCAGTTAAAGTTAAAATTTACATGTATTTTTCCATTTTTGGGCCATTTGAGAATAAAAATTCTCTCTTTAAAGTCTGGTTTTTGATTGAGGATTTTCCAAGTTCTATTTTCATTCATTTCTCTAAGTTCAAGCCTGTTCTGGTAATCAAACAAGCTCACTCTACTACAATGCATACTTATTAATTGAAAACAATTATTTCGACCATTTCAAATAAATTCATGAAATCGGGCAACTATAATATAACCACAAAAAATAACATCTATAAATTGATAAGTTTTTGAAATTTAAATCACATTCTAAAATTAAAATGTCATTATTTGAGTTGAATATTAAGAGCATTAATACCAACCTTTATTGGTTCATTAAAACTTAACAAAGTCTGGATAAGAAGAGAACCTGGCAAAGTGACAGGCAAGTCAGCATTTTCATTTCTAGTCGTCATACTCCATGTTTCATAATCAACCCAATGCACAACTAACAATGGAAAAAGAACTTGTCGCTCACGTTCAACACAATGAAAAGCAGCTTGAAGTTGCTAAAAAAACAAAAACAAAAGACACACATACAGACATTAAAAAACATTCTGTAATTTAATAACCCATTCAAAATATATTAAAAATATAACTACAGAAGTAAATAAATAACAAAAGCAAAAATTACAAACTCTTCAAGCACTAAATTATACAAATGTTTTTAAGGTAACCAATAAACACAAATTGAAATTTGTTATCTGAATTAGTTTCTTGAATATGAATCCTAGGGAAAGTATTGTAATGCTGCATGAAAAAGTTAAGCATTTTCATGCAAAAAAACAGCTTGGTACCAAAAGTTAATTTTTTCTCAAAATCTGTCTTTCTAAATTGAGCAAATTTCCCTTCTAAAAACGCTGCATGTCAATTTTTTTTTAACCACTAAAATTTTAAAAATCGCAAAACTTTAGAATTCTTGCATCTCTTTTAGTATTGACGATAAAGAATACAATTGTTAGTTTCTCACATATTGGGTATGCAGTATGTGGCAAGTATTGTAATGCTGCAGGAAAAAAGGTGATTTTTCGACAGAAAAACTCTTATTGTGGGAACACGCTAGCAAAAGGAAATAAAACCTTGCTCCTAAAACAAAAGAGACCCTTACAAAAATCGGGTGTCGCATTTTTGTTAAAATTACTAAATTTTCAAAAATTGCAAGTTTCATTTTGTCAACATTATTAAAAATAAAGTTTTTCCTCAATAAAATCCGCAAAAACCAAACTTGAAATAAGGTCAATACAATGTTTCCAAAAAAACTTTTAAACAATTATTTTCTAAAAAACCAAACCTTCTTCATTCTTTTCCTCATACGTAGTGAAGAACGGTAATGAAATTGGAGCTCGTCCCTAGTCTGGGTAAACTCTGTATTTTTTGAAAATTGCAATAAAATTAACATAGCAAAACAACAATATTGATAAAAGTTTTTGTTAATGATATTTGTTATAAATATTAGTTCTTTACAAAAGGTTTACAACGGTTTACAAAAGGTTCTTTACAAATTTCCCACTCGTAACAATCTAGACACAGGAGAATAAAATCCATATGATGTTCTGTGAACTGGAACATTAAATAATCGATTCCTTCGGAGATGCCAGTTGGGTTCATTCAAAACAAAAAATGCAGATAGTTCAGGACAGATAAACAGGCTGTTTACAACCCGCACGCATCGTTATAATTTCTAAATAATTTTAATGAACTCAAATTAGTTAAGGTTGCAACTTTGGAATAATCGTGAGTTCTAGCTGGATTTCGCAGTTTAGCTTTAAATGCTACGTATGAAAAAAATTTATGCTGTACTCTGTCCAAGCGTTTTATATGAGTTGCAAAGTGAGGAGACCAAATCGGGGAACAGTATAACAGGATTGGTTTAACTAAAGTGTTGTACAAAGTTACCAATGTTGATACCTCTTTGAAGTCGACACTATTTCTTTTCAAGAAGCCAAGCATTTTCATGCTCTTATTTACAACATAATCTATGTGCTGATTAAAGGTAGCCTTCGTATCGAATATGACACCAAGATCCTTAATATATGTGACGCGATCAAGAGGTATATCCAATAGTATATACTTGTAATCAATGAAGGTTCTGCTCCGATGAAAACTAATTTGCTTACATTTGTTTACATTCAAATACATACCATTTTCAGAGCACCACAATGCTAAATTTCTCAAATCTTCCTGAATTTTAACCCAATCACTAATATCATTAACAGTTCGGTAAAATTTACAATCATCCGCATAAAGTAGAAATTTAAAATGTTTAAAAGATGAGGCAATATCATTTATGAAAACAATAAATAAAATTGGCCCCAAATGTGAGCCTTGTGGTACTCCTGAAGTAACATTCATTTCTTTCGAGACATAAGACTTATATTTAACATATTGTCTTCTATCAGTCAGATATGAATGAAACCAGGTCAACATTAATCTATCAAATCCAAAACTCTCGAGAGTGGAATTTCGAACTATCCCCTTCATTTATTTACTCTAACTTCGAGACAATCAGAGAAGATTTCGGTTACTGGAAAGCCACTACTTTTGCTTGTCACAAGGGCATATCTGTTAATGTTGTTGTGAGAAGACTCCCAAACATGATGCGCATTGAAGATTGGAATAATTTATACATGATCTGTACTACAAATTAAAGGAAAACAATGTACTTTGTAGTTAGAAACTCAAACTGACTTAATAATAATAATTTAGATGTCATACCATAAAGAATTCTTTCTGTTTGCACCTCAGCCTCTGGCATGACTGACCAAGGGCCACAAGTACACCATGTCTGTTATGATGCATTAATTCTTCAAAATTTGGAAGCAATTCTTCAAATATTTCCTCAAACTAGAACAGAAGTATTATATACATTACTCATCTTACAATTACCACCATGAAGTAATGTATCTTTGCTCCTGTGAATAAGTTGATAAGTTGTAAAAACTTAAGGTTTACAGAAGAGCCTGTTATTATTTGTACCTTAAAACTTCAATAAACAGATCATTCAACTTATTTGATGTTAATCAATGATCGAATAACAGTATGGGAGTGTGACTAATTAGACAACACAACTTATTATAGTTTATAACTTAATGAAATTTACATTACATAAATTCACATACTTAGCAACCAGAAGGAAATTAATACATCTGATTATACAAAAATGACAAGAATGATAAGGAGAAACCAGGAGCACACTAATCACATTTTCAACACATAAATTGATTCATCAAGTTATTCATCAGGTTCAAAGATGTATATATATAATAATTGATTTCACATACTTCATCTATAGTTTTGCAATGTTTAATCAAACTTTGCACACAGAAATTTGCATCAGGTGCCAAAGAAAGAGGCTGCAGCTTAAATTTGAAACAGCGGATATAAATTATCCTGAAAGTTTTTCTTTTTGCAACACTTATCATTACTTCCATGAGACGAGCTGCTGCCTGACTCTCATTTAGAATGCAGTAGTCCAACAAGTGACGTATTATCTTGGTACAAAGTTGGCTATCAACTTTACGTACTGCAAGAAGTATTGTTTGTAGCAATCCAGACACCAAATTTGTATTCACATAATCTGAAATAAATGTGAGAGGTAATTAAAGCAATACCCTCTTAAAACACAAAATAAATGTGTAAAGGAATTAAAACAATGTCGTCTTAATTTAGTACAATATAACATAACCTTCTGATACATCTTGTTTCTCTAGTCATTATGGTTGTCTGATATGATCAAAATTTCCTCAAGAGGATAATTGGTGACAATCCACATAAGATCATTGCTATACAGTCTCTACACCATATTGTGGTAACTATCACGCTGCATAGCCGGAAGCATACATTTATTGGACATGTTTGTAAGTTGCAATGCTCATGAGCACTAACACCATGGTGGCACAGTACTGCCCCTTCACCGCCTATTTTCTCGGCTAACTGGTATCCTCCTCCCCTCTTGCCTGGTGAGTGAATTCCTTTCTGAAGCAGGCTAGCAATCTATAGCACACCACAATGAAACATACCAACAAGTATGAAAGGTATATTGCCAGATAGACCTATGTGATATTCAGGTAAGGTACTTTTGACTCGGAATGTCCTCAGAGGCGCAATAGGAACCTGTACAGAACCCGGTATGTGTTTTACGCAAAAATAAATAGCAGCTGGAATGATGATGGGGTGAAAACATAAAGCAAACCTTGATTCTAGAGGACACAAAAGTAACTGCAGTAGAACCCCGCCAACCCAAAACCTGCAAATCCGAAATTTCAAATAATCCAAACAAAATTTGGGACAGAGGAAAATGCAAACAAAATAAATAAAATGCATATTTGCAGGGTGAAGAAAGGATTTCATGATTACTGTACAACTAACTATTGAAACACAAGTTGATATTTGATCCAAAATTGATATTCCTCAGTTGATTTCAATGAACTTCAGGCCCAGCGAGTTTGAAACTGATATTATGATTTTTGGGAGTACTTTACATGAAGAATCAAGAAAATTGTCTCAAAAATGGCTCCTAAATTACTGAATAAACTTTGTCCTCGGATAGAATGGACAAATGTCAGTTCATTTTTGAAAATTGCAGAAGTTCAAATAGTTTGCGACAGAAAGAAAATCTCTCAACACCAAAGGGAATCAGGTCACATGAGAATGCAAATTCAATGCCTGAAACTTTCAGAAGAGTCTAAAATGTCAGAAGACTACACTGTATTGGAGGATGACCAAAAAGAAAGAAACAATGGTACATGCAAAGAAGAAGAAAAGAAGAAAGAGGAGTGGAAAAGGAGGAGAGAAGAAGGGGAAGGAGAAGAGGATGAGGGGGCAGAAGGAGAGGAGAGAATGAAGTGCGAAGGATGAGGAGACAAGGGGGAGAGAAGTAAAGGAGAGGATAGAACGAGGAGAGGAGGAGAGGCAAAGGAGAAGGGACAAAGAAGGAGAAGAGGAGGGAGAGGATAAGAAGTAGGAGGTGAGGGGGGAAGGAGGAGGAGGGGGAGGAGGAGGAAGGGAAGCAGGATTTTTTTTGTAAGTATTGGATAGCCTCAACTTATTTAAATCTGTTTTAAGCATTATCAGTTACAGTTTGATAAAAATTTGTTCAATTGTTGTTGAATTTATTGAAAAGAAATAAAAAACACTTTTCTAAAAGAAGAAAAACTTATAATTAGAGTGCATCTAATGGCAGTTGCATCTTCAACTAGTACACTGGTTTTTGTTCTTTTTCTTGTTTGTTTTTTAAACAGATTCAGATTATCAGAAGTTCTAATGCATTTGGGGAACAGTTAAGACAGTTGAACTTATGTTTATATTTGAACACTTAAGTATTGTCTACACTTATTTATCATTAGTGTATTGATCTTCCAATATAGTTCATTTGAAAAGTATCTTTCTGAATATAATATTTAGCTCCAATACAGGCAAATGGGATGACTTTAGACCGCAGAGGATGGGTTTGCACCACTTTAACGAATGTTAAATTAAATGTAGGTGTTTGTATTTTCAGTTGCTTAAACCACAAGCAGCTTCTAGGACACTGAACACACCAAACAGCAACACCAGTCTACTTGTGCTTTTCATTATTATGACTTGAGCAGACAAGAAAATATTTCAATTTTGGACATGCTTTTTATTGGTGTATAACTCTCACAATTATTTTACACACATCACCATCAATACCATCAATTTAGGAGAGGTGTTTCTGTCCTGATGCCATCTAGTTGTCGATCTGCCTCTTGCCATTCAGCCTATAATTTAACTCATACTACTTAACATAAAAACTTCAATTTATTTGTACTGTTTATTGTTCTCGATCATAATTTTAAAATGGGGACTGCTTTGTACCAGGGAGAACACAATTACCAGATGTGCTATAAAGCCACTCTGCTGTCCTTTTACAAACAAACCATGTGATTTATTGCTTAATAAAATAATTCTGAATTATCATTTACAATGCGAGAACTTATCATTCGGCTGATGGCAGGTGATATCAGAGACATTCTGATAAAAAGTTACTTGAATGTATTGAAGATATATGAACAGATAAATGTTTCAAAGAAAAGGCTGGAGCTCTTTACAAAATTTTATTATCTACCATAAGAAATAGCTTGCGAAGTTAACTGTGGTACCACATTGGTGGTAAGAAAGTGTTTAGTGATAAGGAAGAAGAGGCATTCATTAACCATCATGCAACTGAGTTAGGATTTCTTGTTGTAAAGACAATTTCTATTTTACTGTGAAAAACTGTATAAAGATCATGCTTAAAAGAAAGCTTTTTATATATTCACGTGCGCACGCACTCACAGGCTCATCCACTCTTGTGCACACCCCACACACATAGACACACAAGTTTTTAAGTGGTTTAAAAAAAAATGTTTAAAGAAAATAAAAATTGCCTGTTTCACAAAAAAATTCACACAAAATACTCATATTTACAAAAAATTGAATGTGAGATTACTTGAAGCTGTGTTTTTCATGAACATATTTCCTTAAGAAAAAAATGTTAATCTTCATAATTGTAGCTGTAGACAGTGTAAAGGAATAGATCAAGTAAAGGATGTTCAAGAGAATGGTGCTGATCTTGTATTTGTTGTGTGTGTATTATTTCATACTTCTTTGTTCGTTTCTTATACTCGAGCTTTAGTTATGTGCTTACAAATATGATTTAGTTGTACGAAAAGCAGTTGTAATTGTCAAATTTGTGTACATTCATCCTTGAAAATATTCTTTTTTTGATGTTGTATGATTTCTAAAGAGTTTTACAAAAAAAGATGGCAGAAATGCGTTAAAAATGGTATTACATAACCATAGAGTGGTCGAAAAGTGTGCAAGCCAAAAAAAAAATGTTTACGGAACAAGAAATGAACATTGTCAAATAAAATTAATTAGCATCACTATCTTCAGTTAGTATGGAACAAATATTTTACACATTTGCACTTGTCCAATCACAACTTAAAAATCATTTTGGAACAGAAAAAGCATCACATTGGCTTTCCTTCATAATCAACCACAGTAGAATTTACGAATTAAATAATTCTTAAAAGCGATTATAGTTCATTGATTATGAATAAATGAAAACCTTAAATGTTATAATTAATCATTCATTTTTTCATTGTCTGAAAATTTTTAATCATTCATTTTAAAATTTACAATAAGTTATATTTTTGATTTAAATCAATAATATAAATCACTTGATTTAAATCATTGCAAACCAGAAAAGAAGAATATAAAACTTACCAAAAACCTCAGGCATTTGCAAAATACGACATCCACACTGTTGTACTAGAGAGAATCCTTCACCAACAGGTGAAGGGGTAAATTCTGGATCAGGTAACCATTCCAGATGTCCCTCCTTTTTTTGTTTTGAAGTAGATCCTCGTGGAAGGCCACTGAAGCACTCTAAGACTGTTCGAATTACGTGGTTTGCATAGCAATCCCACACAAATTCGTCAAGGTTGTTTACCACAAACTGACCAACTTGTTGCAACCAGATCTTGAATCTCATGGAGATATCAGGGCCAGAAGACTGAGATTCTTGGGAGGCATTTGTTTCTGGAGAACTGCTTTGGGTCTTCTGAAAAGTGCATTTAGAAAAACAAGGCTAAAAATTATTATTTCAGATATTAATAAAAATACATTTTAAACATAATACTGTTGTCTCGTTCATACATCCTCAGGCACATAAAGCTGCAAGCAAAAGTATCAATAGGAATACTTTTTTAAAAAAGTTTGTAGATGACATAATTAGGGATATTTGCGATTCTGATGAATTAAGTTGTATCAATTCATGTAAAACTGGAAAGCAATACAGTGTTTTATAGTATCATCCTTGTGGTGCGCACATTGAACTCCCAAAAATAAAGATCTATAACTTTTCCATAATTCTAAAAATTTATGCTACTCAATTCATGATGAGAGGAAATGTTCACCTCTGAAGGTGGTCGAAAATCCCCAAATCATGTATTGTTTTTTAAAATTATTTTAGAATGTTCAAGAAGAATTAAAAAAAGAGACGTCGTTTAAAATTAGAATACACAAACTGTCAACCTCCAGACCAATATTTTAAAGACAATTCCATTACATTAATTAAAGTCTAAGTAAAATGTATAGAATTTTCTCACAAACAAGAGTTGTAGATATGAGTATATGAAACTGATTTCCTGACACATTAGTCACTTCAGCAGTTCCTGAGTCTTTTACTTGAAACTCCTACAACTAGTACATCGTCAGAAACTTAAAGTTTAAGCAAAAGTCTAGCAAAAAAGTATGGCATGTCAGTTATGGTAAAAACAAACAGGACTAGTTTTGGTTCATATTAAAGATATTCTGTTTGGTTTTCAGCTTATTAGCATGAACAATCTGATCCAGAGAATTAATTATGAATTCAATTTTTGTAGATGGTACTGTTACATAAATCTTAATAATGTTTGACTGAACAGGAGTTTTAGTTTTTAGTTGTGAACATTTTTGCAAATGGCAAATAAATTTAAAAAACCACCTAATTTTACTGCTTTCTTTACTGTTACTAATATGTGGGCTTCAATAATGAGTTATATTTTGCAAGGGAACAATGAGAAGGTTTGAGAATCACTTGGCCTAGGGCATTTTCTGCGCAACAATTCCTGGCAATCCTTAGTCAACTCCACTTTCAAGTAGTTACTATTAGGCTTAGCAAGCTACTCCCTTTCATAGTAATCTATTAAGGAATTAGGAAAAAGGTTGCCGTCACAACTGCATTTACCATATATAAAAAATATATTTAATGAACTTTTAATAAGTGATTAGTTTGCTTGGTTAAAATTTAGTATATGGTACACCCTTAGAGAAACGTGGCGGCTGGGCTTAAGCCCTAATTACTGTACGTGCTCTAATAGAAATGAATACAACTTACGGATAGGTGATTTTCATTGTTCGCCCTTCAAATGCTTTGTCCCCGCCGCATTGTAACACCAATTTACTTTCAAAGACAAGTTTTCTCGCTTTGCTCGTCCGGATCTAAGTCACGGCGAGGCTCAGGCCTTCGGCCCTCGCATTCACTATAAACATCCTTGAGTCTATCCAACGCATAATTATCAATCCACTTTTATAAGACATCACTTTTCAAGAACGACCCCCGAGTTCTAACTGCCTAGTTAACGCCGGAACGGCGCGAAGTGCCGGTTTAAATGACTTCCCTAGGTTGTACCATGTACTACATTTCAGCCGTTTGCTTTTACATTTTTTAAACAATATCTAAATATAAGAATAAAAGTCATTCAAATTTGAACAGATATTTTTCATCTTTAACTTCTTAATTTCACACAGAAAAGTACTGGACCAAAAAAGCCCCATTTCTACAATAATATTAATCCAGAACTTCCTGCATCAGTGGGTTAAAAGTCACAGTGAATGCAATTGTTCTTAAACATCATCAGTCACTGAAAAGAAATGTTCTTTCACATTTTCCTTCCAGCAATCGTGGCACTCATTAATTACATATTTTATTTCCTTTATTTTCTTCCAAGATATTGAACAAGCTGTTCAGTTAAATAACTACAGAATTTTAAAACTCAAGTAAGTTGTCTATTTCCCAAATAAGTCTAAATACATACATATTATAATATAATGAATTTTAATATATATGTATTGTAATATTATGTACTTTTTATTTAATATACCTAGCTTTGCTGTGGTTTATAAAATAAACACCATTGTAATTTTATGTTATTTATTGATATATTTTTTCACATTTCAGGAACTCCTTTTTTCTGATCATCAGGTGTAAATTTTACATAGTTTTTATGATATTATGTTACCCTATGTTAATTTTCAGCTTTCTTTCATTTATATTCGACTTGAACGTCTTATGAGTAGCCATTCTTTTCCAGTCACGTTATGTTATACCATGTTAACCTCATTCATTCAACCACCAAATTAACCCACCACCACTTTCACCATCATGTTAACCTCATTAAAAAAATTACTTCCAAAAGCAAGTGACAATTCACTATTAAAATCATGTCTCGCAAATCACAACATTAATTCCAAACCAGCATTGTGTTATTTACCTGCAATCGAGCAGAGACTACAAACACAAGTTGTTGCAGAACATGGCTCCCAAATCCATCAAGACACATCTTTCTCAAGTCTTCTGATAATATACATGTGAATCGGAGAAGTATTTCGTCAGATGCCCATGGCAAAAACATCTCTATGGCCCTTGATCCCACTTGGTTACACAAAATATTCTTTTCTTTTCCAGCCATTTCCTCAAATACATTGTCAATGAATATTTCTGAAAAATAATCTGTGTTAGATTTAATCCTGTTTCATAATAAAACCACTAAGACATTAAATAAATTTACCCCTGTCCTCCTCAGTTTCAAAATTGCTGATATTTACTCCCATTACACGAAGAAGGTAATTGTATGTTTCTTCATCAATGTGTGTTCCTCGTCCAAATAGATTTCTCTTCCCCTGATATCTTTCGTGTTTTAAATATGATGCGAAATTTCTTCGTTTTTTTTTAATGCGTCGATTTCCCTCCATGTCTTTACTTTTACACTTCACTGTGTTCACTGCCTTGGCTGTTGTGGTTTTGTACAGGTTATGGTAGGTGCACGCTTCTCTCTCTTCTGCTCTCCACGGGGCACACTGCACTGGCACACTGACTCGGACGAGGGGTCTGTCACCACAAAGGAGAGATACAATTAGAGTGCGCGTGAACTGGCGTAACCTACTGCGCAAGTTCCAACGCGAGTATTTTACAGGGTTCCGGGGTTTCCAACAGAGTTGATCTCTACTCTACGGGAAGCTGATTTATGGTAGGTCCGCCATTACTGCCACCCTCTCAACTTTGTGCAGTTTTGTGAACGCACTAAAAGTGCAATGCGCGTTCACGCCACCGCGGTGTGACCATTCCTACCCTTACGGGCATCTATGGCCTATCCTGTAACATAAAAAAGAGAAACAAAGGTCAGAAACGACTTTAGCCTACCGGCGCGCGCATTGCGTGTGTTTTAATACTGCGTTATTTATGTTTCAGTCCCACTTCTGTTTCAGATTGCTCTTACTCCAGAAAGTGTTTCGGTCGCTTATACTTCGCCCTTTGATCGGGTTCGTACAAGGCGACCGCGGAAATCAAATCATTGCCATTACTGCACCTCATTGTATAGCACTCTTATAGCGTGGTGTGACACTAGATAGGCCACATCCGGTCCTTATTCAAATTCCATACAGCAGCCAATCAGAGCTCAGAGCGACGCCATATGCAACTGTACAACACCAGCTCGCTCAAGCGGAGAATCGGTGAACTACTTTTTCATTTTGAAATTTTTCCGCGAACGAGCCGGTGATTCCCATGTATTCCTTAAGATACATGCGTGTACGTGCTAACCGTGCTAACGTTCGTAGGGCCGTTAACGCCGTATTACAGTTGGAGGAATTAATAGATTTACTGCTGTGTGAGATCTGAAACGTGCATTATGGCTTCGAGAAGATGCTGGGTGCCTAATTGCAAAAATGCCAAAGCTAAATTAGCAATTAAAACTCGTTTATTTGGGTTCCCAAAAAACGTGAAAAAGTGAGTTACATTTATTTTATCTTTCGTTTTTATGTATGTAGTTTGTTGAATACTGCTTATTTATTATAATTATGTTGGAAGGTGTCCAGAAGTATAATACTTATGTTTTAGATGTAGAGAATGGCTTAAGGCAATTGGGGACCCTGCTCTCGCTAAATGCACGTGGCAGCACCTCACAAGAAGTAAATTTATTTGTAAGGAACATTTTCTGGAACAGCATATATCTGCGGCTGAAAGGACGTATGATAATGCTGTTCCAGTAAAATTTCCGAAATCACAACATCCCCTTAGTGAAGAAGCATTGCGGGATTTTGACGCAAGCGTTCCAGTGAAAGGGAGTACGTTCTTCATTTTTTCAGTGTGCATTCAGATATTTCAATAGTCATAAAGTTATTCTCCAATGTTTCTTTTCTTTTCCAGATATCCACATTCAAAGTGCACCTCCTATGTCAGTGGATGTTACTCATGGTGAGAATTATTTTCAATAGAAAGAAGTATAATTTATTTGTTCAGAGAACAGTTTGTGGCAATATGCATTGTCATAAAATAGTAAATAATTCTAAACATGTTTTTCTCAGCATCAGATTTTACTTTTCAGACTTTTCAGAGCCTTCTATAGAAGTGGCGCAGTGTGCTCTAAATCCAGGTTACACGGTAGATGGTAAATTTCTACTTCATTGTAAAATTTATGTGGAATACTTCTACTGAAATAGTAGGTTGGTAATTCATTTGTGTTCACAGAAACTAATGCCAATGCATGGTTCACTGCAGCAAGTGTGCCTGGTACATTTGCTGCCAATATTCATGGTAAGTGTTTGCCTTGAAAGTGCGTTCAAATAATTCAATTGTAAATTGTGGAATTCTTTTTAATGTTTATGTTCATTTGCAGATCCTTTATTTGGACCAACTGAGGTGACACCCACTATAGCTACGGGTCTAAATGGTATTTTTTTAAAAAGAATATTAGTAGATTATAGAGCTTTAATAGAATATATTTTTATAGTTTTAGAAGAAAAGTACTTTTGTGGGAGTCTATCTTATGAGCATTTTTTAATTTTCAGATCCTTGTGCTCAGGCAGCTATTCAAACTGAACATGGTAAGTTACTTGTATGTGTGTTAAATGCAAAAAGAAGCATGCTATTAAAAGCATAATGTATTCGTAATAATTTGTTGTTGATTAATACAGGCTCTAGTGCTGTTGGGCATGCTGCTACAGAAAGTGCAGCAGATGCTTATGTTAGCCTTGTGAAAGGTAAATATTTGCAATAACCTTCAAGAATCTCAATTATTACTTTGTTCTATTTATTGAAGATGGGATAGATTTCAAGTTTGTCTCCATTTTCAGATCTTTTTCACCCACTTGAAGTGTCACCTCAAGATGTTTCTCGTGGTATGTTCCTTTCAATATACATTATTAGTGCCTATTGAGGCAACATTGTAGTAAAAAATAACTTTTATTTGGTCGGTGTTTACAGATCCTTGTATTACTGAACATATGCAAGAAACCATTCTGGGAGATGAATCTGCATCTTCGGTATGTGGTAAGTGCAAGATATTCCTATGCTTTCTAATTTTGTAATTCTAGATGGTGAATTAAAATAAACCTTTTTCTTTTTCATACTGGATTATTTTCAGAACATTCATTTGAGGACATAGTATCTTTCTTAACAGCATTTTTCTCTTTCCAGATCCTCTTCCAGAGATGGCTTCTGAAGCATGCATATGGGACCCTACTAGTTTGACCCTATGTGGCAGTAAGTGTTTGCCTTGAAAGTGCATTCAAATAATTCAATTGTAAATTATGGAATTCTTTTTAATGTTCATGTTCATTTGCAGATTCTTTGTTTGAACCAACCAAGGTGACACCCACTGTAGCAGTGGATGTAATTGGTAAGACATTTTTTAATAGAATATGGCTTAATAGAATATATTTTTATAGAGCTTTAATAGAATATATTTTTATAGTTTTAGTAGAATATACAGTTTAATGGGAGCCTATCTTACCAGCATTTTTTAATTTTCAGATCCTTGTACACAGGCAGCTCTTCAAACTGACAGTGGTAAGTTACTTGTATGTGTGTTAAATGCAAAAAGAAGCATGCTATTAAAAGCATAATGTATTCGTAATAATTTGTTGTTGATTAATACAGGCTCTAGTGCTGTTGGGCATGCTGCTACAGAAAGTGCAGCAGATGCTTATGCTAGCCTTGTAAAAGGTAAATATTTGCAATAACCTTCAAGAATCTCAATTATTACTTTGTTCTATTTATTGAAGATGGGATAGATTTCAAGTTTGTCTCCATTTTCAGATCTTTTTCACCCACTTGAAGTGTCACCTCAAGATGTTTCTCGTGGTAAGTTCCTTTCAATATACATTATTAGTGCCTATTGAGGGTACATTATAGTAAAAAATAACTTTTATTTGGTTGGTGTTTACAGATCTTTGTGTTACTGAACATATGCAAGAAACCATTCTGGGAGATGAATCTGCATCTTCGGTATGTGGTAAGTGCAAGATATTCCTATACTTTCTAATTTTGTAATTCTAGATGGTGAATTAAAAGTAACCTCTTTCTTTTTGATACTGGATTATTTTCAGAACATTCATTTGAGAACATAGTATCTTTCTAAACAGCATTTTTCTCTTTCCAGATCCTCTTCCAGAAATGTATTCTGCAGCATGCCCAGTAGACCCTTCATTTGACACCATGAACGGTAAGGCTCTCTCTCTCTTGCTCTTCTGTGGTAAATGATATGAATAATTATGCAAGAAAATAGTGACGGCAAATTGAGGATGGTGTTCAAAAAAGGAATGAAAAGTACTTCTGTTTTCATATTAAACCTTTCAATGATCCTATCGAGACCATGAAATTTATTTTAGGGAGAAGGGTGGGTGATCTGCTAATAGCTCTGTTAATCAAAGCTTCTCTTATTTTAAGATTACGCTACATTATTAGTAACTATGGCATTCATTTCTTCTCAAAAAGCTAATGTAATATACTATGATGATAATTACTGTTATCTGTGATAGACTACATGATATTAAAATATGAATTGAAACAATTACGACTTTTGTTCTTATTTGTATGAAATAAATAATTTACATTTTTTAAATATTTTGTAGATCTGGCAGTCCCTTTGGTCTCACATGTGTTGAGAAAAAGTGACACCCCCTTTTTACTGCACTCTCGTGTGGGCAAGAAAAGGGCTGTCTCTCCAGGATCCGAGACTGAGAAAACACTTGAAGACTCCAGAAAAAAAGACTGCTTGTGTGACTTGTAAGAACACAATTTGGTGCATGAATAATTTTTGTATTGTAAGTCACTAAATATATAAATTTTAATTTGGCAAATTTTTTCAGGTGCTTCTGTAAGGACCACGAGGAGAAAGGTACTTGCCGATCTTGGTCACCCCAAAGTTATAATCACTCCTACAAAAGCTTCCCTTTTGGATGACAGAGCCCAACTATTAAAGAAAATAAGGAAGTTACAGCAGTCAAAAAACCACTTGGAAGCTCTTGTTCGGACCCGGAATTTAGATTCCATTTTGGAAGGAGTTGTTTCCCCTGCTTTGTGTTCTTTTGTCCGCGGACATCTGCAGAATGCCCAGAAGGCAGGTAATGCAAGGCGTTGGGAACAACATGAAAAGGTACTCGCACTGTCTGTTTTCAAACTAAGTCCTCGTGCTTATAGGTTGCTCTGTAGATTTCTTTGTTTACCTTCAGTTAGGACGTTGTTGAGAGTTCTTGAAAATGTGCCCATGGAAACTGGTATAGATAAACATGTCCTTGAAATGATGCGCCGTCTTGGTAACAAGATGTCTGATCAGGACAGATTTTGCACATTGATGTTTGACGAGATGTCCCTGAAAAAAAGACTTATCTACAATGATAAAAAAGGCCTGATTGATGGATTTGTTGATCATGGTACCCAAGGGCGCTCGAACAGTGTAGCGGATCAAGCTCTTGTTTTCATGATTCAAGGCTTGCAGCGTCCCTACAAGCAGCCTGTGGCTTACTATTTCTCCCAGCACACTACGCCAGCCAATGTTCTAGCCAAACTTATAGTGGAAGTTATTGAAGCATTACAGGGCATTGGTTTTACTGTGAAAGCGGCCGTGTGTGATCTGGCTCCCACTAACACCGGTGCGCTTAAGAGCCTCATTCATGCCAGTCAAACTGGGGAAAAGAATGTGTGCGAAAACATACCCCTAGAGATACCCCCCCTTCATGCCGAAGGCGTAGCGCATGATGCAGCTGAAACATCCTCATTCTCTCAGGTGAGAGAGAAGGTGTCTAGCTTTCCTCCGTTCTTCTGTGTGGGGGGACACAAGATCTTTGTGATACGTGATATCCCCCATCTGTTCAAGAATTTGTGCAATAATTTTATGAAAGCGGCACATCTTGTATGGAAGGGGAAAGTTGCACGGTGGAGTAACATAGTTCGTCTATGGGAACTCGACTGGCAACTTTTTAGAGTTCAACATCTCACAAAGAATCATGTGCACCCCAAGGGACGAGCGAAGATGAGGGTGAAGTATGCTGCTCAGGTGTTGAGCCAGAGGTGTGCTGGGCACATACGAACTGTTGCTCAGATGAGCAAATTCGGGGGCGATGGGTATGAGATCGTAGGTGCTGGAGAAACAGCTGATGTCATTGCGGATTTTGACAGACTGTTTGATTATTCAAATGGTTCCCACAAATGCGATGTCTACAGAAAAGAGGAAACACGTGTGCCCCGTCAAACCAAAGAGTTTCACTCCAGAATGATTGTCAAAGAGGGCTCTGGACACTTTGAAGTTTGGCGGGAAATGATTGAAAAACTCTGAAGTTTAAAGTTTTGGACATGGAGTAAAAAAAAATTCACAAGGCACAAAAAGGCACAAGAGGTGCCTTTCACTTACGGCGACCTTTTTCCTGCACAGCTTATGTAGAGACTTTAACAGCTTTACAGCTGTTATGGGATGATGTAAAGGACTCTCTCAATGGTCTTAACTTACGGAGGTTAAACCAAGATCCTGTAGAAAATTTATTTGCCATCATCCGGCAGCATGGGGTAACCAACACCGACCCCACTTGTCACTTAACTGCAGCCCTAAAAACAGCTGTGATCAACAGGCTTGTCGGCTCTCGTGTGAGAGGCAATTGTCAAGAAGATGACAGTAAAATTTTATGTGACCTGAGGGATTTTGTGGGAAGGACGTTTTGCACACCTCCACCTAATGATCAAATGATCTTGGATACAGGGGTAGAGGAGGAAGAAGATGATATGGACGGTGTTGTCCTGCACATTCCCGATGATGGCCCAGCAACAGAAGATCCCACAGAAATACGATTAGCTCGTCCAGAGTATATCGCAACGTGGTATGTTGCTGGGTTTATCGGCAGGCAAATGTTGGGAGCTTTAAAGGGCGAGAGTTGCCATAAGTGTAAGTACTCCATTTGCACAGACAGTTTGAAAGATTTTCATAAGTATATTCAAAGTCGGGAGTTTGATCCTCAAAACCCATCTTTGATATACCCTTCTGAAGGTTTGACAAAGATGATTCTTACTGCTGTCAGTGAGTTTGAAATGTCTTTTGTTGCACAGCAACAAATGCATTCCAAAACACTGAAGCAAGATGTTCGTTGCTTGTTGTCAACTAGCCTTGATTTTCGGTGGTTGTTAGACTGTGTTGTGCATGGGGAAACCCTTGTAGGAGTGATGCTCGATGTAACTTCAAGGATGCTTATTTGAGCCAAGTGCCGAAAGCTCAATAATGATTTGTTAGAGTAATATATTTTTAGTTAATGTATTTGTTAGATAAATTTATGTTAGATTTCATGCAATTTTAGAATTTCTTTAGTGCTTATTATCTTGTCTGTAAATTTTTTTGTTAGTATTAATTTTTATTATTAGTACTGATATAAGTTGCTTAAGTATTTTTATACAGTTCTTACAATAATTGTTTCTCATGACAAACACAATCTTGATTCAATTTATATTCTAGTATGTGTGTATCATTGTGTTTTGTTCATCGTCATGCCAATTACATTTTGGATTTGAATGCTGATCCTTATTAGATTGTGAATTGTTGTGAGTCGTGAATGCAATGCATGATTCTATAGCTCAGTTATTAGGACATCTGCCCAGTTATCAGAAGGTCCCAGGCTTGGCTCCTGGTGCAATCAAATATTTGCATTTTGACAATCCATTTTCAGAATTAAATTGTAGTGCATAAGCATTGATGGAATTCCACTATTTGTTAATCATTGTTTTAAAGGTGAATGTACTTTCACAGTGGATCCCATTATAAAAAAGCCACGCTCTGAACTGTGCATGTGTGAGATTAGCATGGGTAAATAAAATAATTTTGTCAAATATTTATTGACTAATGAAAAACATTTTTAGGTTGCAACTAGTAAAAGCGGTTCTTTCAAGGCATGCAGAGCATGCTAAAAGCTCAATTTTTTGCACTACTGCTAAAAGTGGGACAATGCTCAAATGTTCTGATAAACTTTGAAAGCAACAAAGAAAACAAAATACGTTCATGTGACCTAATCAGATAATATTGATCTTAATGTAACAGTACATAATTATGTAATTCGTGTTCTTAATAGCTTAAGTAATTCGCAAAATAAAATGGCACTTTTACCCCTTGTATCGTAACTATTTCTTTTACCTGGGCAAATGTGCAGTAGTATTTTCATTTGTTTCTTTTCAATTCTGTTCTTATTGTTTATTCATAATGCTTGTAATAATGTTATATTCCAGAGTATTAATTTGGCATATCTACAAGCAAATACTAAAGTGGCAATTATGCAGGTGTACTGTTTATTACTTTCTGTAATTCAAAATTGTTATTACTAATGAAATTACGAAATTGTATAATATCAATATGCTCAATAAATACTAGATTTTAGTACTCTAATTTGACTTTTTTGTTCCATAAAATCCTTAAAATTATTATTGTGAATTTTTTAATGAATTAAGGCGTGGAAATATGGGAGTGAAATTTTAAAGTTCCCGCGTCGCTGGTTTATTTCAAATTTACCGGTTACTTCTTTGCTATTGGCTGTCTGTTTACCCAATAGAAAAATATACAGAACAATGTGGCGGCACCGGAAGTTGTGCAAATAAGGGTTTTCCTTTTAACATTGAGTGCCGTCTCTGATAATATACTCTTTGCTCTATAGCGACTTTTGCAAACTAATAAAAAAATAGAAAGTCTGCCTTTCAAAAGCGCTGCCATCTGACGATAGCTCTGAGCGAAAACTCGAAACTGACCTGCCCCCAACGGCTCCGAATTTTGAATTCGTTGTGTGCAGTTTTGAAGATTCCAGATTTTGAAGAAAAATGCCGCATTTTCGTCGTTTTCGCTTCACAATTGCTATATTAATGGAATGGTAGACACGGAAAATACAAGACTTGCAAAGTAAGTGAGCTTAATATTTTGCACGTTTGTTAAGAATGGTTTCATATGATTACAATAATTATTTACAACATTGCATTAATTACTGTAACATTGTTCCCCTCAGTTTTTGTATAGTCCTATTACTTTTGTTTGCAGTAACATTAAATTGGATATTTGCTATACTTGGCAATTTATATATTACAAATTTTATTATAGGTTTATGAAATGGCTGATGGGAATTAGGATCTAATACTGGAGTCTTGTCCACGGAGGACATGAACAGGAGGAGGAATGTGCATAGAGCACATCTTGCCAGAAATGTTGACTGCAAAAAAACAGCCGTGTGGAATGCAGTCCCCAGTAACATTTCCTGACAATGCCCTGAGGTGCCTAACGGAGCACCCAGAGCATTTAGAGAAATCTTGCCAGCAAGTGTAAGTGACATGCATTGAGCATTTATGATATGTACTAATAAGAAAGCTTTAAAATTTTTTCAACTCAATCAGCAGGTCTGCCTTACATGTTGCAGCTACTATTCATTCCGGCTTCCTTGCATGGAAAAGAAAAATGTAACGCAATACATGGTTCAGCTAATTATTGATTATAACAGAAACATAACGACAGACAACTGGTTTACAAGTGGTCGTTTGGCCAACGAACGTTTGGAGAAAAAAACTTACTTTTGTTGGTACAAAAAAATAATCCTCCGGTATTTGTTCAAAAAACCAGAGCATTCCAGCACATTTGGTTTTGATGGCAATAATAATACTATATAATACTATAGTAAGTTTTTGCCTCAAAAAGGGGAGAGGTGTATTACTTTATTCAACAAAGCACGCAGGTCCTGACATTGATGAAGTAATGAGAGAAAAAAGAAACCAACAATTCCACCAAGGGAGAAGTCGACACTGATGTCCAAGTATCATCATTGTATTCTGTATCAAGAAAAATTTGTTAGTTGCTAGTAATCTTCTTGCTTCTCAACACTACAATAAATGCCCATATTATTGTTGCCAAAAATAAAAGAAGTAAAGAAAAAAATTGCAAGGAGAAAAATCCCCCAAGAACTTGTAATGAGTCTTGTAAGAGTTCACATGGAAATGCGGCAAAATCATTGAACCTACGGGGAGTCCTGAGGTCATCAAAAAAAAATCTGCCTGAAGTGGGAGGATACAAAACCACAAACGAAAAACGCCTGTGGGCTGTAGGAAGTGTGCCCCTGTTCATCAGGCCACAAAACTCCATTTCTTTTGCAACCTGGAATAAATGATTGTGCAAAGAACATATGAAAAGTATTGTGTGAAGAATGTATGTAATTTTTACAAAATAAATATTTTTAATTTCTAATTTAAGTATAACTATGTACCACAATTTATTCTGTAATGATAAAAAAGTGATAATAAACATTACATATTCTGCCTTTGTCTACTAAGATGTACTGGGGTTACACTGACTTCACGTGAGCATTAAGATAACACTATTCCATGCCAGCATTCCAGAGTTAATAAAACTTGTTCATAAAAAACAGAACTTCAAATAAGGTCATGTTGAAGTTTTTGAAAATAAGAGTATTTTTATTGTAACGTCCCACAAAGTCGCCAGCTCCAAATTTACAATGCTTTGTGAACATAAGAAGTGTTTTAAAGCTATTGCTATTCACATAGTAGATTGATGGAAGGTAATAAATATATCTTCGAAATAAATTAATTCTTTACTTCAAGAAATTTTGATCACTGATTACAGCATGTTTCATTTCTGGTAGAAATGCCTACTTGTCATCACAGTAAACACGTGCACTTTGAATTGGTTGGGTTTGGTTTATATTAGTGTCATTTAATACTTTACATGGAAGAAAAATTGAAAAAATTGTGTACCATTTATTTTTATGAACATATTAATATATATTACATACGCTGCCTTGGGTAACAATGCATGATTATATATTTCAGAAGTTCATTGTTTAACAATATAAGATAATGAAATGTGAAATTCTGTCGAATTCTTTTCTTTGATGAACATTGGCATGCAACCATTATGAGGCTTTGTTATATTTTATATATATATTTTTTTATTTTACATCAAAAACATAAAAACTTAGTGTGGTGCATTATGGGGAGAAATGTATTCTGTGAATGTTTTCGTAAATTCTTGCATCCCAACCCTAACCAGTTTACATTTTGAATGCAGTAGCATTAGTAAAGACAATTGGAGGAAATTTTCTTAGGTGTGAAAACTTTCAGATCATTTAATATAGCATGTTCAGACAAGGAATAACGTGTTAATATGAGCATCTTTGGAGAATTTAACAATACTATTATTTTTAATAGTTACTATTACATCTGTTTTGAACGATTTCCATTTGTTTGCCAAAGCTATCAGTATTGTATTATTCATTAACTTTTAATAATAACACTATATCACGTACTGCTTACACAAAATAAGGCAAAAAACTCTTCAGTTGTTTGTGAATACACTGCACACCTCAAACAACAAATTCAATGCCGCAAAGATGCTTTCATTTAAAGGTTAGAATGAAAAATCTATTTTTTGAAACTATTTAATTTTTGCACCAAATGTTCTACAATTTCAAACAAGTTTTACAAATAAATATGACAGATGTGTTAATTTGGAGAGAAATACACTTCACAGTCACTTAACTGCCACCGGGTCATACCCATTTGCAGTTCTAATGTATGTATGTAAATTGTGGTGTAAATAGAATTACATAACTGACTAAAAGCAAGAAAGTACATGCTGTTTTACCACTACTAGTTACTCATAATACATTTGGCATGAAAGGTGAAGATGAATGGAATGACACACACATTTCATGTGAAATGTTTATGTGAATGCTGATCACTAAGACCAGGCAATGCAATCTTTGACACCATAGCTCATTTATTACAATGTGTCTGGATCATAAGAGGTTCCAGACTCTGACTCAAATATTTACACATTGAGACAATCCATTTGTAGGATTTCTTTTCATGGTTTTGAAGGGTTAATTGTAACACAGACAAATCAAAAGACATCAAAATATGTAAGATATATTGAAGTGTTTAATTTTCCATTAAATAAAGAACATGAGTAACATTTAGAAACTATTTAAAAAAACTTGTGGAACATAGTGGAATTCGCTAGTGTTTATTGCAATACAAAATTTGATATTTACAATGAAGTAATAATTCAATTTTGCTTAAGTTCCAGGGTGTTCTACAATTCAAACCACTTGGCTAAAACTGAACTTCCTTAAAAGCAATGGCCAATTCTGTTCATTGCTTTCAAACACGAAATCACTGAATGAATACTGTGGGATTCAAATAGAAAACATGTAGGTAAATTAAGAAAGTAATAACTTTTATTCAAGCTCTTTGGTCTCAAATTCACAATTTACTTTTTGCAAAATATAATACAAATTGTCCATTAAAGTCATTCATAAAATGATAGCATTTTAGCTCACACAAAACTACTTTTTATACAAAAATAACTTCCCAAAGTATTATCACATTCTTAAGGCATGTACCTTCAGTTCTCTCATCTTAAACTTAAGAATGTCAACATCTTCCATTCTTGAGTGAGTCATGGTATAGTTGTGAAAATTAATACAAAAGGATGAAAAATGTTGCTATGCTACTTTCAATCACAACATTTCTGGCTGACTAACATGATCTTTCTTCTTCCTCACAAATTCAAAATGTCTTGGAGAGATCATAATTAGTGAAGGAACAAAGAAATTAGCCCACACTATTGAAGTTGCTTGTCCATCTGAAAGCTGAAAAGTCTTTGGCATAAGTACTCAAGAGCTGTGGTGTGGAGAGAAGACCTTGCAGATCACACTGATTCGCAAAAAAACCTTCACCCACCTGCAAAAAGGAAAAATAGATTCCAGTTAGAAGAAAAATCACCATCAAAATACTGATTTAAAAGAATTAAGTACTAAGGCATTTTCTGTGCTTACTTATATTATTGCATTGTATGGTTCCTGAATTTTGTGAACGAGCTTTAAACATGACCATTAAACACAAATGGGAACAATAGAAGAAAAATCACTGATCATTTGAGTAGTGTGGTGAAAATAAACACCAGGTGGATGATTTCATTTCCAAGTTAATGCAGGGGAAAAAGGTGGGTTCAGGCTTGAAAACAAAAATATTAATAACCTCTAATTGCTAATAAAAAAAATAAATAAATGAAAAAAGAATCCGAACCTGGTGCACTGCACTTGGAAAGTAGCATATGCAATAATTTATTATTTATTGTTTATTTACATTGTGTATTAGGCATTATTTTATAATAATTTTTTATAGTTGTGTGTTTATATATTCATTTGTTTATTTTAACTTCATTTATATGTTTGTTTAGCATAACTGAATTATTGACTTTCTCATTTAAGTTTTAGATTTGAATACATTATATTCATGGGAGAGCTAATGTATGGAAATTTTAACTTGTCAAAGAAAATGCCCTAGAAAAAAAACAACCACAAATTCTGAATGCATTTTACTTTTATTGTCACTAAAGAGTATCATGAGAAAGGGATAAGAGCACAGTTGTTTAATTTTATTTGTTGCTCATATATACAAACATTTGTTATGGAGAGAGCGAGGGGAAAAAAAAAATAATAATTTCCAAGGATGTTTGTGTTTTTCTCTCAGAAGTATCAGTACACCATGATTCTTAATTTGTTTGTTTTTTCACTTTCTATTACAGGTCACTAATGAGTTAGGATCCTTAGATGCATTTGAAAGTTAAATTAGTACTTTAACTCACGACACAACTACATTTCTGATCCTTACCTTTACAAGTCTGTAACTAATATAACTTTCTGTTCATGTGATATTGTGATGTGACTTCCTGTTTCTTCATTGGAGCTCTAAACGTTTATTAAGATATAATTTGTGATTTTTGCTTCTGTGCAAAAACATAAAACAGTACAAATCGCTTGTGAGTGCTACAATTCATCAAGGGATTCTTGCATATAAATTAAGCATACTACAAACTTTTAGATATTCTTAAAATTATGTGAAGACTAAGCATAGAAATCTGCTACAAGTTAAAGCAAAAGTATGAGAAACCAGAACCCCATGTACACTTATTTTACATTTAAGATTACCATAGAGTGTACAGTTTCACAGGTCACCAATATTGGAACCGATTGTTTGAAAAACATTTCTTGTCTGATCAGCACAGGATCTAAAACTATTCAGTTATTTTTCCTTCCAAAAATGGTGCTGCCAATCTCACAACTTTATACCCCTAAAATCTGAAGAACACTAAACACAAAACATGTTCTGCATTTTCAAAGTTTCAATTTGTTTCAGAACCAAATCCTTCTTCTCTTTCAGTCTTTCTCATTTTTGACATTTTGGTCATAAGTGTGGGGTGTGTGTGTGTGTGTGTTTTGATGTGGCAAGCCATTTCTGCCTTTTATCCAGTATGATTAGTTTGCTTTCATTTCCCAGCTTTGTTTTGTTTTCCAGAAATTGGTCATCCTGAAATAATAACAATAAATAATAATAATAAGAATAAATCAGAACACAAATTAACCCTAAAATTTCAGTCTTTATGATCATTAAATACTTTTTATGAATTAGTTTAAGTAAACAATAAATTAAATCATGGTACCCCAAGATCATCTCAATTTTTATTTCATTATACTATGGTATGTACTTGTTCATAATTCAGTCACCAATTGAAAAAAAAGAGAAATAAATGTGATACGGTAAATGATAAAATGAAACACACTAAATAAAAACATTTACGGGGGAAAAAATTGATACTAGTTATTCCTACTTCAAGAATTTCTTCCTTCCCTTTCCTTGCTTTCAAAGAAAGTCTTGATCCACTTATTTGGTTGGTTTGTCATTTTGTAATAATTTACTACTACAGGTATGTTTATGTTACCCAATCAACTAAGATCTTATAGTGTACAACTCCATAATGTTAGAATATTGCAAAATGTATTATTAGAAAATAACTACGAAAATTTTAAACAAAGGAATGAAATTATAATTTCAATGAATATTTATTTGCATTCTAACTTTTATTTCACATTGTTTCTTCTGTAACTAGTGAAAAATTAATGAGAAAAAGGCTTATGATTAGGGAGTGGATTTTAATGGTTGTTTTTTTTCTTTTCTTTTTTTTCTTTTTCTTCCCCTTTTCCTTTTCCCCACATTAGAAAGATGCTGTTTAGTATAGGCATTATTTTTATGTTATGTCAGAAGGAAATTACCCATTTTCATAATTTCCTAAGAATCTTTCAGTAAGTCAAGGAAATAAGAGACAAATCAACTGCACCAAACACTGCATTTTTCTTGTATTATAATTATTGACAAGTTTTTAATATTATGTATTTAATTTAAAAATACTTCAAGAATTGTTAACATTTTCATTATGCAATGTACAAACGTACAAATGTAACCCTCAAAACCATATGTTTGTGTGTGTGTGTATGTGTTCTCAAGGGAAGAGAAGAGACGGGCATAACTAAAAAGGGCATTCTTAGTTGTGAATGTTTGCACTACATGGTAAGTGCCAGTTGGTTGTTGCATATCGAATCAAAAAGAAAAATCACCTAGTGATCCAGGGAATTTAATCACAGACATTGATTGTTAGCTACACGTATTATCCTCCACACCAATTAGTTTTTTTCATTTGTTTCCATCATGCACATTTTGAAAGACTATTTAATAATATTTAATATAATTGCTGATAAATTTCTTTTCAATTTTTGCAGCATTATTGCAAGACACATGCGCTTCACATTTAATTTATTTTTTATTTTCTTCTGTATTTATTCACCTTTCTATTGTGTCAGATTTTTTTCGTATATTAGAATAATTTACATCCTTACATCATAATCAAGTTACCTGTGTCACATTTAAGACCCATTTTAATCCACCAATCTAGACAAATTAAGTGTCAATGTGTCCTGGTTAGTAATTAATCATTTTTCCCAATTTACACAGAATATTTTAAGGAATTTGTATAAAAAATTAGTTTTTCTTAAGTGAATAAAATTTATTTTGGGTGACTTATGGCACCTTCAAATGTGATCAACAGTTTATTTGATTTCACTCAACAAGAAAATAGATTAGCTCAAATTCTTAGCCTCTTTCCTCGAGGATTTCTTGAAGAATGTTAGAAAAACATGCGTTTTTGATGCTGCACCTCACCGATTATTTTTTTTTAATTACAACATTCATCCCAGCATTTTTGTGAATCTTTATAACTTGATTCATCAGATGAAGAATTTAACAATTTCATAATTAAACAAAAATATTTAATGAGCATTTTAATATATTTTTTTTCATGTAACAAAGACCCATTATGGATTAACTGGGCAACTGTAATAAGTTTAAAATTTATTTTTATCACGAACTTGCAAACCAAAAACTTTTAAAAAAGAAAATACCTGCTGGAAGCATCACCCTCAAGTAAGTAAATAGGTGCTATAGTTTTTATTTACATAAGAACACAAAATCCTAATATGAATAATTTATAAGAATAGTTTCATTATCATAAACCCTTTCTTTTGATACTCATAGCAACAGATAGAAGAAAATGTTGCTCCATGCCAACATACAAAAAAAGAAGGATCAGTAAAATGTACAATTAGAAAACAGCTAGAATGATTTGAAAGACTACAGTAAGGTCCATGCAAATTATTTAATTAAATCTACAGAGTTGAAAACGCCTCTTAATATTGTGGAGGGGGAAAAGAAAAACTCATGCAAACCGATAAAAGTTTATGGAAATGCTCTTTCTCATGTTTTGAACTACAATAGTGTTTATAAAATTTTACATGAAAAACAAGCTAAAAACCAATTTCAGAACAGAAACTTGTACAATAAATAAACAAAACTGAAATCAATAAAACTTTACTTTGTATTTAGAATTTTATTCAAACTAAATAATTGGAAATTGAGTAACTAACATTTTTTGCTAACTATAAATTCCTAAATTAAATATTTAGACAGAACATTTTAGAGAGATGAGGGAAGATGTTATTTACTGGATCACTACATTATTTTACTTACAATAAACTTAAGTTTGAAATTCTGTTTAAGCATTCCTTATAGCATTTTAAATTTATGTGGCCGTGAGTGGCATTGTAAGAATTTATAATTAGCATTTTCTGTATTACTCTTCTAGGAACCAATAACTACCATGTTGCGTCAAATTTAATAATGAATTAAAGATCATTTACCTTCGTTCCCAAAATGGCTCCAGGAATGATGCTGCAGGATTATTGACATGGGGAAATAATTGGTTTAAAATATCAGTGTTTTTATATTGTGTGTTTAGACTAATAAGAAAACTAAGTTGTCAATACTTGCATACTGAAAAACACATTTAAGTATTTTATTTAAGATTTATTACTAAATTTAACAAGAATTTTCAGTGAGTAAAGACATTATTAAAATTATCGCAATTATTTCACAAGAATTTTCAGAAAAAATCTAGTTACAATGATTTTTGAACAAAGTTTTTTGCAACACTGTTTTAAGTCATTTAGCATTTATTTTTATTTGTCAAACTCCGACATTTCTAATAGCATTGGTTTTGAATAGAATAATTATTTAAAAAATTGTTGCCTTATTACATCAAATGTACACTAATTTGTCAAGTATCTAATAAACCTTTAAGAAGACATGCTACTGAAATTTTCACATATTACATTTAACACCAATTAGAGAAATTATTATCAAAAAAGGATGCAATTGTTGAACCTAAAATAATAATAATAATAATGTATACAATGCATGAAGATTATTTTATGAATATTAATCTTTTAACAAAAAATTTAAAACGCAAGTGAATTGTTATTTGTCATTCTTATACTTTTTTAATGTGATTAAATCTTAAAGTACAAAACATCAATTATCAAAGGATTATGAGAATTAGAAACAATAGGAATGTATAATGAAAAATAATTTTTAAATTTCCATAGCCTTGATTTTTGATTTTCACAAAGGTAGAAGAATGTAGAAATAAACTTTTATTTTTAAATAAACTTAAAAAGCCAGAATATTTTATCACATATGATATTATGTATTTGTCGGCCAAATCACTGATCATACGGTAGAGGAAAGGCAGTGCTTCTCAGAATATTTTTTTCTTATAAACACCGTGTTAAGAAAGAAATATTGAAACAGAAATAGCAGGTGATAATTTTTCTTGAACAAAAAAATAATTTAACAACAAAACAAGTTCATATGCAAGAATATCAACTATATTAAATGTACAGAAAGCAGAACATTTCAAAAGGCTTTTACTGATTTGCTGCAAATGCTTGCAGCAGAAAAGCATGGCTCTAGGAGAAAGGCTTTACCATTTTCAGGTTAAACTTATTTATTTACAGGATTAAATCTTAACACCGTCCATCTTGGTTTAAATTTGGTATGAGTGCTTCTGAAGTTGTACAGAAAGGCATTTTTACAGAACAATTATCGTAACAAAAGAAATCTTAGGAATGGAATCAGTATTCCTACAACCATGATTTATCAATTGCAAATAAATTGCCTTGAAGATTGAATTAACATTTCTTTTGTGACATCAACACACAATTCCATTTCGTTAGGATATCACATTAAATATCTAGTTCCTAATTATTTGTTTCCAAGGTATATCCATTAGATCTTCCACGTATTCTTAAAAAGTAATTTTCTCCTGTTTAATACCTAATTTGTTTTAAGAATTGCATTCTAGAGTTTGTATATACTTACTCTTGAATTAAGTATATATCTGACTTGCATAAGAATCAATAATCTGCTTAATTAGTATTTGAACAACTGACAATAAATACTACAAGAATAAGCCTTGATGGAACATTTCAGTGAAATTTCTGCATTATCTTTGTTTTCTAGATCCTACTCATTCTTTTTTTTTTTCCCCATGCTTTTAAAATGATTTGAGAAATGGAGATTTTTTTTTTTTTAAAGGTGTCTATATCTGAATGACAATTTGGAGCCTCGCAGCAATACTTTGATTACTTAACATTCCGATACTTTTTAACAATAGCAGAATTGCAATTTATTTCTTGTGAAATGTAGTTTCTGTACATGTGAAAAAGTTTTACTGATCCTCTTAATTGGTGTCAAAGAAACTAATCTTTTTTTTAACATATCCTAGTTTGAGAAGCACCGTCTGGATTGTGTCATCCTACTTGGTCCACATTCTCATCCTCAGACAAATATAAGTCAAGGAAAATACAGTGTAATTTCTCTCAATTTATCTTCTTTGTTTCATTATCAGTCCTTGATGTTGCACGATACCTACACATCTACAAATGATTACTACTAGAGGTGCAATATATACTGGATATCTGATGAAGGCCTAATACGTTTACAGCAAAATCACATTTTCAAAGTCCATCATGAGATGAAAATACACTACACAGTTCAATGCTGTGGTCAAAAACTTCGTAAAAACTTTGCAGCAGGGAGAAAAGCATTTGTTGAAATCACTTCTTGCACTAGAACCAATGTAGGTTAAACATTATGAATGCAGCATACATAAAGGTCCTTTACAATAATACTTAATTTTCATAATAATACAATTTTTTTTACAGTCATATCAATGATTCCCAAGAAGAGTGAACACCTAAACACTAAATGTAATTTTCCAACAAAATATCAAGATTATTTTGCAACTGCTCAGGTATTGAGGAACAAATAAGCTGTCTTAGCATCAGACATCAACTTTTTTTGAGAACATTATATAAGTACTGTAACTTGCTTCCCCATTCTTATCTGAACCAAAATAAAATTAATACAACTGGGGAACCTCAATAGATGCATAACCAGATATCCAGTATGTTCAGACAAGCCTTCAAGGGCTGAAGGGAACATGCAAGCCCCTCTAGAACAAAGAACCTAATTGCCCGAGGCAATTGTTGAAACTGAAATGAAGTAACATTACTTTTGTTCTTAGAATGATTTGAAGTACATACTGAAACGTAATGCTAAAAAAATTAATATAAATTTTCTGACTTTGGTTAATTATTATTCACGATAATAAAAAGAAACATAGTAAGTGGATAAACAAAACATTTCCAGCATGTCTACTTAACATATTTAGGCTGTTCTGAATAATCCTTCTCAACCGGCACACCTCATTTTGGCTATAAATCGCTACAGAAGGTAAGTCATTTAACCCAATGACCTACATCAACACACTATCTCCAATCTATTTCTGTTAATACATTCACAAGACTATTGTAAAACTACAAAAGAACAAAATCCAAGGAATTTTAATTGAAACAAAAAATCTAATAGCATTGAATTCCTTTTTCTTCCAGCGCATATCGAAGCCATTATTGTTGCTAGGAAATTCTCACTAAATGAACTCTAATGAATATCAGAAGTTTGACTTTGGAAATTATAGTAATTATTGCCTTTCTGGAAGCAGATACATCGGTTTTGTCCAATCATTGTGCGGTGTCTGGTCTGCACTCTTTGTTCCAGTGGGGCCGCTCTGCAGGGACGGCTCCGGTCTGCAGCAAGGGATACAAAGGTAGGGGACGTGAGGATGGGGAAGAGAGGATGTGTATGTATAGGTGAGGGAGAGGGAGGGGAAGGGAGAGGGGGAGAGGGAGGGGTAGGGAGAGGGGGAGAGGGAGGGGTAGGGAGAGGGAGAGAGGGGGAGGGGAGAGGAGAGAGGGACGGGGAGAGAGGGGTGAGGGGGTAAGAGAGGGAGGGGTCAGAAGAAGAAATGACCAAACAGATTGAACTCTAAGCACTGAAAGGTCTCGCTACACATTTAGACGGCATGAACACCACATCCACTAAGTCCGCGCGGGGCAGACGTTTCGCCCTCGCCTCGCTTCGCCTCGCCTCCAATTACCTATCTTCACCTTGGATGCGCGCCCAACGAGTGGCGCGGGGGCTCCTGGGGGCGGCGCGATCCCGGGGGCGGCGGTGCAGGGCCAAAGGACCTCCGTCCGCGAGGGAAGGGGAAGGGGTGGGGGTGGGGGAGAGCCAGGGGCCGGGGGCGAGGGAAGGGGCGCATGCGCGGGAGGGGGACGGGGACGGGGGCATGGAGAGGAGAGAGAAGGCGGTTACTTGGAAGGGCGCGTGTAGGGCGCGGCGCGAAAGCGGGAGCGCTCCGCAGCCACGCTCGCTGCAGACTTGAAGCCCTTCCATCGGCTGCCCGCGTCGTCTGCCAACCAAAAGTCACGCTCACTCACAGTTCCCAACTGCCATCTACTCACCAACACGGATTCACTTGCAAGTGCTTCCGAGCTATCCACAATTTGCGGATTATTATTATTGTTATTATTATTGTTATTATTATTATTATTATTATTATTATTATTATTATTATTATTATTAGTTATTATTATTATTATTGAACTACATCTTATTTGTATATATTATTATAGTTTATTGGTACCGATTGTTTTCTCTCAGCACATAGAATTTGCTTTTCTTTAACATTAAATTAGATTAAAGTTGAATATATTTTAATTAAAAAAAATTGAATTATATATTTCCTGATACTATTTACAACTATAATTAAAAATACCTAATATTTGGCATGTGTAGTATTAGTAAAAATTTATAGTAATCCAACTTTTTTAATGTGATGTTTAAATTATTATTTTCTTTTAAATTTTACATTACTATTAAATATAATGTAATAAATCAATAAATTAAAATTCTCACTTAAGGAATTGTGATTAGGAGCAAAATATCAATTTGTTTATGGTGAACAATAGGACATGGTGAAAAAAAATTTCATAACATAATTTACAATAAAGATTCATAGACGAATAGCATATAATACTATATTTAACTAATTAAATTATAGATATTTATAAGTGGAAGAACAATTATGGAGAATATTGTTAAAAACGGAATAACAGGAAAACAATATAAAGTCTAAAATGCTAAATTTGCTATGCTCACATTGTAAAGAATAAAATCTTGATTTTTCTTTTTTTGATTTTTTTTAATAGTTCAAACCAAATTAAAGCAGCAGTAAGTAGAAAAATGTAAATTAAAAATAAATCATCTCTACACTGCAACGGTATTCATCCCGTAAGTTAAGCCAGTCGTAATATTTTTTTCATTGAAGATTACTATAGAATAAGATAACAATACAAGATTATCAACTTTAATTTAATGTGAACTTTTATTTCTTTAACATAAATGATACGCACTAGAGGAAGACCAACAATTTCTATGATTCATGATTTGAACATCATTGAGATCATTTTTCCATGATGAGATCACTTACTTTTTGAAATAAATTTCCCCAGTGCATTTCTGCAAGTTTGAAATATTGGGACTACACAATTGTGTCTAGAATCTACTCCTACATTTAGTGTAAAATCATGAGTCGTCTATGCCTTGTTTTTAAGAAAACGGTTGCGTAGAACATCCACTGACCTAGTTAAGAGCTGTAAGAAGAGCCATTAACTGAAGAGAGACTCAACCTGTGAATCAAATTGCAATCCTGCTCAAAAATATTTGAGCCAATTTTGGATTTTATAAGCAATTACTCTGTTGATTTAGAAAGTTTTGTAGTGCAGATACAGGCACATACACAACCTCCCCCCCCCCCCCCCCGCCCAAATATTTTGTATTCAAAAGTCACAGTTCGTGTTTTGTTGGTTATAAGAATTTAGAGGACATAAATACATGCCCAGTTTCTAATGTGCAGAACACAGAAATCCACTTTCCCAGTAATCGGGCATCATCTTCAATTCCTAAGAACCTTGTGGTACACAAAGGTGGTTGGGTGTGACGGGAAGTGCATCTTTAGAAGCAAACCGTCGGCGGTCCTACCTGCGCCGGCGTACACGTCGGGCGAGTCGTAGTAGTCGCCGGCCGAGTCGTCGTAGTCGTCGTAGCCCCCGTAGCGATGCGCCATGGGAAGGTACCTGCGCCAAGCCATACATTTACATCAAACGCTTATTTTTAAACCTTTACAATCGTGGTTCAACAATGTTTCAATGAATTGATTTACTTCGAAATTTTCGTTTAATTCGTAATTCAACCGCCATGGCACACGCACGACACAGTTCCCTCCTATTGTCTTACCAGTTATAAAATATTTGGTAATAAATTGTTTACTTCATAGAACTTACAGTTGCTCACTATCCCCTTCCGAGCACAAAAGTTGCACCCTGTGCAACACGTCTTTTGGAATTCCCTCCCCCATATATAAACATTTCATGACTACCGTCCAGTCAACTTCATCGCAAGAACAGACGTCAATGAAGTCCCTAATCTACAAAATTACGCTTCCAAACATTTTCTAACGGCCGCATGTTTGTGGGTTGTTAACAAGATTCACCGGTAATGCAAAGAAATCAGTTTCCAGGGGCGGTGTCTCAATTTTTATTTCGATTCCAGCACCTGTCATAAGTATAACTTTACTATAGACACTTATGATTGAATGATTAACATGGAGCAGTAATGGGCAGAAACACGAAAAAACTGACGAATCCCGAGAAAACACGCTTCGAACTGTATTTCTCTACAATCCATTTTCCGGCGGAACGACAAAATAATGAGAACATCTTCACCACAAGTTTACCTCAAGCAACAACTTCGTGAAATGCATGGAACGATTTTACAACTTCGTGAAATGCATGGAACGATTTTACAACTTCGTGAAATGCATGGAACGATTTTACAACTTCGTGAAATGCATGGAACGATTTTACAACTTCGTGAAATGCATGGAACGATTTTACAACTTCGTGAAATGCATGGAACGATTTTACAACTTCGTGAAATGCATGGAACGATTTTACAACTTCGTGAAATGCATGGAACGATTTTACAACTTCGTGAAATGCATGGAACGATTTTACAACTTCGTGAAATGCATGGAACGATTTTACAACTTCGTGAAATGCATGGAACGATTTTACAACTTCGTGAAATGCATGGAACGATTTTACAACTTCGTGAAATGCATGGAACGATTTTACAACTTCGTGAAATGCATGGAACGATTTTACAACTTCGTGAAATGCATGGAACGATTTTACAACTTCGTGAAATGCATGGAACGATTTTACAACTTCGTGAAATGCATGGAACGATTTTACAACTTCGTGAAATGCATGGAACGATTTTACAACTTCGTGAAATGCATGGAACGATTTTACAACTTCGTGAAATGCATGGAACGATTTTACAACTTCGTGAAATGCATGGAACGATTTTACAACTTCGTGAAATGCATGGAACGATTTTACAACTTCGTGAAATGCATGGAACGATTTTACAACTTGCCGAGCACACCCCCTCCCCCATTTGTCTTGGAGTCCAAGAGGAAAATGGAAAAAATTATTAAAAAATCTCGCGCGATTGAAGCGACCATCACTCCCATTTACACGCTGCCTATTGAACGATCCCGGTCCTCGGGACAAGGCGCGCGTGCACTCACCCGGTGGCGGCGCCGTACGAGTCGTAGGGCGCCGACTCGAAGAAGGTGGAGGGCGCGGCGCCCCCGGCCGCGGCCGCGTCGTCCTCGCAGGCGAACGCCGTCTCCTCCATGGCGGCGCGCGCGCGCTCCAGGATGCTCAGCACCTTGGTCTTGGTGGGCGTGGGGCGCGGCAGCAGCGCCTGCGGCGGCGGCGGGGGCGGCGGCAGGGGCGGCGGCGGCGGGGGCGGCGGCAGCGGCTTGCGCAGCCCCACCAGCCCGCGCGCGCCGGGCGGCGTCAGCAGCCCCGCTCGAGCGGCGGCGGAGCGCGCCAGCGGGGGCGGCAGGCCGCCCGCGCCGCGCACCCCCCCGCCCCCGCCGCCGCCGCCCCGCCCGGCGCCCGCCCGCGGCCCGCCCGCCGCGCCCGCGCCGCCGCCCCCGCGCCCGCCTCCCAAACCGCCGCGCCGCCCCGCGCCGCCGCCGCCCCCGCCCCCGGCCCCGCCGGCCGCGCCGCCCCCGCCGCCGGGGACCGTCTGGATCAGCAGCTCCATCTCGCGCATCTGCTCCTGGCGGATCTCGTCGTTGGAGTCCGGGATGAGGTACTTGCGCACCTCCGCCAGCGCGTAAGCGATGCGCGCGTGCGCCTCGGCCGGCGGCGCGAACGCCGCGATCTCCACGTGCAGGTCGTCGCTCAGGTGCGCGTACTTGGGGTCCATGGACAGGCGCAGCTCCTCCTCCTGCGACAGAAGCCACCTTGCTGCAGGGCAAGCTCGACAGCGCGGGCGTTATACACTAACACTTTAGATGCTTATACGAATTTGTTAGTGAAATTGTGTTTACGAAGAGCTGGTTAAAAATTATAAAGATCTTTCGAATTATTTCTTCACTTCGTTTTATAATCCTAGGATTTCAAGGGCAAGTCATTAAATAACACGTAAAATACATCGAACCAACCTTTTAACCTTACATTTGACACGACTGTATAGGAACATACTTGGTAAGCACCAACCGAATGCTTATACTTTCTCAGTTAACACATTAATAACACTGCGTGTGGTGAAATGAGCGCATTTTTTTGCATTTAAATGCAGCAATAATGAAGAAAAGAACCACGAGTTATGTTTTTTTAAAATTATTTTAATAATCTAAAAGTCAAGACGGAACTTGGTTATTTCATCCTCACAGAAACGTTATTATCTCATAGATACCCTTCTTTACTTCTTAGATTTCTTACAATTCATGAACAGTATAGAAATATTAGTTCTTTCTCTTGATTCCACTATCCATTTTTCAAAGGGCAACATTCATTACATTTAAATCATTTCTTTCCTTAAAAAATATTCATACCTTCTACTTCCCAAGTTTTAGTTCTATGCATAAGGACATTGAAATATATAAATGATGTTGTATTACGAATTGTAAGGAAGCGACGTATTCCTTCATCGCCGCGCGGATAGCTGGAGTCTGGGACCAAGACGTTGTCATAGCACATTCATCACAGGTGTGCTACTGTATACATACTTTTGGTAAAGATTTTATTTCTAAAATTAGTTCCGTCTGAATGTCATGTAGATGTTAATTTGTTTCCATATCGAGGACAAAATAAAAGATATGTTATTTATTTATAAATAAAGATTTGCAACACTCGTGTCGTAATTTCTTTATCATGGCATGATGGCTATTATATTGATAGCCACTGCACATTCACGGTGTGCAAAGGTTCGCGTAGATTGCTTTGTTCAATATAACACTGTAGCTCTTACCTTCTGCTTGTCTTTCATGGATCCTCGTCCTAGCACAGCCATCTTTGTCATCGTGTCTTCTTGAAGACGCTTCATGGAATTACCCTTAGGTCCTAGAAGTTTGCCCACAAAATTAAACTGAAACGAAAAAAATAAATAGTTTCAAAACGCTATTCACACAAACAGTGATCGATATCTAAATTCAGACTGACCTCTAGACGTTTTATAAACATTTAATATCAGTAAATTGTTTTTATCTATTATTGAACATTAGATCACGAGACTGAATTCAATTTCGAAACTTCACACTATCAACTACAATACACAAAACTGAAAGGCAGTGGAACTGCTCCGAGTTCATCAGAGTAAGCTCAACTCAGAAACCGCTTAAGACAGTCTTATGGCTGGTTCGCACTGACCCTTTCACGTTCTTCACAAATGTTTCGTCGCGGTCATTGCGTTCTTTACACTACCGTTGGGGTTCTATTTAGGAATGCCATAATTACACAAATCAATAGTTAAACCAATTAACACTAGGAGATATTACAAATAAAATACAATAATTCTTGTAATCTAGCCGTGAAAAGGCTGAGTAATTTTCTCTACAGTAAGTTCGATGAGCCATGACCTTCAGCAAACATTTCAGTTTATATATCTATATAAAATAATGATTAGAAGAAAGTAATCTCCACTACTATTTTCCCTGTCCCCAATACTGTAATATTGGGATGAAAGCCAAAATAATTACTAACAAACCACAATCGTCGCCCGTCTATACTACGCTCAATGATCAATTGCCTTTCATATTTTAAATTTAATTAAATAATATATAATTATTTGGCACTTTCGGTATGATGCATTTAGAACTGTTGCGAAGTATCAGAAGAGCCTCCACTTGAATCTTGTCAACGCCGCTTCCCTTTGATTTATGACCGTACTGCAAGACAACACTCGGAAACAGTAATGTTAGTACACAGTATTCCCGACAGCGGGCAAGCCAAACATTTTAGGAAAAATTGACGTGTACAATATCCTGGTTCTTATGTACATTTCAAATCCACTCACCTTGGGGTGCTCCTTGATGGGCACGAGCACTTTGACGGCCACGCGGATGGGCTTCTCGCGGTAGATGTCCACGTACTTGCTGTCGCGCGCCGTCGGCTTCCCGCCGCTCTGGATACGCGCCACCTCCTTCGTCACCTCTGCAACGCACGAGCAACACGTCGTCAGCAGGGCGCAGCGCCCCCCTTGCTTGGCCGTGGTAACGAAAAACTATAGGATAAATCCATGGATAAATTTAGAAAAAAGTCCTATAACACGTGGTGTACCCCGAATCCATGTTTTGTGGATCCTTGACACCGAAAATTCCAATGACGGCAAAACGCGTCCGTCAGTCCATCCATAAACAACTCTACCGGCCGAGCATATTTTCTCCAAATTGATATTCTCTAATCGATCTTTCTGATGCCGCGGCCGCTTGAATTTTAAACCGATGTTTTAATTTTGAGTGATACTTCACATTAAACCTATGGGACATTTTCCAAATTTTCAAAAAAAATGGCTCCATCGTTTTTTATTAAATTTTGTTGAATAGCGTGAAGGAAATTTAAGAGGACAGTTCAGGTCTCATGTTCGTCGAATACTCTAAGAGATTTTTCTCTTAATGAAATTTGTTCCTTAAAAATAAATTTTGAAATAAGGTCATGTACAATTTTTCGTAAATTTCGGAATACTTTTCGCGTAATTTTGCATGAAAATACGGCCGAGAATGTACGTGCTGTTTTAGCCCCACTAGTTTGATTCTGCTAAGCACGTTCATAACTAAACGTTCACTCCAAGCTCAGACATGAAAAGTTACATGAAAAAGGGTAGATGACACACTTTAAAGAATGAGAAATATTTCATTACCAAGTTAGGATTAATTATTACATATAGAATAAATTAAGTAAAAGCTATTCACTTCACCTCGGAAAAGTATTTTTATAAATCAGTGTGTCATCGCTGATGTGTTTTGGGGATTTGACGGCACCCATTTCTGGAACAATACCACGATATTCTACCAAAATCCAACCAAAGCAAGGCCAATCTATACGTCTTCTAGGAAGGAAGTAAATGAGCTATGCATCATCTCTGTAGCTTCCCAAAACACAGCCCCAGACGCGTTTTACGTACTTAACCCCCACTCAAATTACATTGGCATGCAAAATTCTCTTCCAATGTTGTGGAAGGCTACGGCCGAAAAATGTTCCCACCAGAAACCGACGTGACGAATGCCACCTTACATGCTCGGAATTGAGGGCTGGAAGAGGACGAACTCTGGGTTGAAAACGAACGGATGAAGTCATTAACGTTATTAGATCACTATAATATGAAGAATATTCCAGGTAGCAACACCTTGGAGAACACCTTTTGGACGCGGTTCTTCCCAACCGTGGCGAAATGTAGACCTTGATGCATACGACAACTCGCTTTTGCGCCTCTCCGCACGCACGAACTCCAATGTTACGTTAAAGCAGAAATTCTTTACGTTTTCATTAATCGCACCCTTTTCAACGAATTTACTTCATCGCTCCTTTACATTTTTCTCCCTAATATGCAGCATACATAATCATAACAGAAATCATAATCATAATCATTAACATAATCATACCCAAGTGTCTTACAGAAAATTGCACGCTAATATTTTTGTAATTATCACGATTTGCAATAATGGAAGATGATTTCTATTCCGAGTTTCTAATATTCATGGTAGTGCAATGGTTCAAAACGATAAAGTCTTTTTTAGAGCTGGGCGTAACAGGTCTCCTGTGGGAAATGCATTGTCTTGCGATGAAAATTAGGGGGCGGATTTTGATCTAAAAGATCTCCAAAAATTATCAAAATGTTTAAAATGTGTTAAAAATGTCCTAAAAGCAAAGACAAATTACATTAAAAAATTGATCAAAACCAGTTCAGATGAACAACTCAAGCTTCTGGATGTACTCGTACATAAATTACTGCTGTTATCTAAGCCTCTTGAGCGTTCACGTGAACTGAGCTTGCAAAATTTTGGTTGGGACTGTTCACGAGCAAATCGCAGTTATTAGTTATCAGGAAATCGGCAGACTCGACAATGCCGCTAATAGGTGTCACTGGAACCCGATATTACACGCAACGGCCGACATTACAATTTCTGGCCGAAGAAATCTAATAGGCTACCAGCAATTCAGCGGACATTTTATTTAATCGTAAATCATGTATTTGAAGCAAGCACCATTACAATGTTATTAAAATCTACGAAATCGGCTAAAAATGCTTTAAAAATAACTGGGAAAAGATAATTACTTAGTAGTCGAAATCAGCGAAAAATGCAAGTCATAGAAATGGGATATTTTCTTTTGTCATAACAAAAATTGATATCTATGCTAAAAGGCATTGTTCTAATGAGAAAAAAGGAAAATGACATTTCATTAAAATTCGCCCCTAGTTATAATTTACCCGAATTTTCTAAACATGAACATGAACTATGGATACGAAAGAATATTTGCAAATTTTTAATCAATGGGATCTTTATCTTGACTATATTGTTTAATAAGTTAATATCCCCCTATTGACCCCATCATGTACCCCTCTCCAAAATTTCATCGTCCCCAACGGGTCGACTCCTATCTCGTTGGGAAACCCTGCGTTAAGGGTCGACAGAAAAATAAAGTAACAGATTTATTTAAACTGCAATTGGGTATTGCCCATTGGCAGTTATTTACATAAATAGGGGATATAAAAGTGTAATAATAATAATAATTATTATTATTATTATTAATATACAAATTGATTAAAAAATATCAAGTTAGCCTTCATGAAGAAAAAAGGAAAATAAATTATAATCTAGACCAGAGCTATTTTTTGAACTAATGACCGCACCGCACTGTCCTTCACTTTACTGCAGTATAATATTAGAAACGCTTCGCTTAAACTAAACATCTTACTTTACATTATAACATTCATACGTCGCTATATAACATTCTTAATTAAGGCACTCGTTTACTTAGGAATATCCTAAATTAATTTCCTAAATTGCTGAACGCTTCGAGGAAAGGGTTCAGAGGTTTTCGCAGGCAATGTTATTTCTTTCTACAAAGCCCGGAGTCTCGCCATTGATCGCCAGTTACGCGAATCCCTGTCATTTCCCTGACCCATTTCCCTAAATTTACCTCCCTATGCTGAATTCTTTTCACATTTTTACACTGCATAATTTTGTGAGGAATCCCAACAAATTGCTCCATATTCCATTATCGGACAAACCTGCGATAAATACGCAATTTCCTTCGCATTTTCCCTACTCTTTATTAAGACGCGCATCGCAAAGTGAAGGGATCTTCAGGCTTTCCCTACAACAAAATCTACGTGACTTCTCCAGCTTCCTTTACTGTTGAAATGGATTCCTAGGTACTTACACAAGAACACTCGAGATAATATTTTTACTTCAACGATAATTTGTTTCGCTGTAATTATGACCCATTTTATTTACTGTTAGAACTATTTATGGTCATGTCATTTTCAGGCCAGCAATATACTGCAAGATCCTTGCAGCATTTCGTAGTATTCTTCTGAATTCACAATGGGCTCTATATCCTGTGTAAATAACCGAACATATGAGATCAAGCGGAAAAGGAAAGAAGAAGGAAAATCATGGACGAACGCTACGAATAGTAGGGGTCCAATGTGACTCCCCTGTGGTATTCCTGACTCAACGCTTGCCCCGGAAGATAACTTGTCCCATTCGTCCCATTGAAGATAACTTGTTTCATATCTCGCAGAAACACTAATCCAAGCCACCATCCTAGGGTCGATGCCTGAATTCATTAATTTTGGTACAAGCCTGTGGAACGGCATCGAACGCTTTGGTAAAACCAACTATTGCGCCCATCTCCCGCCCGCGTCAATTTAATCTGTCAAATCTTGAAATAGCATAACTTCCTGACTTTCACACGAATTACTGCCATTATCGCGCATGAATCACACCGAGGCAACCGTATTTACCATGATACACCCATTTTTTCATTTCCCTTGCATGCTTAAATGTGGATGCCCCATAAGTTTGCAGGCCATTGACATAAGACTTGCCCTATACACACTAGTATAGTTTTGTCACCACTTTTAAAAATTAGTACAACAAAAGAATTTCCAATCTTACTATTTTTCATAGATTTTACTTAATTACGCCGTTTACTTCAACATTTAACTGATTTGTATCCGAAGACCATCGGATTAGTGGATGGTTCGTATTGCTTTTGAAAACCGAATTTAAATACTTATCAAATGCATTAGCTTGTGCCTGATCTTCTGCAATGGGCGAGTTTTCATTTTCATAAACTGGGATAAGATATTTATTTTCTTTTCTTCCACGAACATATCAATAAACTCCTGTCCAGGAATCTCTTCTCGTCTAGAAAATTTTTTTACTAAGACTCTTGAGCCATTTTCTCACTCCGATTCTTTTGAATTTCGAAAAACATTCATATACTGGCTGCTGAGTTTTGTTTTTAAATACTTTTCTTGATATCTTCAATCTCCTGTTTTTTGCATTGTAGTATGCTACATCCGGATTTTTTTTTCCCCCAGAATTTTTCATTTCATTTGTACGCGCACCATACTTCCAACCCTCTCTCTGTTCTGAGAAATATATATTGTCCCCTAAAAAAAAACTCGAAGCCCATCTACATTTGCTTTCTTGTACTGCCGTACCTTTGTTCTTAGCGTAATACCATTCTTGAAATACGTCTAAGTAAAAGAGAACCGCATTGTGATCGATAATGCCCTGAACGTCATAAGAGATGAAAAGTTATTTCTACCTAATTAGGTAGAAACATCCAGAATCGCGACACGCTCCATACTACCTGAGCTAATCCGTTGTCCCAAACTAGTAATGTATAAAGCGTACACAGGCCTTCGAGCGTGGAAAGAAATTCAAAGTCGATTAGGGAAACCTACATCGGCAGAGCGGATCACATGCACAAAATTCAGACAAGAATTCAGAAAACGGACGTTGGGAAATATTCATTCGCGAATAGAACTATTAGAGACTGGAACGGTTTGCCTGTGACAATCTTCGATCCCTTTCCTCAAAGCCTGAGTAAACTTAAAAATAAATTAGTTCCTTGAATGTTCATATGTGTTATAAATATATTTAATAAAATTCAGTGTAAGGAACTACGTCTTCTATGTAATTAGGTATTATTAACGTTATCATTAATTATGTGCAGTGCAGTGGCGAAGAGAAGGGTGGCGAAGTGGAGGGCTATGAAAGATAGAACGGTGAAATGTTCACGTTAATTTGTAAAGTTTGTAGATTTTGTAAAGTTGCTAATTTCAGTAATGTTAAGTTAGTGTATTCTGCCACCAAGTCTCAAACTTAATTGCAGAATTATTAATAAATCTAGTCGTTAACCAGTGTTTGGACTCTCCCCTCGCTCACGGCTCCCTTCCATCTCACGCCAAGTATATTTAAGTTGCCTGCAATAACAATAGGATGTCTTCCAAAACAGTCGCTACTCTACCATAATTAGCGAGTGAAATCACGTGGCTTTTTCCTGCCCTATACAAGTCACGTGATCAGGATACTATTAATTGGCTCCCAAATGTGGCGGCAGTATGCTGCTGACTTAAATGTTCCAATGAAGCAACATGTTGGTTTTGTCAGTCAGTCTTGTCCAATGCGTACAAGCAATGTGGCATAGTGAGATTTTTGAGGTTAGCACGGTACACACTGTCGTCACAGACTGTGTTGCCAGATGTGTTTAGAGGGATTCCGCCATGTTCGTTTCAGTTTCCGCCGAAAATCCGCTGAACTGGTTTTAAATTTCCCGCCTAAATCCGCTAAATATAAAATAAATTATTTTTCCATATTTAAATGTTCTATTAATTTATTCTATTAAAGCAAAAATATGATTGATAAATACAGTTGCTTTATTGAACCTGCAATTCAATTTTTAGATAATTTATAATGAATTACTTGGGTGAAAATTTGCCAAACAATAATTGATTTCAGGTATTATATAATTTATTATATAAGTATTATATTATTTATTCTTGCTAGTAACATGGATTTAGAAATCTTAAAAATATACAACATCTATGCAAAACAACTTATTAGGTTAACGAAAACTGATAACTCATCATCGTTCGCATTATCACCAGTTTTCTTGGATTCATACGTGTCTTTTTGAGTTATCTGTTTTAAAACTTCAGGTGGTAACGAGTAATTATGACAACAGTTACCCTCTCTTTTTACATCAAAACGTACTGACAAAATCGCGTTTAATAATTCAGTGTTCATTTTGTTTTTATGCTTATTTTTAACCACATTCACTTGGCTGAAGATCCTCTCTATTTCGGCATTTGAATGTGGTAAAACCAAAAAGGAAAGAGCAAAATCCGATAATTCTTTGAAAGGTTTTACTCCAGCAGCGTCGACATAATTATTCACCTCATTCCAAAATGAGACAGTGCTTTCGTTTTCATTCCATCTGGCCAGATGAATGCAATCATATTGAAATACAATCTTAGCAATTAAATCGTTGGACATACTGCGTAAATTGAAAAGCGGAGTGAGTTTTGGTCTTATTGCACTTTAACAGTGTATGATTGATAATGTAGACATGGTTTCTAACGTTTCAATATTATCAGTTAAGCGTTGCTTCAACTGATTGAAAATAACCTTTGGTTTTGTTGACTTTTTTTTTTTGACAAAAAAAAAATTGTGAAATCAACAAAGCATTTATGATGAAGGTATATTTTTATGATTTAATAAAACAGTGTTGACGCTTAAATAAAAATAAAATGATTTTGTTGAATCAACAAAACACTTCTCTATATGTATTTATATAAACAAATCCATGACCGTTAAAATAATTACCTGCATCGAACTTTTTGAAAATTATTTGCAATCTCCATAATCCAGTCCTTTCAAATATTTTCTGTTAGCCATTTTTTACGGAAGGTTTGCAGAAACTTTGGCCCCTTTTCTTTTGGCATTATTAATTAACCGTTTATTTGTATCAATATAATAACGAACTGCGTTGACCGACGCGTAACAGTTTTAGCTTACGAATTGGTAACGAAACTCCTGACAGTTTCCTTCAAAGGAATACTTAACAATGAAGTTAAAATAAATGTAGGTGGGGGTTAACGTTTAAATTCTTTAAATGTATAGAAAAGTTATGCGTTTGCTGTTAAAGTGTCACGCGCATATGTTTTCTGTCGAGCCAAAGTGTCCCAAGTTTGGTACATAAAGGGCTATAAAATCTTAGTCGCATGTGTCCTCTTACCATTCTGGAGAAAGTCGCTGTAAATTCGATACTTTGTATTTGTATTTTTGATAATATATTTAATAATTTTTAATTAACATTATCGTTACATCACCCTCTCGCGTGAATTTTACTAATGTTTTTACTGCTATTTTAATGATAGCCTGATTCCTCATTTTCAATTCAATTAATTAGTCCATCAGATGGCGTTTTCAGAAAGATTTGAAAACGCAAAAAATAAAGAATTTTAAATTTTTATTTTTTTTTATTTTTTCATTTGATATAGAAATACTGTAAAAATATAGTGTCGTACGGTTTCACGGCCGGAGTCAATAGAAGATAGATTTTCCGGGCTGGTAGGCCGTGGCCCAGTTCTTATTGGAAGGCCACGTGGACCACGGCCTACCAGCCCGGATCTTCTAGTGTAAAAATAATTTTAAATTGAATTTAAATTGATTTTCAACTGAATTAATGTAAAAATTAAAAGCAAAATCATATAAAAAAGAAACGTAATGCCCGTCCTGTTGTTAAAACTTCTTGTATGCTTTTAAACGTAAAAATGTAACTAAATTAATGCCGTATTCGGTTAGCCTTCAGAAAAAATATTAATAAAGGATATACTTATGTGAACTGAATTGTCTGTCCTTTATTAATATATTCTCTGAATGCTAATCAAATACGCCATAAGGGCCAGCACATGTACTCACGATCAGAGAGTATATATCACACTCACGACTACGACTAAGGATAAGCAACTGTCTTTTTATCCCGCATGAAGTGCCGGATAGAAAAGGGCAAATGCTTATGAATGCATGAAATAGATAAGGACAATTGCTTATTCTTGGTCATAGCCGTCGTTATTGGCGTATTCGAGCGCCAATATTTTAAAATAATAATAAAGGACGCACTAATGTGGACTGAAATGTCTGTCTATTATTATTATTTTAAAATGTTTCTTCTCGAACACGCTATGTGTCCAAGCCTTAATAGTGAAGATTTGAAATTCCGCTTATTTTCCACCGTCTTTATTAATTTCCGCCGTTTATTCCACTGTCCGCGAAACTAATTTTTTTTTCCGCCGTACGAGTTCAAAATCCGCCGATATGGCAACAGTGGTCACAGTTCGGTCACATTTGGAAGGAAACTTGCAAAGCCCTTACACATCGCACGAGGTAGGACGCGGAGTTGCCTGAACGTTTTTCGCCGCGCCGAAAGAATCAAATGACACAAACGTCCCATTCTACATTTCAGCCTAGATGCATTAGAAAATATATTCCTGTACATTCACCTTTTAAAGAGACCCTTTATTAAATTGTTAATAAAGTATTCTCCACATGCGCACACTAACTATAAATCAAACGCTGACGTTATTGTCACTTTAATTGACGCAAGCTTTCCCATTTTGCTACTCTCCGATGTTTTCTGATGCTATTTTTCTATTAACAGTTCTGCGTACTATTCCGTATTACGTCTGCACATTATCACCGAACTAGTCCACTGAGATGATTTTACGAGTATAGAGCGTAAAATTTTAGTTTCAGGCAACACTACCGAGTGCAGTCTTTTCGATGCGGTGTTCAAAAAATCTGTCAACATTTAACATACGCATACGCACAAACAAAGAGCAAAAAAAAGTAGCAAGGTATTAGTAATATAATTTTAAAGTGAAAATGGGCATAAATAAAACGTTCAGCCCGACATGAGTAACATTACGATAGAATTTGGTAATGTTAACAAGATTGGAGAACAGCCATTGATATCCCTAATCAAAATTTCTCTACATTGAGTTAGGAGAAGGCGCCCATCCTATATGGAGCTCCAATTTCAAAAATACAATGCCAGTAGCCTCAGAAAGATTCACGCCACCAGAGGCGCCCAGAGAAAATAAAGAGGCCTTGAAATAGTACATCTACAGGGGCTCCTATTTTCAAACAAAAGTTCCGCCCTCCTCAACGAGTACATCAATAGAAATAATTTCCCCCTGTGAGAGAAATAACTTATGGCGGTTAATTTGAATTACAAGTCAATAAGATTTTCACCGAAGGAAAAAAAAACAACCAAATATTAAGTTTTGTACAAATAGTAAATGTATTATAAGTAAATATATGTATATATTAATTGTAAATGTATTTTAACCCTTTCAGTCCCACTGTCGCCATTGCGTACATCACTTTCGGGGTCCGATTATGTTGCTTGAATATAGTTTTAACCAATGATAGATTTTTCTTTTCATTTCTGTTACTTATTTGAATTATTTAACAAATAGATCAGGGATATACATTTGTTTTGTGGATTTCTGTAGTAATTTTCTATTTGATGTGCGTTCACATGTTATTCACGACACTGCAGGTTACAGTTTTTTGTTGAATTTCCTAGCGATGTTGGATTTCTGGGATAAATGTATATTCCGTTTTGAAAAATAGGGTTTATTTACAGTACAGATGATCACAATATATGGATTTATATAATCGCTTAGACGATATTTGAATGAGAAAGGAGTTGTGGCCATATGACTACTACGGGCACATAAAACATAACCTACTAATGGAGGTTCATTTATATCTATCGTAATTGCGTTTAGGATGTTATATAAACCTAATTTGAAGCAGATTATTTTACTATAATAGAAGCATGAATAAATGTAAAATAAATGCAATAACGTGATATCTTCATTGATGTAGCAATGAGTAACTCCTCAGTAATCTGTTTTCTGCACAAGATGATAAAGCCGTTATTACTTCAAGTGCATTTGAAGCAGTTCAAACAACTCTTGTTATTGTAAACATTAGCAGAATGTCGTGGTAAACATTGTCACGTGGATTTTCAAGGACTAAATGTTTAAAATGATGGTATATTACAAACGCTAAGAACTGCTTTTTTTATTTGACTTAGAAAAAAGGCTAGTTTTACTGTACTTATTTCTAGAAGAATAGAATATATTAAGTTCTCTACGTGCCCTGTAGTAATATGGCGACATTTCATAAAAAATAAACGCAAATCTTGAAAACTGGTTTTTAAATCTTCAGTGACCCCCCTTTATCAATTGTATGTCTTAAATATTTTGTTTCTTCATAATAAATAATTTGGGATTGAAAGGGTTACAAATATTAGAATTCATGACGTCATTACTGCTTACACTTTACATACGCCGCGGTTACAGGAGTAACCCTTCTCTTTCGTACCGCCGCAGATGTGACTTTTTAAGAGAATAGAGCGATGGTACTGAAGTTTCGTGAAAATTAGTAACAAATAAATTTTATACTCTGAGCAAATGGTATTTTGGTCCTTCATGCAAATGCGCATGATTATATTTCCATAGAATCTTTCTTCACGTTCCGAAGGATAATGCTAGAAAACTACGGTGTAAAGAGGCATAAATGAACGAAAAGCATCGTCTTCAGCTGTGTTTATCTACCTTAATTATTATAACTATCGTACATTTGTTTAAAAAAACAGAACAATACATTCATACACTATCTGACTCAATAGCTTACTTGGCAACAAAAAATGAACTACTAGTGCTACAACTGCGAGTACCTTCCCACATCGTTTGTAATGGTAATGAAATATCTACAACTTCATTCTTCACGGCAATTGTATCGTCAAGTTATAGCACAATAAACCTACATTTTTCTCCCACATTACTTATTAAGGTAACGCTGCCAAAAACATTTGTTCGATTGGACACCTCTGTAAGCAATAAAAAATTGAAACCAGGGTCTCTATACAATGTGATATTGAAACCTCTGGAGGTACAATTCGGTAGTTCGCAGCGCGCAGTTCGGTTACACAGTTTTTGGGAGTTTGCGATCAATTTCAAGCAAACTCAATTTGCAAAATACATCAACACCGAGAAGGCTTTACGGAATATATTTGCAGGGCGACACACACACAACTAATTCTAGCACTGCGGTCTCTCAAATTTTTAAAAACTTTGAGACACTTGCAAATGAACTACAATGAGCATATGCTAATATTAATAAATCATTTTGACAAACTCTTGAATATCTGAGTTACAGTCATAAAAACAAAGAATAGATATTTTACATACATATGAACACTATCACAACTGAAACGCAAATTATTGACTTCACAAAATGCGAACATTTCTGAAACCACAGAAGTCTTACCTAATTTTCGATACACATTCATGGAGTCTGAGAATGCCATGTGCCTAAATCACTATAACAAATATCAGAGAAACTAAATCGGATTCCTTCATGCGAGTAGTAACGGGAAGCAACGATTGCAAGTGGCCGAAAACATTACGGGGGCCCCTTCAGAGTCTCTGAAATAACTTCGTTGTTTCCCACAGTACCGCGGTTCGACAACTTATTCCTGGACAATAAAGAAAATTTAATTGTATTTCATATCTAATACACAGAAATGACGGTTTATTTTAAGCGTTTCCGAACCCTTCATCCGATTGCGATAAAACTTATCAACTCATTGCTTGCACTTGCGCGAAGAACATATACATGGTACAATGGGAATGTCCGTATGTGTGTCGCACATAGACGCGAGTTGATGGTTCGATGCGTTTGTGCCGAATCAAGTGCCCCTGAACAACCTCCACGCAACCCGCCGCACCAGGAAGTATAAAGGGCATCTTCGCTGCAAATTCTGCCCCTGCGATTGTAAAATACCGACCGGTATTATTACTTGAACGCCAACTCCGACAAGTAAATCTTCTTTCACGATAGTGTCAGAGCGAATGCATGCCCAAACTTGTGGGGTAATGTTTTAACAATAGGATACTTGGCAACCGTGTCTAAATCAGGATATAGAAGAAAAAAAAAAAAAACATACTCCCGAGAAGTCATTGTTAAAATGTTTGCAGAGCGTAGCGGAAAACGTGATTAACATTCACTTGACCAGTAGCGTATGAAGTGTAATACATTGCAATGGCAGAGCATTGCCGGGTCCACTAGTTCATTATAATTACACTGGTCTGCATGATTCTGGGATTTTCTTCAAAATACGTCTTCTTTATAAAGTACTAATCCCGATTTTGAAAATACAAACGGTTTTTCTCTTACGTAGCATTTTTTCACAATTACTACTGTTATGAGCAATGTATTGGATGTATGTTACTTCTGTTGAAAGCAAGCAAATATCGTTAAATTCATTGTTGAAATTGTTAGTTTGGCAACAATGCAGCATGCAACATTTCTCTTACACTTTCATCGATTTATGTTTACTATACTATCAGTTTTCACTTAGTGAGCAGTTACATTTCTGAGTGGACGCTTTATTTGTGTTCGTTGTGTGCAGTTTGAAATAATATTCCTTCCAGAAAATGTAAAATTAATCCTGACATTTTGTCACATGTGGGACGTTGGTGGTAAGAAAAGACAGAATATCACGAACTTTGTTAAAAAATCGTATCATAACTACTTTGGTAAGGAACTAGGAGATCTGGACAAAAAAATGAGCTCCCAAAAAAGTGTCATACTTATGTTAAACAATTCAGGAAATGGAGTCAAGGGAAGAAAATTAGCATGCCTTTTGGTGTTCCAATGATTTGGCACGACCCTCCAAATCATGTAGACTATTGTTATTTTTGTGTATGTGATGCTGCAGGCTACAATTCAAAAAACCTGAAAAATATCGTTTATCTAAATCTTTTAGAAAAAAGGCCAGTCGCTCATCAACCGGATTTTCCCGTGCCTTCTCCATCAGAAACATTTGGAAACGAATTATCTCCAGACTCAACCTCTTAAGATAATTCACTGTTTTACATCCGGTTCAAGAAGAGGACGTCAAGCAGTCTCAATAGTTCACACAAAACGAACTTGATGATTTGGTAAAGGACTTAGGTCTTTCTAAAGTTGCTGCTCAAATCCTGTGATCAATGCTAAAACAATATTGGAAGCAGAGAGATTACTGTTCCAGAGACCAAACATATACTCTATGGCAGTCTTATGAACCCCAAAAGTGTTCTCCTTCCCCCTTTACAAATAAAATTGGAACTTATAATGCAATTTGTTAAGTCTTTAAACAAGTAACAAGGTAACTGTCACAAATATATATGCAAGACATTTCCAGGAATATCTAATGAAAATATTAAAGAGGAAATATTTGTTGAACCACAGATAAGGAAGTTGGAAAAATGTACTATATTTGAAGACTATGACAGAGACCGAAAAACAAACATGAACGGCTCACAAAGAAGACATTAAAAACTTCATAGGAGATCGCAAGGATCTAAATTATAAAGATATTCTAAAAAATATGCTTGAAAAGATTTGACAGCAAGGGTGGAATATGAGTGTAAAGGAAAATTTCCTACACTCTTACTTAGATTTTTCCAGAAAGTATTTGGAATGTGAGTATGTTAGCAGAATATTTCTAGTTACTGGCAAGATATTGAAAAAAAGTTTCATATAAGGAAATCTTAAAAGCTTTCTTTTGAAAAAATGGATTAGAAAGTGTTACTAATGTTCAAATAAATGAGATTACATCGTTAAAGTGCTCAAACGTTTCTATTAAATATTTTTGTTCATTTATTGCATTTTAAGAAATAAATATATTTGAGTAAAAAGTAAAGCTATACTTTATTTCTTGCATTGTATATAACAGACACGTGATGGAGCAAAACCGATTTCAAATTTATATTCAGAATGGTCACATTAAAGTTATTCACCTATTAAATAAAAACCTCAGCCAAAAGTTAAAATTTGCAGACCAGTGTTATCAATACGGACGTTTTGATTTCGCCCGTCATTTTTGACTAGTTATAAATTACACTTTTTGAACCCGGACAAAAAAACGCACTCCACGGCCGGTTTACGCGTGAGCGAGACCAGAGACAGGAGTCGCGATGCAGAGCAGCAGAGCCATCTACGCTTCCTTCACTTTCCTCAAAACATCAGTGAGACCAATGCGAGTTACGTATTGCAGGGCCCAATTCATAGTCGTTTCTTATAACGAGTTCCTTAAGTAAGAGATTCCGATTCATAAAGAGTCATTTTCAAATGAGTGACAAATGAGCAACCACTCATTCGTATTAAGGTAGGCCGTCTGTAGCCTTACGAATTTCTTATTCGCCAGAGGGGTAGCCATCTTTGGTTAAGTGAAGACTACGAACACGCAAGTTTACACGACATCGCAGACAACGATTATGATTTCTTGGAGTGTATATGTTTGACACTTAAAATATCGTCCGCGTAACGAAGGGTATCAGAGACACTGATAATCCATTGTAAATATACAACGAAGAATAATTCAGAAGGCAGTTTCGTTTTCGTAAAATCACTGTTGTAAATATTCCTTTCATCGACGTAAGAATAAATGAATCGAAGAGACGCTTACCAATCCCTCCTCCAATGAAGATGCTAATACTAGAATTAAGATAATCTTCTCCCCCTCAAACGTCACAAAGTTTTTACTATTTTTGACTAAATAACTCTAAAATTAAAGATTTTCCGCAACTCCATCCTTTCGGGTTTGTTCTAAAAGATTGCAAAAGATGTTAAATATCTCGTGCAATCTTATAAAGAAATGTAATTTCTTTTATATCTTCCACATAATTTTATTGTATATCTGTTAAACGTATATAAATTAAATCTCTTGAGATTACGCAGATCTCCATTAAGTTAGTGAAGTTACTATGCCGAATAATTTCTGAAATTTCAGAAACGTTCATACGTAAGATCCAAAAATTTTGTAGTTTCATCACAAAGATTTCACATTTTGAATTGATAAAACGAGAATATGCTCACCCTTATTAACTTCGTAAAATTGCGTTTAATGTACATTCAACAACAAAACACACAAGTCACAACGTTACAGACAACAACCAACGAAAATGTGTTGAGATAACGAACCACTGATCTTTCCACACATTCAACAAAAAAGTCTGATATTAACTGGTGGATGAAAACAACAAACACAATAATAATAATAATAATAATAATAATAATAATAATGATAATAATAATAATAATAATAATAATAATAATAATAATAATAATAATAATAATAATAATAATAATAATAATAATAATAATAAAGCCTCTTCTTGTAATAATACCTTCTGCAGGGCAATGTTCACAATTTAAATGGGAGTAATTATAACTTAAGAAATTACTTGAGATGCTACTTTTACGTTATGTGTACTTCCAATGCAAAATAAGGTTTAATGTGCCAACTTAAGAAGAAGCAGAAATTTCTAATTTATGTTTGCCATTTAAATTACGCATCTCTACGATAATCCTTGGGATAACACAGGGGGCATTTCTGATATACGGCTTAAACTAGAGTTGCGCGTTCTGTTTACCGCGAAACTAGTGGAACGAAATTACTCAGTCGCTTCGTAATAGTTTCGTGCCCGGCGCCGAATAAATATGCAGATTGCCAACAGCGGCCGGGAGTGGGGTGCGCGACTGAGGGCAGGCGACTGCTGAGTGTAGAGCACAGAAACGCGTTTGCCCACATGTATTGCTTTAGATCAGGAAAATGGGAATTAAGAAAAAAATAGAATAGGAAGTGGCACAGAATTAATTACAATGAAGTGATTTAGTTTGTGTTTGATGTCTATGTGACGTGGCATGTGTACGTAAGCAGATAATCGATGGAAATCCTAACGAATTTCTTTAAAAAATTGTAATATTAAAGGAATTTGTTTCATGATATTGGAGTACTATGTTTAGATTTAGATTTATTTAGTAAAAAAAAAAGTAAAAACGGTATGTAACGTAGGGGGGAGAAGATTATCTGCGCACATTTTCTTGAGTTCCAGAATCCCTTCCCGTCATTGTAACTATAAATAGTTGAAACACGAGTAAAAGTTTAACATAAAAGTCAATTTTAAAAATCGTAAGATTAGCGATATTTGAAAAAATAGTCATTTTCGTTTCCGAGTCATAGAAAACATTTGCATCAGTACACGAATTGCAAGTATGATTTTTCTGAATTGCTAATAAAATAGAAACTCCTCTATTCATACCATTACAAGCAAAAAGAGTTCAACAAAACGTGCGCACAGTGAAGCTACATTTACGTCCAGAAGGAAAACAAGGGGCCATATCAGCATTTGCTCAATGGATCAGGGAAACTTGACAAAAACCTGATCGACATAGGGGTCATTGACCCGGAGGAAAGTACATCATTTTTACAAACATTAAGTCTTTAAGAAATATACAATACAAATGTAAACTAATTCATTATATATCACCGTTTTGTTAAAATAAACTTTTTTTTGATAATCAGTATAGTCTCTACTTGTATAGAAACAGTTATGCAGCAAAAAAGATTTCACTTTTAACTTAAATTTGTGAACCGACTAATTGTTTAATGTCATCTGGCAGTGCGTTGTAAAGTAACGTACATGTATGTGGATTTCTGATAGTAAGCAGTTGATAACGACACTTGAACGTGATTTTTATGACGTGTGATGTAATTATAAATATCAGTATTGCATGAAAATGTATTCCCACGGCTAAGTAAGACACATTTGACAAATATTACAGATTCGTAAATATATAGATAAGGCATTTGTAAGATTCCAAGTTCAATGAAGAGAGGCTTGCAGGGATCACGCGGATGGCGTTTGTTCATTACTACCAACTCGAGTAACAAATAAACTTACTGTAAAATGCGAACTTGTTTTGCAACTTTGCTACGTATCGTTACTTTATTATCTAAACGTAATAACATTAACGAAAGTTTATGTTACCAGTAGAGATTGGATTTTTATGCAATTACATATTTCTTCTGCTTAGTCGTAGAAGTCAGTTTAGTTTTCTTTCCAAATGAGAGTCATTACACGATTATTTCGAAGTTTTATTTTGCAAATGTTGGCTATACTGCATATTTCAGGTTTGTGCTAGATTATGTTGTATAATTTACGAGCAATGGTGCATAAAATTGCAAATTTCACGGAAGAATTGTTTCCCTCTTTTCTTTCAGTATGCGAACATCTGTTAATAATAAATATTAAAATATTAAGATGACTTCCCTCTAAATATTTTATTCTTCTTTTAACCCCATTAATACCATACCTGTGTTGCAAAGGAACGATTCTCAAAATTTAGCAATGATAATACACGTACAAACGAACATCTTTAATTACAGCCCTGTTTCCCGCTTAATTGAAATATGAGCCTGCTCAAATCTTATTCATTGAGCATCGATGCTTGTAGAATCAGTTCTCTACTAATCTACTACTCTCTATCACTTTTCTTTCTCATTTTCTCTTAAGGTTGCGATCAGTTGCAATCTGCTTGTTCGCCAGCACAAAACTTTTTACAAAACGTTCACGTAAATTCTATAATTTTGAAGACATTTCGATTTAGGTAATGTTCTTAGCAGGGTTTCGATTATTTAAATCGAATGATTTTTATCATTGATTTAAATCAAAACTATAATTTATTGTAAATTTTACAAAGAATGATGAAAACTTTGAAGGCCAAATAAAAGGAAAATATGTTCAGAAAACTAAAAAAATCTTAGAATGCGAGGAACAGTGGTGATATAAAAAAAAAAATGTACCAGCCAAAGTACACGCTGCCATTTAACCCTTTTAAAAGAGAAGGGTGTGCATTCGCGTCATTTTCGAAAGACGAAAAAGATGCTGTCATTTGTGATTTTCTATAAACTGGATAATTACGCGAAATGCATGTTCATTTGGACTAATTATTTTTTCTTGCAAGAGGGACTTTAAAGGACAGAACCAATATTTAGAGATTATTTTTTCTCATTTGCGGAAAGGTACATTGATATGTAGAAAAAAAGTATTTCCATATAAATTGTACTGATTCATGGTAATTCGGAGTAATTTTATGACTTTTAGTAAAAACTTTAATATCTCAGAACTAGATCAATGTGCCATTGTTCTACCGAGCTCTTAATTTTTGCCTTTTTTTTCAAATATCTAAAAAAAATTACCTAATGTGAATATTGAAATTAAAAAATCCAATATTTTTTTTAATCGATTTTTTATTAACCCTTGCTTTCACATAATTTTACTTATTTAAATTTTACGTTTATACTAGATATTTGCGAACATTTCTGAAGTATTTATTACACATTTTGACTATATACTACATAAAAATCCGATACCTATAGGGTTACTATAGTCACCAGTAATGACGGTAACATTGGAAATACAAAAATTATTCGATCTAACGTACTTCAATTCGGTTTTTCAATATTTCATGCGAACAAAATTTGGGAGGTAATGTTCATTATTCGCCCCCCTCCCCCAACAAAAAACATCATAAACACTAAACAACTTAATCGATCAATTTTTTGAAATTAATTTTTGCCAACCTTCGAGATGAGTGAACTTATGAATTGAAATAAAAATTACCACTAAACATTGGTTAAATTTTTAATCATCCTCCTCTAGAAACTTAAAGCCAGATTCTGGAGTACTTTTGTTGAAATTTTAGTACCTGTGGTTAACACAGTGGATCTGAATATAATATGCATGAAAAATAGGGGCACACATTGGGGGCAGACCCAGCCGATCATTCTGGCCAGGGCCATCATATTTTTGTTAAATAATAAACATTTATGCACATTTATGAATATTTAAACACATTTCACCAAATAAAGGAAAAATAACAAAAACTAGGTCTTTTGGGGGAGCCATGCCCTTCTCCCTCCTTTGGATCTACGATTCACATTAACCGGTTTAAAACAAATACATTTGACTAATATTTATTATTTAGATCTTAGTTAAAATATTAAAGAAACACAAAATTAAGAACAATATACAGACAGCCAATTGATTTTAATTTGAAAGAGGAGGGGCAGGGGGCAGTGGCACAAGTGTGTTTTAACTAAAAATAGAAAAAGAACCAAAAATAGATCTAAAAACCCTCAGACAAAAGATAACTATGTTGATAAAACTAAAGGCTCATATTTAAAAGCATTTAATAATAAATTCATTTCAGTCACTAATAAAACAGTGTATCGACTCTTCACAAAATGCAAAAGACTTCTAGAAACAGTGGATCTAATCTTCAACACACCTCTTGGATTCTCAGAAAGCAGTGCTTAACATATTACAATAAAATCAAAAGCAGACTCTTCATTGGGACATGGTCAATCACAAATAGTGAAGCCCAACAGTTTACATTAATAATTATTAAAATAATAACTATACTTCCTTACACCAAGAATAACTTTCTTATACTCATTCATACAAGGTATATTCTGTACGTACTTAATAAATATTAATTTATTTGTGAACTATACACATTACATGTAGTTCTGGACTACTGATACACACAAGTTATCCCATTTGATTAATCATGAGCATACATACCCATATGCAAATACACAGTCATTTATTGAAGCTCATGCATATGAATGCACACAAATATAGAACACTTGCACATTTGCATTTATACGCGCACTAAGTGGTAAAATAATCATCAATAAATAGTAAAAAAAAAAGTATTCCAACTGACATGGGGTGTCTGGTCACATTTGAGAAAATGCACTTCATAAATAAATGGGCTGTTTCTTACAGTAATTATGAGAAAAGGCTTATAATTAAGAACCAAGGCAAAACTATGGTTCCTGAATATGTACCTTCAAAAGAGTATTATACACTTCGACTCTGCTTAGGTTATGTTTTGATACGGTGACCCAACTTAAATATATATCTTGGTACTATAATATAAGATGTCAAACTGGGGTAGTCGAAATTGTAGTATTACTTAAATATTTTAGTAGTAGTGTAGCATACTTAAGCGTTCTTAGATTTAATTCATATGAGTGTTTAAATTTGTAAATTGTTCTTCGTTATAAATTTCTAAAAACTTAAGTATGTATGGAATATTTGCCAAAAATAATAGTTTTCACTTAATTTTTTAAAATTTGACTTGTTTCTTTTAATAATTAATTAGAACATGCCATTCTCTTTTCAACTACGAAACAGAATGACCGTGTATCCATCACAGATCTCGCGACGTCAGGAATCAATTTGAGATCGATGCCACGCTGTAAGAAATCTTACACCGTGATGATAAAGAATAAAGTGGCATTTTTTTCTTCCCTTGGGAGTCAAATTTTCGCATTTGTCTGATCTTTACTATCTGGGTCACAGTTTGCTCACACTCGAAAAAAGGATTAAATATTATTTTAATACCACTGCGTAGTCACATAAATGTATGGTAATGAGTAGAAGTTAGTGTAGTATTTTTTACAATGCAATTACTTAACCTTTTGGGGTGAAATGATTTGGAGTTTTCTTAGCATTCCAACGAAAATTATTTCCTTTAGGTGTGCAAATTTTGCATTCTAATTCTATATTAAAGTATTAATGGCTTTTTCCTATCCCAAACATCAAACTTTTAAAATCTAAGCAGGTTTTTAAAACTGGCATGGTCAATTTTAGAAAGTTTCATTAAACATTGTTTTATAAATGTAGGAAAGAAGTATTTGGGGTAAAAATTTTCAAGATATTTTGATGGATAGATTTGTCAGGATGTTCATCATATGGCACCAACACCTCCAAATAGATTTACTTTTAATTTTAAGATCCGTTAATACGTGAGAGATAAGCAACCACATACAGACAATAAAATTCGCACAATGGTGACATAAGCACGCCCTTCTGTTTATCTGTCACAAAAGGGGGTTCTTCCGCTACAACACGTTCTTACAGGCAACAAAGGGATTGTTTTACAACTACCTGAAAGAGCAAACTTTGGACAACGCAACAATGGAAAACTAATCAGATTATGATCTTCATATTCCGTGAGAGTCAAGTTTTATTCTCATTTTCGGAAACAGTGTAATCGTTATGAATGTTATAAACTACCTGAAGTAAGTTTTCCTGCCACTTTCGAACCGCAACCAGGAATATCCGTGATAATCACATTCTGTTTCATTGGTTAGGTACTTTTTTAATCTATTTATATATAATACTGCAAATTCTTCTTAGTTTTTTTTTTTTTTTTACAAATCTTCCCTTAGTATTGATACTAATCGCACCCGCACCCGTTTTTCGTAGGGACAGGGTATATCTGATCAGATTCATCAAAATTTTTCCTTCTAAACAACACAAATCTGCTAATATTATATAATTAATGATATATTTTTGCTGATAAATATTTTTTGCTTTTACATGGACATTTATGAGTGCATATTTGAATCTTCACAAAAGAGCCCATTTTATGAAAAAGTTCCTTCCTTCCGATTTTCATAATTATGTACACGACTTCTACAATGTTTGCTTTCGGATCTGCGAATGTCCCGGCCATCCTCCCCCTACCGGCACGCACTGAGGCAGCATGGGAGGCCGCAAGACCCGGCCGGCGCGGGTCGCCGCTTGCTCCATCGACTGGCGGTGGCAAGATACATTACAACCCAGTGGAAATAACACACGTTACAATCCTTGCAATACGCCACTCTTCACTTCACGCAACACTTGCTGGTGCCCTCTACATGCCGCACGCGGAAGTACGGGGGAAATATACGTAGTGGAATATAATCTCATGCGGTTACGAGTTATGGAAACCAAAATAAATTGCGGAATTCCGAAGGTCTACCACAATGAACGTTACACTCTCAGCATTCTTTAAACATTAATTTTCACGAGATCAACGGGGTAAACAATGAATTCTACGAACTCTACGTTTTCTACACTTTAGTCGCTATTCTTTTCTCGTAAGTTTTTCGAATTCAGTGAAAAATAAAGCGAATTTAACCTCTAATAATGTTATAATTAATGCTAACGCGATTGGCTTGAAGGCTTCGCTACACGGGCACAACGGCGGTGAAGGAAATTGTTAGGGGCGCCGCGTGGGCCCACGGGCACAAAGCCGGCACGCGCAGGAGCAGTGGCGAGGACGATGGCGTATTGATTGCGCCGCGCCGAGATTCCTACCTTGATCCAGAAGCCGGGTAGCGTTGGGCCACTGCGACGGGTCCAAGCTTTGCTTCTCGTTGAGTAGTTCGCGCACGTAGTCGCCCGCCTTGCCCGCGCCGCTGCCCTCCGCCTCCATATCCATGTCGGTCTTCTCGTCGCCCGCCGGCACGGTATCAGCCGACGCACCGCCGTTGCTAGCTCCCAGATCGCCACCAACAGACGCCATGACACTCCCGACTGTCGGAGAGGGAACGGAAGACTGGCGCGGCGCGGCGCACCGCCAATAACCATTCCCCTTCCCCAGCACACAGGCGCTCTGCGGCACTGCGCTCTGTCAGAGCGGATGCAAACTACACCTCTTGCGGCAAAGGTACCAATCACGGCAAGGATGCGAATCATAATACGAAATGGAAATGTCCAGGACGGATGATCACAAACATGCAAGTGTTCCGTTTTCGCCGGGACTGTCTCTTAATTCCAGACCCTGCCTCATATTTTTTGATAGGAAAATGGAACGCCAAAATGTCCCTTTTCTGTGACTCCACTTTTCGGCATGTAATGCTGTCAACAATATTAAATTAACCATGTATATTTTGTCATGATGTGTTGCGTTTGCCTTGCATTAGTTAAAAAAAAAAGAGAGAAACTGAAATGCCACATAAGAGTGTTTAGTGGAAGGTGGTTTCTAGAAAGGGAAAATGCAGCTGTGGCGTCATTCGAGCTGGTACATACTTTATCAATATCGAAAAATTCAATAATCCGTTCCTCCTGCTCCTGAAAGTTTAGGGAGTTTGTGCTACCTCGCACGTTAAGGCAGCACTATCGATCTTGTGCGCATGCGTAGTTCAAGTTTTGATCCACTTCAGTGCATCTGCGCGTGCGCAGATGATCCATAGTGCTGACGCTATGGCGTGCACAAACTCTCCACTCTGTACGATTTAGTACGCTATCTTCGTTGAGAAATACGTCCTACTTCGGAATGAATAAAAATACAAATACAACAAATGCGCATATTTTAAATGTTCCTTTCTAAGGGATTCTTTGGTTGACGTGAATTAAATTCTAATTCATCAAGAAAGTTAAAAGTATTTATTTATTCATTTATTTAAGCTTAATTTCCAAACCTAAATATAAAAAGAGGGTTCAATGTCCTTATTTTCCCTTTTTTATTTAAGACCATAACTGAAATACCCGTTTCAATATTTTCAAAATATGTTCACCTTATCCTAGACGTTCGTAAAAGCTTGCAATGTTGTCTGTCAAAAGACAAATAAAAAATGTGTATTTATCTTATGGCTTAAAGTTAGCAGTTTCCACAGCCTAAAACATTCAAAAAAAGTGTTAAATCTTCAAATTCATTTATAGTCTGAAATTTAAAAAAAAACCTGGTATTTAAGGTGGTTCGAGTGCGATAATTGTTATGTTTAACATGCCTTCTTTATTGTATTTATCGAAAGATAAGAGGTTCTTCTATATTCTGGTAGAGTTTGAATATATTTTACCGTCTAGTTTTCGAGTAACGAGACCGTAAAGTTTACTGTTTTAACATGGGCTCTTATGGTGACCTGACACGTCTGACATGAAATTTTAAAATTGTGAGAAAATTAATTGTTGAACTTATTTTTAAAAACCCTTCTTTTGGTAGCTAGCATCTCCAAGAATCAATATCCCAGTTGAAGGAAATCTACCGCTTCAAATGGGAGAATTTTGCAAAATTATAAGCCTAAACCAGTCCAAAGGAAGACGTTCGCGCGCTCGCTAGAGGTCGGGACTCTGACATGATTTTCGGCAACACTGCGCGCGCAACGCGCTTCATTCAAATCGAGTGACAAGCCCTCTGCAAGATTGCTACATTCCTGTAGATCTTCTGGGAGCAATTAAAATATCCTCACTCCTGGAGAACATTGTCTTTGATAGTAAACAGATAATTAGGAAAGCTGGAATTTGATGGATATAATTATTAGTGCGAACTGAATGAAAATCTTAATTCAAACAATATTCCCAACAACTCACTTTGATACTACTCCCTATTTGAAAATGGGTCATCTTGGAAGTTTATAGAATTTTTTAACATTCAGTATAGTATTATTATTTTGTATTGTGCTGTATGTCACGTTTTTGCTCCAGAACAATGATTAGTTATTCAATTGTTCGAAAAGTTTTCATATTCTCTTTTTTATTGTGGAGATACACAGTAGACTGTCATTGTCTTTTGTACCACAGATGCTTACACAGAACTCAAAGCACAAATCTTTAGCATAGATCAGCACCTCAATCTGTAGAGCTTCTGAGTGGGCATTCAATTAAGAAGGAAATAGACTTTGTAATGGCTTCAAATGTGTTACAATGATAAAATACTTTGCTGGTACGCCCATGGGCAAATTCAATAATATAATTTGTAATTAATAATTACATTTTATTGAAATTGTAAAAGAAATTATATATTCAGCCTTTGATAGTTTTAGTATTTTAATAGAAACCTCTTTTCTCTTCAGCACTATATTTTATCTCATTGTTTGCATTTCCTGAATAGTAGTAACGCATTTTCAATGGTTCTAATGTCTTATTTTCTAAAGATTTAAACTTTTGTTCATTTTGAGTGCAACATCAAAACAAACGATTACAAAGGCTATGCCACTTGGAAATCTCTTTTGAAGATTTTTATCTCCAACAATGTTATAATTTCATTATTGATGATCTCGATAATACAGCTTTCAGAATTATCTGATGCAGTATTTTCATTTTATCAGCTTTAGCTTGATATGTACTTTACCCAATAATCTGCATCTAAATCAATATCATAACATGATATATAATTATACTGAAAACCAGCAAATAGTTTCTATTAATTATATAAACGCACCGCTGGAAATAATATGGCACATTGCAATTGCAAAAATAGTTTTAAAATTTCAAACAAAACTATTAAAACACTAAAAATTGATCATGCAGTTTAATTAACAAAGCAAAAATAAAATAAAGGAATAACAGAAAAAATATATAGTGATAAGGATAGTAAGGAGCAGGAGTCAACGATTACGATTTCTGTGAAGTTATATACATGAGCTTTATACAATCCATATATTACATAAAGCTTTATACAATCATGGAGAGAACCAAACTATTGATATTGTTGTTAAGCAATTTTTATAATCTAAGGTATGTCCTTCCGTTGGCTCAGGTAAATCAAGAAATAAAAACTAGAGAGTAAGAAACATTGATAAAATATTTGAACTTTTTATTACGTCTCTGTTCTCGTGATATTGGAGGAATTATTTCGTCATCTCTCAAATTCCGCTTTGGATATGAACCTTCCGCCAATTCTCTCAAATTGTGATATTTAAGGTGGTTAGAGCGAGATACGTTTCATGTTTAACATGCCTTTTTTATTACATTAATCGAAAGATGAGAAGTCCTTCTATGTTCTGGTAGAATTTAAAACAATTTCACCGTCTAGTTTTGGAGAAATGAGACCGTAATTTTTGTCATTTTAACATTTATGGGGACATATTTAACATTTATCGGCTCTTATGGGGACTCAACAGAGCGGACCAGAAATTTTAAAATTGTGAGAAATCTAACTGTTGAAAGTGTTTTTAAAAACTTTTCCTTAGGTAATATTCGTGCAACTTTTCTTGAACGATGACCTTGATCCCCCTCCCTTGTGCAATAAACAGTTGAAGGCAAAAGCTCGCAGCGGGCACTAATGACAACCTTCCAAGCATTGAAACTTCGTTGGCGCGAAACAGAAGCTAGTCAAAGCCAGTTGCTTTCATAATGCAGAACCCCTGTTCAGATTTATTGTCAAAATCGAAAGAAATGGCTGAGTCAGGTCCAGGTTCTTCAAGGGAGTCAACTAAAACTCCCGAAAAAGTTAAGCACAAGATGCAGTTTTGACTTTCATTTCACAGACGTTGGCATTACTTAAAATACTCTAGTGGCCGACTTTGTAACTAATACCCCCACTCCACCCGAAATCGTCAATCCATCGTTCAAGAAAAGTTGTACGAATAATAGCTATCATCTCGAAGAATCAATATGCGCCATTTGAAGGACATCTACCGTTTCAAATGGGAGAAGTTTGCAATATTGTAAGCCTAAATCACTCGTAAAGGAGACATTCGCGCGCTTTCTAGAGGGACGAGGTGGTTATGCCCAACTCGACAACACTGTGCGCGTTGCGCGGTTGATTCAAATCGAGTGACAAGTCCCCGGAAAGAGTTCTTCAATACCTCTCGGTTTTTTGGACGCAATTAGATAATCACTACAGGAAAATATTGCCTTTGATATTAACCAGATACTCAACAAAGCTTAAATTTGATGGATATAAAGATTTATGCGATCTGAATGAAAATGTCAATTCAATTAAAATTTGGGGCTCCCATCACAGTGCCTTGATTTTTTTAAATAATTATTCTTAAACTTCAAAAAAGGTTTTTATCTGAATAGAAATTATTAATCAAATATTTTAATGATCTAAAATATTGGAATTGAGAAAAGAAACTAAGTGGAACAATAATAAATTTATTTTTATATACAAGAATTTTATTTTTAAACAATAAATTTAAAAAAGGTTATTTTCTCTTTATAAATATTTGTTAATTTACATCTGTCTTTGTACAAGTATTTATTCTATCATCAGTTATTTTTAGTTCAAGTTGTTTATTTTCTGAAGGAATGCCCAATACACTGGGCATCGAGGCCCACAGTATCTAAAACTAGTCTAGGCAAATGTAATTGAAATTGTAAGAGGATTAATAAATTCAGCCATAAGTAGTAATTAGTATTTTAATAGAAATCCCTTTTCTCCATAGCACTAAATTTTGTCTAATCAGTTGCACTCCCTGCACTGTAGTAATGCATGTTGAATAGATCACATATCTAATTTCCAAAACATTTTAACCTCTTCAATACAAAATGTTAAAAAAGACCATGTCACATGGAAATCTCTGTTGAAGATTTTCTTTCCAAAAATGATATAATTTTATTATTGCTGGTCGAAATGACACAGCTCTGAGATTTATGATGTAATTTCATTTTACCAGCTTTAGCTTGGTACACAGTTTATACGATCTGCATCAAACTTAAATCAATATCATTAACATTATATAAAATTATACAGAAAACATTGCAACAAGATTCTACTCTTTACTAATCCCTACTGCTGAAAACAATATGGTACTTTGCAAATACCAACATAGTTCCAAAATTTCAACAAAAATAAAATGGGGAAATATCAGAGAAAACGAAGGCTTCATATCAGGAGGATAATAAGGAACAGGAGTCAATGATTACGGTTTCTATTAATTTTCAATATGAAACTACATACAGTATTGGAGAGAACCAAACTACTTATCTTTTTATTAAGCAATATAATAATCTAAGGTTTATCCTGTTACGGGCTTAGAAAAAAGAAATAGAGAAACAAGCATTGCAAATCTGAAAACATTTTATGACACTGTGGCATTGGGAGGAATTATTTACTCTACTGACCAGAAGCAATCAAGGGATCCATTCCAGCATTTGCTCAAAGTATCCTGGAAATTGAACAAAACCAGGACCGGAATGGCTGTTACAGATCAATTAGTATGAAATGACAATATAAAATAATAACAACATGAATTGGTAAAAATGACAATATGAAACAGTAAGAATATGACCATGAAAACACACACAGCTTTTTACATTAACATATGTTAGAATTTTCAATAATTGGACACACACCCAACTGCTCTGATGAAAGTTTATCTTCCAAGAATCTAACAATATTGTTCAAAACACGTTTGTTTCTTGTGACACGCGGTTTGTCATTGACTTGGACACCAAGGCAAACTGCAATACCCTTCTTTCCATTCAACTTGTATTCATTCAGCAAGCAACTGAATATCTACCATGCGACGTCCCACGTTTTGTACGTACTCCGCTTCATTACGTTTCTCCATCCGATGCCTTCCCTTAAGAAGCGTGGAACACTTTCGTCTTCTCTCAAATTGCGCTTTCGAAACAAATCTTCCACCAATTCGCTCAGACATAGTTTACCGCGTGTCGACTAGGCAACGAACAGTATTAAAAGTGGCTCAAAACGAAAATTTGAACAAGCATGAGCATTGAGCAGGTATGCCAATCTCAAGAACATTGCGGCGTTGCCCAGTTTACCAAAGACTTTTCGCCCTAATCAAATGAGAAAATATTTGCAATTATTAGCGATCTCTGTAAAAAGATATATTGATATATGCCTATAATGTTACTTGTTATTCTTTTGCTCTTGCTAATTGTTTAATTGTGCCTTTTTATATTCAATCTTATGCCTCAATTTTTCAATCCTTGGCCGCGCGATCTGTTGGTAGTAGCTAAGAAACTAGTCAATGGTAGGTCTTTATGTGGTATTGAAATATTTTTATTTTCCATCAATAAAACAAAATTCATTAGTATAATAAAATAAAACTCTTAACAAAGTCCCTCTTTTGTTTATATAGTCTCACAATACCCAGTTGTCTCGCAAATAAATATTTTTGCATGTAATATGGACTCTATATCTACTAGGGAATATCTCGCTCTAACCACCTTAACGCGTGTCGACCAGGCAACAAACAGTATACAAAGTGATTCCAAACAACGAAACTTTGAAGAAACATGAGCCCTGAGCAGTCATGCCCATCTCAAGGACATAACAGCGTTGCCCAATTTACTCAAGTTTTTTCGCCTCACTCAAACATGGAAATTTTTGCCATTATTAGCAATCACTGCAATCAAGCAATCACATATATAGATATGTGCCTATAATGTTACTTTTTATGATTTTGCTCGTACTAATTGGGTAATAGTGCTTTTTTTATGCTTTAATTTTTCATTCCGGGCCACGCGATCTGTTGGTACTAGTTAAGAAACTAGTCAACGGTAGCTTTTTATGTGGTATTAAAATATATTTATTTTACATCTATTAAACAAAATTAATTCGAATAATTAAATAAAACTCAGTAGAAAAGTCCCTATTTGGTTTATGTAGGTCTCACAATACCCACTTATCTCTCAAATAATTATTTTTAAACGTAATATGGACTCTCTATCTACTAGAAATATATCACTCTAACCACCTGAACTTCTACACATCATTTGCCCAGTGCTATATCCAGTTTAGATTAGTAGTCGTAGTTTGATTGAACTGAATAATTGGAAAACATTTTTCTTTTTGATAAACAGTACAGTATCTAATTGTATAGAAACAGTTATGCAGCAGAAAAGATTTTACTTGTAACTTAAATTTGTGAATCAACTTTAATTGTTTAATGTCATCTGGCAGTGCGTTGTAAAGTAACGTACATGTATGTGGATTTCTGATAGTAAGCAATTGATAACGACACTTGAACGTGATTTTTACGACGTGTGATGTAATTATAAATATCAGTATTGCATGAAAATATGTTCCCACCGTTAAGTAAGACACATTTGACAAATATTACAGATTCGTAAGTACATAGATAAGGCACTTACTTACTAGGCTGTCCGGGTGACGCCGCGTCCATGGCGAAGGTGCCGACGTTTCGGTCGCCATTCTGCGACCTTCCTCAGGGCGTATTGCGCGGAGATGGGCTGCGCACGAGTTTATATGGGGCTTGGTTTCTTCTCTACCCGAGTGCCGCGGATATAGTGGCAGGGGTGGAAAACGCGGTCTCGAAACTGCCCGCCGACCAGGCTGACTACATCCGCAGAGAATCGGCTCGTCTTCTGGGCCATTCTAAATTGCCACGTAGCAACTTGCCACGCGAGGAACGTGTGGCGTTGCGCGAACTACGCAAGCGCGAGGACATTGTCGTAGTTCCTGCAGACAAAGGCAATGCCACGATGGTCATGAAAACCATAGACTACCATTCTAAAGTTGAGGCGTTGCTGACAGATCAGTCCTACGCTGTTCTAAAAAGCAACCCCGTTCGAAAAACTGAGGGGTGAGGTCGCGGTACGGGTAAATAACTCGGCTTCTATAGAGCCGGAGGCCAAACCTAGCCTAAAACGTGGCAACCACTGTATCCCTAGGCTTTATGGTCTCCCTAAGATACATAAACCAGACGTGCCACTGCGCCCCATTGTGAGCGCTATTAACTCTCCCACCCACCCTCTCGCCCGCTATGTGGCCGATAAATTGCAGCCTTTGACTGACGACATCAAGTCAGCTGTTAGGAATTCGGCACACCTTATTGAAATACTTAAGGAGCATCGTGTAAGTGACTCGGACATCCTCGTCAGCTTCGATGTCACGTCTCTGTTCACAATGGTTCCAGTGGACGAGGCGGCCACTGTCATTCGCAGAAAACTTTGCTCCCGTGGGCTCACTCCGGAATGGGCCGACTTAGCTGAGTTCTGTCTCACGTCCACTTTCTTTCAGTACCGTGAGCAACTATATGCTCAAGTTGAAGGAGCGGCCATGGGTTCCCCCCTCTCTCCGGTTGTGGCTAACCTTTTCATGGAGGCTTTCGAAACGGAAGCCCTGGAGAATGCCCCTCTAAAACCCACCTTATGGCTCCGGTACGTGGACGACACACTAGTAGTGTGGCCCCACGGCCCTCACACCTTAGCTCACTTTCTCCAGCACCTTAATAACACACACCCTAAGATTAAGTTCACGATGGAGGTGGAAAATGAGGGAAAATTGCCTTTCCTCGACGTGCTGGTGAGTCGGAAAGTGAACGACAGACTAGGGCACAGTGTCTACCGGAAACCCACCCACACGGACCGTTACCTACACGCTGGTTCTCACCATCACCCGGCAACTAAATGCGGGGTTCTGAAAACGCTGGCCATCGGAGCAACGAGGGTATGTGATAATGAATCATTGGACTCTGAAATGGAGCTCCTAAAGACTACATTTTGAGCCAACGGATATAGCGCTAACGCTGCCAACCAAGCAGTACGGCAGGCCACGACCTCTGCCAAAACTTCTGATATTACCAAAACTAGTGACAATCCCAACACAAAAATAGCCACTCTGCCATATATACGCGGTGTCACTGATAAGATTGGCAAGCTTCTGAGCCGCTTTGATATAAAGACGACCTACAAAGCCCAGGAAAAACTCGGGCAAAAGCTTGTACGCGTAAAAGATCGCGTTCCTCCCCTTATGTCATCGGGGGTATACGAGATCCTATGCAGCTGCGGCCATAGTTACATTGGCGAGACGGGACGTACCGTAGAGGAACATATTCGTAATTATAAATACAATAATACGAATAAATCGGCCGTAGCCCTGCACGCATGGAAAACTGGCCACGCTATTTTATTTGATGACACACGCCTCCTAGCCAGAGAAGACCGCTGGGGCACGAGGAGGGTAAAAGAGGCGGTGGAAATCATCAAACATCCCTATAACTTTAATGCTGACCAGGGCATACGTCTACACGATGCCTGGAAACACCTATTCCACCAGGACGTCCGATCTCGACCGGACGCGGTCCTAGCTGTTCCGCAACGTCCGATTACGGACGGAGCGCCTCCTCTCACCCTGCGGAGAGCCCGCCCCTGATTGGCCGGTGCTCTCTCCGCATTGGCCGACCACCCGGCCAACCGGCACTCGGGTAGAGAAGAAACCAAGCCCCATATAAACTCGTGCGCAGCCCATCTCCGCGCAATACGCCCTGAGGAAGGTCGCAGAATGGCGACCGAAACGTCGGCACCTTCGCCATGGACGCGGCGTCACCCGGACAGCCTAGTAAGTACTGACTCCGGCCGCGGAAGCCTACGCTCTCACATAGATAAGGCATTTGTAAGATTTCAAGTTCAATGAAGAGAGGCTTGCAGGGATCACGCGGATGGCGTTTGTTCATTACTCGAATAATTTTCTTTTGCAATCTAAAGGTCTGAGTACATGATGAGTTTCCCCAGAATATTATGCCATATCTCAGGAGGGAATGCACATTTGCAAAATATACGCAACGAGCTGCATGAAGGCTGACACAATTTGAAAGAATTCTGAATGCGTAATATAATGAACTTAATTTAGTGTTAAATTTTGTTGTATGTACATTCCACTTGAAGTTTGACTGAATTGAGAGACCTAGACATTTTATTACCTGAACATCAGGTAATTGTATATTGTTCATTTTCAATGGAGCATGCGATTGCTGATTTGAAATGCAAAAATGCATTGAAACTTTTTCCTTAGTTTGTTTTTACACGATGTCCTAATACGTTGTGTTATCCAAGTATTATTTTCCATTAAATATTTAATTTTCTCTTTTTGAGAGGAAATCATGGGTGCGCCGGTGGCACCCTCGGCAACAATATACTATTTCTATGCACGTGTTACAAAAACAGTTATTCTTGCTTTTGATAATCTTATTTTTCTAGGGATTTTTTGGTATCAGATTATTATGTTTCCAGTTTGTTTGTATCATAGGTCCAAAGAATCATGTTCTCTAATTACCATTTTAACTGAGAACTAATATTAATTGAAGACATTGAACATTTATGGTGAGTAAATACGAAAAAAGTTGAAAAATAATAAATTCAGGGGAATTTTTAGTTACTGAAATCTTATTAGATGGCTTTTTCTGAGTCACTAACTTGTGAAATAATGCAGCAGGGCAAAAATACACAACAGGTGGTAAAATTTTAATAATACCACCTTAAATAGTAGTTGATAAATGTTAAAAAACGGTACAAATTGAGAAAAATTACGATTTCTAGGGATGTTTTAATCTTAAAATTTAATGTTTTATACTTGCTAGTATCATAGGTTTAAAATATAATGTTGTCTTGTTAACGTATTTACAGGGAACTCATTTTCAATAGAAATATTGGAAGTTATTACCGATTAAATATGAAAATATCTAAAAAATTGCAAAAATAGTAACTTCTAGGGACTTTTTAGTTACTGAAATGTAATGATAAAGCTTTATGAGTGTTATGGTCTTAAAAAGCAACTATCTGGGCACCATATATCCAATCGGGGATGTTATTTGAATGACATTATTGTACTTAGTAGTTAATAATGTAAAAAATAACGAAAAAATGCCTTTTTTGAGGGCCTGGTGCGCCCTCTAGAATTAATTTAAAAATCTTTTTAGGGTGCCTGGACATGTTTTTTCAAGTGAAACTTTAAATCTGGAGGGTAGCCAGCGAAAAAAAATTTAATAATAAAAATTTTATTAAGTTCATATATATTATTAATTATAAGTACATAATAATATATACTTATATATTAATATAGCTTAATATATACTATTATATATAATAAGTACATTATAAGTATAAGTACATAAAATATTAATCATTTTATATATATATATATATATATATATATATATATATATATATATATATATATATATATGTGTGTGTGTGTGACAACAATTACGAATGAATAACTTAAATGAGAGTGATATTGTTTGTTTGAAATACGACTCAGTCACGTCTTGTGATGTATAACATATTTTTGCGGGATTTAAAGCTTTTTTTCCACATAAAGACAATGTTAAAGCAGAAACGTTTTACAAACAAGTTCAGTTGAAATAAACAACTAATAATTTTAGCAATGTGTTGTTTTATTATTACAACCTATTTTTCTCCCTTTCCCGCATGAAGGTTTCACTAGCATAAAAGGGTCGAGGAAGTAAAAATAAGCAAATTTGAGAAATGTTAAGCATACAAAATATGTCGTATTTGGAGGATTCATTGAAATAGTCGTTTTCGGGGGATTCATCCGCAATTATTATCACAGAATTATATGTTCTTAAACGCATATTTAAGCATGCATGCGTATACAATTTCTGTTGTCTCGAGCACAACCATACTGGCTGATCTTGACAGTAAAATCTAACTTAAGCCCGATCACTTCCGTGGTCGATAATTTTAGTTTTTACACATGAAATGAAGCAAAAGCTCATTTTCATTCACACCATTTTAATTAAATGCTAAATCAGTTCTTACTACAGAATTAAGTATTTACTACAAGGAAAACCTAGAACTTAAGTTTTATTTACCAATACATTGGTTTTTACTGCAAAAGCATCTAGTATAAGAACTTTACTTACTTTCGTTCGCAACACCCAACGTCACAGCTTTTGGTAAGTAAGTTTTGAGTGGAATATTTTTTCGAGGAAGTATTCGTTTTCTAGAGCCTTAGCAGAGCATATATTAGAATAAACCTCTGCTGGATCCAGCATATTTCCATTGTTGGTGGTGATCGTTTGAACTAAACGCTTGGCATGCGCTTTGAGCCAATGCCATCTAAAACATCAGGTATTTTGGCAGGCGGCCATCTTGCTTCTGACGTCACTACTTGTAGTCCATTACCCACTCTCTCGTGATCCACGTTGTAGTCATAACATATCGTTTCAAAAGCGTGGTCTGCAAATAAATCAGTATGAACTATGAAAGTCGTGTATAGGAATTCAATATCAAATATCAAAATCATAATTGTAGGGCTTGAAAATATTGGTTTTAGAGTGATTTTGACAACAATCTTGTTAACGGAAAAGCCATGTCATTATGTTCCGATACTCCAAAACTTGAAATAACTTATGCGAATCTCACAGAAAATTCCGTTTTCCTTTTGACCGTATGTACCTCTTGAAGTGCTTAAGAAACAACTGCTTAAATCAAGATTAACAAGAAATTAATTTTCCTGATATTGAAAATGTGTTTTTCATGCAGTATCATTTAGTATGCCTCAAAGATACGTGCCTCTCAGAAAAGCTCAATATTTTAAAATATGGCGATGCTTTAAATTTAAAATCTTCAAGTCGTTCATCTCTTTTGAGCTAATATTGACTGTTAATTGAATAAAATGCAACAAAGTGTTGCGAAAATTAATTTCTGTAAAATATTATTATTAAGGCGACAAAGAAGATAAGAAAACGTACTGACAGTGAGTAGCCGACGAAAGATTAGTTTTCCGCGATGACTACCCATGTGACGTCACTGTGCCAGTCGACAAGACTGATCTTATTTATTGTAAAGAATAATAATTAACGTTGTGTTTGATTTTCTTCGGCATCAATTTCATTTAAAATGTGAGATAACACCGGAATTGAAATTATGAAGGAAACTAGACTAGTTTATTATGAATAAAAATTTTATATAGGATTCCAAAATGCCAACGTTCTATAAACGTTCCTTCGATCAAAAATAATTGTTTCACATTTTCTCAATTTTTCGGTCTCATTATGACTAAGAATACAATAGTATAGTAAAATCTGGCTCAATATGTAATTTTTTATTGAAAAATTTGGAACCTCTATCAGTCCTTTAAGCGTTTCTGAAAATGTGCATTTTTGAGCACATTTGCCGTGTTTGCGAAAACTGTTTAGATTTTGAGAAACTACATTAAAAATATTGTAAATAATTTGCATTATCCGCGCACATTTTCTTGAGAACAATATATAATACTCTCACGAGTAATAACGTATAAAGAAAGCCTGCGATATTGGTAGATAATACATTAAGGGAGAGGAAGGCATTATTTTTTCCCAAAGTGTAATTGTAGCTTGGGCTACAATTATACCGAAGGAAAAATACTTTCTCTCACGATCTGTATTCACTATTTTTTCCCACGACAAAATATATTTAAAATATTAAGCTACAGAATGTAAAATTCCTGATTTATCTCGACCAAGTTAAGAATAATGCTTATAGGAACGCGGCACTGTCCGTATTTGCAACCAAAACGACACAGACGGAGATAGAAGGATATTGAACTCAAAATGAAAATGGACCGTGCCAAACTGTTGCGAGAAAAAACGCACTTTATTGGGTCATGTCTGCAGCTCATATTGAAAGAAATAAAAGTTTACTTTTCTCTGCAATACGATTCAAAATTTTGATCAAATTCCTTCGATGGGCAGTTAGTTTGTACTGTAACATTAATATAAATCGTTTATTTTAACTTAAGTAGTTTCTCAGAATATATACGAAATAAAATTATTTTTCACCTAAGAAGCCACTACCTTCATAACGAAGAATATTGTAGATACGTATGATTGTAAAATTAATGTTTTGGTATTTTCTTGCTTACCTAACTAATCGCATAGTCTAAAAAAGATTAATGAAGAATACAATCAGATTAAATTCAATGAATAAGCACTAAAATTAAATTTAAAAATAAATATTTTTTGTTACATTCTTGCACAAGAACGGTAAAAAGTAGAATATAGCAACGTTTCTCTTGAACCCTTAATTGCATATGTAGACAAAGACATACCATTGCTAAGTGTCTGGCTAATAATGTTAGCCAGGTTTTATGTAGTTTTGATGAAAACGCAAGCTTCTGCAGCTATGGTGTATTTAATTGGCAGTCCCGGAGATGCTGCACCCTGGCAATTCTGTGACCTTCCTCTGGGCGTCATGCCCTAGGCAGCCAATTAAATAAAAAAATATAGTTTTCATGTTTCAAAGTCTGTTCCTGTCCTGCTCTAATAGCTTCGCTTGAATTCCCTTAAGTTTGTTTCCTTTCATGCAATCTTATCTTAATAGGAAGTCAGGGAAAAGATGGAAGAATACTATTTTGGAATTGAAAGTAAACTTTATTAAAATAATGTTATCGGCTGGGAGTACAGGCCCAGCCAGCAAGCCGGCCAGCCGTGCCTGTGTCTGTGTCTTGTGTCGCTTCTTTACCTCCTTTGCTCCGACGCTCCACGCTCTCACGGATTACCTATATGCCACCACCCAGGCCAGGGAAGGGCAGGGGGGGGGTAGCTCCCACTGCTCCTCAACACCAACACCTCCAATAGGATCTGCACCTGAAACAATACAAGTAAAAAATTAACATCTATATTTATTATATTTTTTACTAAATATCAAACAAGGGAAACAAGGAATGATATTAAGGGAAAAAAAAAGAAATATAACTGGCAATGGAACATTAAGGAAGAGGTACAAGCTTCAAGGCAATTACATCTTGACGTTTCTGTCGTAGTTTTAAAGTACTAGAAGAAGTAGAAAACAATAAAAAGAACTGGTAACTGGTAAAGAACTCGACGTCAATCCGACTATTCGTTTCGAAATTAAACGCAAAAAAAAAAAAAAAAAAAGCACAAAACCCGAAATTGGGGTGAAAAATGGAAAAAGAAATTAATTTCGTAGAATCTAACTGAAATCACGTATACAAGTACAAACTCTCCACGAGAAATTCAATGGTGATAACCAGCCGTCCATCCGACTATTAGTTTCGAAATTAAACGCTTCAAAACAAATGAAGCCCAAAACCCGAAATTGGGGCAAAAATTGGGAAAAAACTTAATTTCGTACGATCGATCTGAAATCACGTATACAGGTACAACTCGAGACGAGAAATTCAATGGTGCAAACCAAACTTCAATCCGACTATTAGTTTCGAAATTAAACGCTTGAAAAGAAATGAAGGCCAAAACCCGAAATTGGGGCAAAAAAATGGGAGAAAACTTAATTTCGTAGGATCGATCTGAAATCGCGTATACAGGTACAACTCGAGACGAGAAATTCAATGGTGCAAACCAAACTTCAATCTGACTATTAGTTTCGAAATTAAACGCTTGAAAAGAAATAAAGCCCAAAACCCGAAATTGGGGCAAAAAATGGGAAAAAACTTAATTTCGTAGGATCGATCTGAAATCACGTATACAGGTACAACTCGAGACGAGAAATTCAATGGTGCAAACCAAACTTCAATCCGACTATTAGTTTCGAAATTAAACGCTTGAAAAGAAATGAAGCCCAATACCCGAAATTGGGTCAAAAAATGGGTAAAAACTTAATTTCGTAGGATCGATCTGAAATCACGTATACAGGTACAGCTCGAGACGAGAAATTCAATGGTGCAAACCAAACTTCAATCTGACTATTAGTTTCGAAATTAAACGCTTGAAAACAAATGAAGCCCAAAACCCGAAATTGGGGCAAAAATGGGGAAAAACTTAATTTCGTAGAATCTATCTGAAATCACGTATATAAGTACAACTCTCCACGAGAAATTCAATGGTGCAAACCAGACGTCAATCCGACTATTAGTTTCGAAATTAAACGCTTGAAAAGAAATGAAGCCCAAAACCCGAAATTGGGGCAAAAAATGGGGAAAAACTTAATTTCGGAGAAACTATCTGATATCACGTATACAAGTACAACTCTCCACGAGAAATTCAATGGTGCAAACAAGACGTCAATCCGACAATTAGTTTCCAAATTAAACGCTTGAAAACAAATGAAGCCCAAAACCCGAAATCGGGGCAAAAAATGGGGGAAAACTTAATTTCGTAGAATCTATCTGAAATCACGTATACAAGTACAACTATCCACGAGAAATTCAAAGTTGCAAACCAGACGTCAATCCGACTATTAGTTTATTTAACTAAATATAAAAAATGCAAAAACATACCTAAAATTATAAGATTCCTAAAACAAATCTCAAAAATAGTCATGTTGCAATTGTGAAATTGTTTAGAAAGTAATATAAATTTCCTAGTAACAATTCCAAACTGTTATCCAATGAACTATGTTAATAGTACACAAGGCAAACATGTAAGAAAAATAGTAAGAATTAAAAATTAACAGCCATTACATGAGACAGTTGTCCAGCAAAATGATCTTTTTGTTATATAAAACACAAAAACGTCTTCAATTTTGTACATATCTTGTGTAGGAAAGTGAATTTCACCAAGTTGATTGAAGTATGTTTCTGATTTATGTACGTTGCTATGACAAATTTCTTCTATTCTTTTGATTAATGAAAAATATTGGAGTTTTGCAGTTTGGACGTATTCAATTAGTGATAATGCACAAGAAAAAATCCATCACAGAATCTGTTAGAAGAAGAGATATTATGTCATACATAAGAATACTTGTTTGTGTTATATACATGCATAATTCTGTGTTAGAAATATTGTTATCATGAAAAGCATTTAATGAAAGTAAACTACCTGGACTCTTCAAAATTCGTTATTTATGGCTGTCTGTTTATATCAGTTACATCCATAACTAAACTCACATATTCTCATCTCCATTTAAATATGACTTATATAAATTATTAAAATATTGTTTTTAGGGATGACATTGGAGTAATGTAAATCACTCATGAAAACTACTACTATTATAGTGTCACTTCAAATCCAAATTTATTGCACAGCAATACCACGAGATTACCAAAATTGACGGTATTATATTTCATGTCATCAGTGTTTTTTTCCTCATATATGCAACATAGAGCTAGCACACATTTTCTTAGAAACACAACACATGAGCTGCAATAACCCCTTCCACAGGTTCTGTTCTCTCCTTTCCAGGCGGAGGAGAAGAGTCTGTAACACCAAATGAGGAGGTGTTATTGACTTAAAAAAGGAATCGTGAAAAAAATGTTTTTGTACTCACCAGGAAATGCGAGGTCATTGGACGACATGTTGACTGTGGCATTCAGAGGTGGAGCTGGCCATGCAAATCAAAGAGACATGGGTCTTTGATCTTAATACAAATTGTAATTTGAAAAATGTCTTATTTCTTTTAATAGAGGCTAAAAACATAACTTACACCTGTCTGGTGGTATGCCTTCTAAAAATGTTCTGAGTGCTTCTCGAATTGAATTGAATTAATGGCTTATTTTACGTGGCTTCTTCTTGCAATTCAGGATGCACATCATTGAATATGATAGGTACTGCATTCCACCCTTCTCTTCCTGCTGCAGTCAACATTCTAGACATGAAATGTTCCATGCACACAAACCTTCTGTGTATCAGTGTTTGCAATGGGCAAACAGCCAATGTTGGGTCTCCAATTGCCATCAACCAATTCATACACCTATATTATGTAATAATGTTTGTATTACATAAATTACTAAATAATAAGAAACAAAATAAGTATTAGATTTAAGGTTGTTGGTATAAAAATGACTATAAATAATAAATTGTTTGTTAACAATTGTTAAAACTAGTTAGGTTATGTTAGCAAAATTAGATGTTTTTATAAAATAGACACAGCTTATTTGTAAATATACAAAAAATATACATTATTCAAATAATGTTAAACCATTCGTAAGAATCATGCCATATATTTCATTTCACTTACCGTTCAGGATCACTTGGAAAAGAAAATAACCTTGTCTTTTCCAAATTTGCCCTTCTGGTATTGTGGCAACTGGGTACCCAACAACGCCTATATTTCGGCATTTCTTAGCAAAATTGCCAAACAACCAAAAAATAACTCACTCTTTGGCAAACGTGCAGAGAATGCGAATATCACAAACAGAAACCGTTGTTCACTGTCGTCCTTGCAACGAACAAATCCACAAAATCACACTTTGTTTTTAAAATTAGTTCGCAAAAGCTCCTGTATAGCGCTACTTGCCAGGGTGGCAGATAATGGCGGATTTACCTCCCCTCTCACCGTCTCCCCCACTACTCTCTTGTCCCTCCCACCACTACTTTCAAATAAGGACGTTTTACCACCTATTAAGTAACACTCCCCTGGAATGGGCCTTCATTTCCACGACCATCGCCACCTTCAATCTTCGTTTGGCAGTGTAATACGTGAAAAGTGTTTGTTACCAGAGAAACTTAATAAATAAACACACGTTTAATGGAGGCCGTGGCTGAACTTAAACGCAAATCTTGATGCTGCTAATAAGTCTATTGGAAATTTAATGCCAAAATATCTAAGAAAATGTATGACGCAGATTTCAGAAAATTTAAAGATTGATGTAAAGATAAATATTAAACAAGTGAGAACGTCATTGTGGCGCATTTCGGTGAGGGAACAATAAAGTACAAAACATTTGTGTTTCCCTTGTGTTCAAATACTACATACATTTATTTTTACTCATGAGCGTCGTTTGTTTTCATTGTAAAGTAAACAAGGGAGATAATGCTAGGAAATAAGTGCTTCACTTCAGTCCCTCATTTGGTATTAATAAAATCCACTTTTTCTCCAGGTCATGGCAAAATATATTAACGACGTGAGAGATGGGAAAGTAGGATAAAAATTGAAACTAATTGCTTGTGCATTTTTCCTGTGTTCCTGAGCATGTAACAAAACCATTGACACCTCTAACATGGTCAGAGACATCTTGGTTTTCCGTCAATTTATGCTCGTATTTTAAATTAGTAATCTATGAATTATCGTAGTGGCAAAAGTGAAAAGTTGTTTTAGGAGCTACTTAATATTTGGGCATAGCTTTACGTATAGTATAGCATAGCTTTACGTATAGTAAACGCGTTTGTATAGCAAAGACCTACCGTATCTTAGTGATAAACAAAATATGAAGCTGTTTTGCCCAACATGTTAACTCAAAAGGGTCTAAATAACAACTTATTTGTGAGGCCAGGTAGTGTTCTGTTTAGTTGCAATGATATAAGAGAAAAATAACCATAAGTTCGTTTTTCACGTTGCTTTCGTATGCTGTCACATCTGCTCACACTTCACCTTCTGGTGTGACCCTTGCCTTCCAGAATATCCATATATTTCATCCTTCTTTTAAATAAATAACAATTTATTAAAATATAAATTAAAATTTCGTTCAAATTTCATACATAACAATTAAATATTGATTTACTTATGAACCCATATTATACAAGTATTGCAATAATACGTTCCAGTTTACCTATATGCTTATCTAGTGGAAATCTTAACTAAAAGTTAATGCGATTATCATTGTAAAAAATCTTAAAAATCTAACAATTGAACAGGAACTACATACTTAAAAAAATATTTTGTAACATGGCGTCCGAGAAGTATCCGTGGAGAACTCCTTCAACCAAAATTTTAATACAGAGAATGAGCAATTCGAATTTTTATATACTACTGTCCATTCAGACCACAACAATAGAACAGCGAATTGATGCGCATGACAATTGAATGCATGAATTGATGGCAGCGGAAAAAGTCACGTCGCACGTCATAGCCAATTGACGGATACGTTACATGTAATTTACGCTTTACATTACAAAGACTAGACCATTCTTCACTCTTAAACATTTTAAAAATTTAACATTTCGTTTTGTCAAACATTTTAACATTTTAACATTTAACATTTCGTTTAATCAAAATTGCCCCCCGGATTCTGAATCTGTTTGCTAAAAAAAGGAAAATTCCAAAGGGAAACCCATTTTTTGTTGAAATTTCACGTGCCGCCGGACATTCCAAATTTCCCATGTTATTTAAATGGGATTTTATTGGTTTTTGCAATTTATTTTTTTTTTTTGCTAGTTCAAACCATTACAATGAAGGTTTTTGGTATTGTATATTGTTTTGTAGATACAGATGTACATTACACAATTTTTCCAAATCATAACATAAGGTTTACACCATTCATCAGATCATTTTTTGATACCGGTTATTAATAAAAAATGTATATTTTTAATTTTTCATTAATTCCTCTGTATCAATTTAGATCATTCCGACTGAGATTTATTGTATTGTATATCACTGCATAGACGTAAATATACATTGAAAATCCGATTTCAGTCATAATTTGATTGATATAGTAATTTTGACCGCATAATTTTGTCCGCTTATTTATAGTGGTTTTGAATGAAAAACGTTATTTTTTATTAATTTCTTTTGTACTATTCCAGATCGTTTGAAATGAGGTTTTTTGTATTGTATGCTATTATAGGATAGACATAAATTCGCAATAAAAAATAAATTCGGATAAAAATATATAGAGTGGTTTACTAAAATTTTGATCACTTATTAATACTGAGTTTCTAATCTATAATTAATTTATTTCTCTGTTTATTAACAAAACACAAATTACTAGTATCTAGGGAGTTTCAGACTAGCTCTGTCGCCTCTACCGGACTTATACTTTTATACATTCAAGACCGCCAGCCAAGCGCGCGAGTTTTCGTTTCTGAGAACCCATCTCCGAGAATTAGCCGCACGCTCAGTCTTTGTTAAACACGAGGAACAGCTGAGTGTCTGCGGCTTACATAAACAAAAGAATAAAGGCAACAATCAAAGTAAAAAGGTTCGTATACATTATTTTCTCAGTCGATCAAACTGAATTATATTTTACAATATTAATAATTATGTAATTAATTAATTAATTAAATTATTAGTTACTTTTTCGATCCTTTAGAAATTTTGTATCAGTAATTATATGATTAACTACTAGAATTTTAATATTATTATGTTGCTTAGACAATTATTACTTTTCAGAATTTAAGATTTTCCGAGTTTAATTTTACTTTTGTAGTATTTTTTACTGTTTTTGTTTACATAGAGATTATAAATCTCTAACTTTGTCATACTATTTTTTTTAGATATTTCAATAGCGTAATATTTTTCAGAAACAGATTATCACAATGGCTTCTTCGCGCTATCATCTGAGAGAGCGCGCGTATTTGATTGGCTATATTGAACCTCATATAACTGGCAATAAACTTCCAACCAATGCACAAGTTCTCAAATCAATTTTTTGTAACACTCGACGATTAAACATGAGTTTATCAAAAAGTATAAAAAAGGTAAACAAGGAAGTAAAATTTTATTGGCAAAAAGCACAAATTCCCATACAAGGACAATACCGATGCCTTAGAAAGATGTTTAAATTACACAATGAATACCGCAGTTTACAAAAAGATTTGAACAAACCCGGTCACAAAGAACGTGAAAATTTATTTCAACAGAATTTGGAAGTGATTTTCGATATTGCAACGAGTAATGTTCTAGAAACCGTGACAGAAGAGTTAAAACAATTTCTAATGGATCAACGATCTATTCACATGCATCAAGTAATTCCAGGATTGACACCTGAAACAATTCCAGGTAAAATATATTTTATCTTATGCTACAATAAAATTTAAATGAAACATAATTAATAATTATAATTTAATATGCCGCTATTATATTACATTTTAAAAAAGAATAATACAGTCCAATCTATTTCGGACGAAAAATTTTTTCACTATTTGTTTTTAAAACAGATGATGAAGTATCAGAGTTAGTAAAGGCAGATCAAAACGTCCCACTTCCCAAACAAATTGCTACTAGCAATGAAGGAGCCAAAAATATTCCTTCTCTAGAAACAGAGAATGAAAGAGTTGATCAATTATCTGGTAATTTTTTATTAATTTCTTATACAAAAAAAACACTCGAATTTAGCAAATTTATAAATCAATTTTTCCAGAGCAACTGAACCGAACCCTCAGTCAAGAAATGAGCAGTGATTCCCAGGTTCCCGAGCAACAAGCATCACAACGTAGTGTTGGCTCTAATTATAAACCAGCTGGTCGTTACTACGAAACAAATAATGTTCGCGGTACGATAAATGTGATGACAGAAAAAGTTGTTGCTGCTTTTGATACTTGTAAGCTCTCTTATCGGAAGTCAGTGCACATTATCGCTGCGGTAGCAGAGGCGTTAGACGTTGATACTGACAACATAATTATGAACAAAACTTCTTTTAATGATTGGCGAAATCGGATTCGTGAGGAAAGAGTTGAGAAAGCTAAACAATTATTTCAAAATTCCGAAATAACTTCTGGCATAATTCATTGGGATGGGAAAGTAATGCCGGATAATGCAAGTGGCACACAAGTTGATAGATTACCAATTGTTATAACTAATGGTCAAACTGAAAAAATATTGGACGTACCTGCTTTGGATGATGGCAAAGGTGTAACGCAGGCAACTGCTGTTTATGATGCTCTTTATAAATGGGGTTTAAATGATTCGATCAAAGGTTTATGTTGCGACACGACGTATTCGAACTTGGGTCCTCGAAATGGTGCTGCCCCCTTGCTAGAGCAACTTCTAGATCGTGATTTACTTTACTTGCCATGTCGACATCATATCTATGAAATTGTTTTAAAATCTTGCTTTGAAGTGAAAATTCCCTGGACCAGTGGACCAGATGTTCCATTGTTCAAACGGTTTTCTAACGCTTGGCCAAACATTGATAAAACTAAATTTAAAAGTGGATTGGAAGATAAAGATATTCATCAAACGTTAGCAGGCAAAGTACCAGAAATTAAAAGCTTTCTTCAGCAAACATTAAAAAAATCATTCATTCGTGATGATTACAAGGAGATGTTAGAACTTTGTGATGTTTTCCTTGGAGGTAACTCAGTAGTAAAGTTTCGTAAGCCAGGAGCTTATCATCATGCCCGCTGGATGGCTAAGGCCATATATACATTGAAAATCTACTTGTTTAGAGATGAATTTCGTTTGAAACCAAATGAAAAGAATGGACTTTTTGACGTTTGCTTGTTTGTAGATTTTATGTATGCGAAACCCTGGATCACAGCACCTCTCGCAGTTAAGGCACCAAAAACTGACCTTGAATTTGTAAAAAATCTCCTCGAGTATGAAAACAAAAACTGACCTTGAATTTGTAAAAAATCTCCTCGAGTATGAAAACATTGATTCAAATATTGCAAGTTGTGCTTTAAACAAAATCAAAAACCATTTATGGTATTTAGGACCAGAGTTAAGTGTTCTTTCACTTTTCGATGATGATATTCCAAGTCATACGAAACGCGAAATAATGCAATGAACTCTGGCACCGAATATGAAATTGCTAATATACAAAAAAGTTTTTATCAATTCTAAAGACAACTTGCAAGATTTGAAAAACAAGGACATTGACTACTTTGTTAACAGCCAGTCCCTTCATTTATTTGATAGGTTTGATATCAGCAAGGAGTTTCTTAAACAAGATATTGAAACTTGGTCAGAAAATGAAGATTATTTAAAAGCTTTAAGCGTTTTTGTAAAATTACACGTCGTAAATGACTGCGCAGAACGAATTGTCCACTTGACACAAGATTACATTAATGTGCTGACCAAAGACGAAAGTCGAAAGCAATATCTGTTACGTGTTGTGGAAGATTACAGAAAACAATATCCCGATTCGACGAAAAAAACTCTTACAAAGAGAATGACTGATGCCTGAAAAACTGTTTTATAATGAATCCGATATATAATAATATGAACTTTTGGTTATAAGCAGTATCTAATTTTATACAATACAATACAACGTGTTTTTAATGTAAATCTTATATTAAATAAAATTAATGTTTTTATATATATTTAATTTATAATTTAATGACTTATTACTTAAGCATTCCATTCGTTTCAAGCAATTTAACTGCAATATGGCGTACATGATTTTAGTGCATCCAATCAAATACGTGTAAAAAAGTTTACTAAAAAAATTAATAAATAATATTTATTAAAGTAAGTATAGTATTAATAAGCGATAAAAATTACACTATACCACACAAATTATGACTGAAATCGGATTTTCAATGTATATTTACGTCTATGCAGTGATATACAATACAATAAATCTCAATCGGAATGATCTAAATTGATACAGAGGAATTAATGAAAAATTAAAAATAATACATTTTTTATTAATAACCGGTATCAAAAAATGATCAGATGAATGGTGTAAACCTTATGTTATGATTTGGAAAAATTGTGTAATGTACATCTGTGTCTACAAAACAATATACAATACCAAAAACCTTCATTGTAATGGTTTGAACTAGCAAAAAAAAATAAATTGCAAAAACCAATAAAATCCCATTTAAATAACATGGGAAATTTGGAATGTCCGGCGGCACGTGAAATTTCAACAAAAAATGGGTTTCCCTTTGGAATTTTCCTTTTTTTAGCTAACAGATTCAGAATCCGGGGGGCAATTTTGATTACAAGAACTTTGGTAAATAACGGACACCCTAATGGGCATCCACGAGACAAATAGAAATTCTTTGCGACAGTAGCGCCTCACAAACGGAACTTGGAAGTGCAGCTAGTGCGCACTCCACGACAAGAGATGGCGCCGTGTGCATCTCAGCGCTCGCGCCAGGCGCCGCGTGAGGAAGGGAGGAGGGTGGGGTGACGGGTCTGGAGAGGAGAATGGCGGCCGATGTTGGTGCAGCATTGTGAAACACCTTCCACGCAAACACGCGACAGGAGAGGTGAGACTCAGGCCGTTTTGCTTTACTCGCGCTGTTTACCGCGTTGGTGTGAACCCCTAATATCGGCGGTGCACAGTGGAAATGCCCCTACAGATAATATTGTTTTGTTGATAATCGCAAATGTTTCTAGGAGAGCACACCACATCCAAGTCTGTGACTGGTCAGAAATTCAGAAATATCGTGAATGATTCCTCGTGTTCTAGAGCGAAGTTTTTTAGAAGTACCGATGGCGGTAGAGCTAGAAGGCTTTTTTTTATACACTGAAAAAGTCGGGGAGGGAAGGCATCAGGGAATATTTTATACCTAGGGAAACATTATTTTCAAAATAAGTAAAATAAATGTTCCTAATAGAGTTGATAAATAGACAAGAGTGTTACTCTGAGAAAATCGCTAAATCTGAATTCGGGGTGCGTGAGGGATCTCTTTACCGCGGGAATCCCTGGTTTCAGTGGCGTAACGTTCGGGCCTGCAATTAAGACAAAAGAGGGCCCGTTTTGGGGGATATTTTTATTATTTAATGTACTAACACTACTTGTGTTAGCTTTACTCTTTTATAAACGGGGCTAGGATAAATGATTTGCGGGAGGGCCCGCACTCATGTTACGCTACTGCCCGATCTGTCACTCAGACGCCGATCGGGAAGGGTGTGTGACAACTGTCGCCGACCGACGACACCGGGGAGGGTGTGTGACAACTAGTACGAGAAAGTCTGCGTCATTTTATTTGCACTAGTAGTTACTTTCTCGTATTCGTAGTCAAAGGTGTATTTACGCATAGGAACAGTAGGCACGTGCCTACGGCGGCAAATTTTCAAAGGCGCAAAATTTTCTTGATATTTTCTAAAACAAATTTTGGTTCTCTAAAAACTATAACAGCATAAATCATATTTTTATTTTAAAAATATCATATTAATATTTAATACAAGCAATTTATTTGTCTACTTCATTAGAGTATACCTTATGATTTCAGAAGTATATGAATCTGAAACTAAGGCCCGTTGACGAAAGAAAACATGTTGCAATTCTAGTTGTCATGTTTTAGTTTCCTTTTAATGTTAACGTTTCAGTGTTGAAACGTTAATAATGTTAAACGTTACTTGCTATGAAGATACAGTTTATATCCAAAATTAGCTAATCCAAAAAAATTATTTAATTTAAGAAAACAATGTGCAAATTATAATGTTACTTTTAAAGTTAAAACGTTTAAATTAATGAGGAATTGTTACTGAAACGTTGCAACTTGAAATGTAACATTAATTTTAAACAGGGGGCGGCAAATTTGATGTGCCTACAGGCGGCAAAAATATTAATCCGCCCCTGTTCGTAGTATATATGGAATACATACTTTTGTGTAGTGAAAATTATAGGATGTTGCGGAAACTTAAAAAATATCTATCTTCAGTGATGTAGTTACATAAAGGGGTTCAAAAAAATAAACTTATCCAATGTTGGAAACTTCGGAGGGGTATGTGCGTGGCAATTCAAAAAGTTTCAGGAGCTTCATGTGAAGTATTCCCAAAACTAAATGATTCATTTAATATTCGCAGGGTCTCGTGTCGGGTGAGATCGATTGTGGAATAATAATTTTAGAAAAAATCCTATGGTAGGTTTAGACGCTAGTATTGTTCACAGACGGCCAAGCAGATGTCTTGAAAAAAATACTTTTTTCTATATCAGGGGACCCCAAAATGTGTATTTCGATTTAAATGTCATCAATTTTCCGCAGTATCTCATAACTCTCTATACTAGGTATACGAAAAAGTACAATAGGCGTGAGGTACCACATCTCAAGGACGCTGGGAGAACTCAAATTATTCTGCGAAATCATTCTCGCCCATTGCCCGTTCTTTCAGAATAAAGACTTAATAAACTAATAGAACTAAAACAGCACGTACTTTCTCGCTCGTATTTCAACGTCGTTTTATTTTTCTCTATCAAGGACCCACAACACATAAATTCTGGCTACACTTTGTGTTAGAGGATTTTTTTCTAAATTTAGCAACTAGATTTATCCGCTTTTTCGTTACCAAGGCCCTATGAAAAGAGTTTTCTGTCGACAATTCACCGTTTTTGCAACTTTCTTTGTGTGAGAAAGTAAAATCAGTGTCATAGGGAAAACTAATTGAAGTGCCCTTCGTGAAAGCGACCCTGCTGATGGCAATGGCGGCTCGGGCTTAGGTTGCACGGTTGCCCAACGCCCAGATAATCGAAAAACATCTTACAATATACTGTATTAGAAATAAGCATTTCCCTTTTAATAACATTCAATATTCAAGGTAGTGCAACTATATCGATGCATCTGAAATGATTTTGAACCAAAGCAAGCCCTACGAGCGCTCTGCCCGGCGTCTAGCGTTCTCCCAGGCCTTGCACCACGTCGCACCAGTGCCACCAACGCCGTCCTTTAAACATTGTCCTCTGTTAGTGTAAAGGGCGCAGAAAAAGGAGAATGGTGCAGGTCTAATTTTCGTTGAAATCGCCGATTTTTCTGAAAATGCAAAAGTTAAATTTTTGCATTTTGCTGCGTCCTACAACTACAATATTGGAGATGGGTATTATTCTCCTTCATGAAATCTGTCCTTTATAGGCAGATCTTGAAATAATATCCTGTGCCAATTTTTAGAAAATATAAGTGGTTTTCGCGTAATTTTGTATGAAATATACGAATTTTGAAACTTTAAAAAAAAATTTCTCAAAAAAGGCTCCAAATTTTTTCTTTAAATTTTCTCTTAGTCTGTATCACCGGATGGTAAAAAAAAATTGTGCTAGTCTCGTTTTCGACGAATTCTCTGAATTTTCGAAAATTGCAAAGAGTTCACATTTGAGAACTAGAACATTGAAGATAGAAATGTTTGCCTTAAACAAAATATGTTCTAAAATAAATCACTTCTTTAAAAAATGTTAGTGTACACGTTTTGAAAAAATAGGTCGCGTCCCCGTAATTTCTGTTTGAAATGTAATGCAATTAAAAATACATATTTTCTCAAAGACTGTTCCAAATTTTTTCTTTCATTTTTTTTCACGGTTAAACAAGGGACGCTTCCAGGAATGGTGTGAGCCTCCTTTTCGAAAACTGTAAATTTAGAAATATATAAAGCGTCCCTTGTTTAATTGTGGAAACAAATTAAAGAAAAAATTTGGAACTTGTGAGAAAATATGTGCTATTGAGCACCACTAGTTTTATATCCTTATCCCGCGATCAGCGGCTGGTTAAATTTCTCCTGCTCACGAATAGAAGACTGGCTGAAGTCAGGAGCTTCGTGTTGGCTGAGGCGGTGTTCCGCTGGGGAGATGCCTGGAGAGGAAAACATGATAGCGGATGTGAAGATCGGCATTGGATCTCACGTACCGGCGGGCGAACACCACCACCTTCCGCCTGCAACGCGTGATGCGATCATGGGACTAAATACCAAAGTAATCACGATGCCAGGAAATTCGAAATACAAGAGGAGAAACTCCTCCTTAATTCTTACCTCTCGTGATCTCATTTTGGACCCCAAATCTTTTCAATTTAATATTTCCCCGCAAAGCATTTCTGATCAGACCCCGCCCTAGTTCCCGCTAAGCAGCGCTAGAGCGCGGTTTCGGACCCCCTTTCCCGTTCTTCGTCTGTTCAGCTGCAGCGCTGGGATCTCGTTAGACCCTATTTACCATGGATTCGCAAAAATATATGGTCGGAAAACCTCTTGTCTTTTTCACGAAACTCTTATAAATACAGGAGGAATCAGAAAAATAAATTAAAATATATATTTTTATAATATTAAAAAATACTTACAAAACCTATAAACTGGAAGTACCCATGCATATGATTAAAAAAAGATAGTATAAATAAAAACTTGCAACTAAATGTACGCAATACTTGCAGAAAATAAGAAATAATTGTTTACCTAAAAAAAGCAATGGAGATTTTAACAACAAAATAACTGGATTCAAAATTGTTTCCGACAGGCTACGAAAGATACCTAGAATCCCCGAGGGCCGATAAGAATGAATTTCAGATAAAAGCGTTTGCAGTAATATCGATTGGCCGCTGTCATGAGTTACGTCACGCGGCCGGGCGTGGCCGTGTTCACACGTGGGCCGTAATGGCCGGAGCTGTTGTACTCGTGACCACTGCACGTTGATCAGTGGCGGCCGGCGGGTTGCAATTAGGAGGGGCGGCATATATGTCCGAAATGTCACGTACATTTTACCTCTTCAAAATATTTCTTGAACGAGGAAAGCTATAGCGTGTAGTGTACAGTCGATTTGCTCGCATCGGGATTTTTATCTTTAAGACAACTTTTATGTTGATAAAGGAAGATATTATTCTGCTCACGTGAAAATAAGAGATTTTTAAAAAAATGTTTGCCAGCAAACAAAACAAATCAGACGAAAGGGACGGCATTCTTAGCTTGGTTAATAAGCGCGGACTCTGCCGAACAAAACCCTAATATCAGCACACTACTGTTACCCAAATCCCAGTAGCCGCACTTTTCCTCAAGCTTCCTTTGTCTCGCATTCACCAGCTACGGACGGACTCGCAATTGTCCACGATACGGCCCATTCCAAAAACATATACCTTTCGCTTAAGTGGGCACATAAACCTAAATTCGTCCTCAATAATTGCGCTGGCGGTACTCACAAATTAAACGAGAGTCGATTTATTGCCAGTTTAATACTTTCTGCAACTCTTTCCGAGTTGGTTTTTCAAGAGAGGGCGCCGCCCTGAGCCCTTAAGGAGCAACTGCCCCTGACGCCGATTCATTTGCCTCGTTACTTGTATACTTAGTACATCCATGTGAGCGTATTCATGACGAACTAAATAGAGCGCCGTAGCCTGTGAGTAATTCGTTTCATTTCTCGAACGTTGGCCAAATTGTGTTTGGGCTGTGGTGCTCCCTATTATTATTGTTATTCCGCCAAACTGAAATGTTTGTATGAAAACTGTTTATGGTGCTAGAATCCCAAGAAAATTTCACTTAAAAACTTTAATTTAGGCAAATATTTTTACATTGATTATTATTTATTTAAATGTTGGTCTTTCAAATTCAGTTGAAGCGTGATGAATGAGAACAGCCCAGGCTTGGTATTCGGTGATTCTTGACTGTCCGTTTGCCAACGTGAATGAACTCACTTTAAATTTTCCGTCAAAGATTTAATTTTAATATTCTCACATTATTTTCGACACGATCTGTATCAATACTAACAGCATTAATTTTAGCGACGCTGTCGGAACAACCTATGAGAAATCATTCCTGAAAACCCTCACTGCATTCAGCAAGCTGACACTTCACACGCATTATCAGCCCACCCACCTCAGTTGGATCGCGGAGAAATTAATTTTGTGGAGCGATTTGCGTTTGGCGATGCTCAATTCGTTTACCTGTCAAAATCGTCATCCCTTAGCCTCAACTGAGTGTCAGGGTTGAGTGTCTAACTGCCAAGTGGGATGTACCATGAACGTCCGTTTCAAGTGACGTTATCATGTGCTTTGGAGTACCTTTTATTTAGAGCTTCATTTGTCACCTGCTGCAGTGTCATCCAATCGGGAGCTTAAACGTCACTACGGCGTCGTCACCATGGTGACGTTAAGCTCCCGATTGGATGACACTGCAACAGCTGATTTACGTCAACTGACTCTATTTAAATTCAAGTATCGTCTTTGGTTTGAGTTATAGGGTTGTCATTAGCGAAACAGTTATCTAGTTGAATAAGCTGGACTGTCCACACTAGGTGAATTACAATCCGGAGAAGTCCGATGATCATTTCGTGTGTCAAATACAGTTTACAATTCATGAAAGCATTTAATTTCCGTTATGCTGTTTTTATCAATATGTGATTATGGCGAAGTCGAAATCAAAGATGAAACTGATAAAATTCATAGCACCATTTGTTCAGTTCAGTGTATGAACACGACACTCACACGCACATTCTTTTATCCTTATCGGGATATTTTACTTATTTTTATTGTGTAGATTTGTTTAAGATTGTGTGTAAATGGAATTACTGTATCTTTATATTTTTTAGAAAGTAAATCCTTTGACTGTCGCCAAAGTTTTACTAGTCAAAAATGGTGCCTGATGAACTGGATTCTATTAAGTATAGTTTTTTTGCTGAGTTGTACTTGAAATACTTTTATATGGTCCCCACAATTAATTAACGACAATAAAAATAATTTTAGATGAGATCTTTTTTATATGAACAATTGTTAGATACAAAATTGAACGTTTCATAGCCCGATGCGTCCACTTCTTCAGGTTCACAAATGTCTAGAAATAAAACAAAGAAAAAAGTAATTGTGGGATCCACCTATAATAGAAACATCAGAAAATCTGTAGGTTATCTTTAGAGGATAGCTATTTTTTAAGATTTGATGCGTAGTTCAATTTCGCATGTATTCGTTCTTTCCAGAAACACCAAGATTGATCCACATCCAGAGATGGCGTGGACCGACTGTATGAGTGACATACCGATCAATGATTGGTCTTGCAGTCGCCAAACCCATGCAGTGACAGTGGATGACCAGGTCTTCATGTTCGGCTACAACAAAACGTGTGAAGAGGACATCATTCAGGTCGTCATCTTCCATCCGAAAACCCACACCTGCAGCGTCATCAATCCCTTGCGCCGGAAAGAGGGAAGCCACGAGGCCGTCCGGGCTCCGAAGGGCCAGGTGGTACATTTCGCCAAGGCGCACGAGGGGAAGGTGTACGTGTGCGTTGGAGAATTTAAAGCCTTGAAGGGAGGCCAACTTCACGTCTTCGACACGCGGACTTTGCAGTGGAGCTGTGCGACCACGACTGGCGACGTGCCTTCAGGCTACGGGTACATGTGGACGGGGCTGTGTACGTGTGAGGAGGATGGATTCGTGTACCTGTATGCTGAAAATTTCATTTCCAGCGATGCTACTTATCTCTGGGCATTGGATTTGAGGAGCTTGCATTGGAAGATTGTGGCCACTCGGGAGCCCGACAAAGACCTCACCCCACGATGCATTTACCTGTATAAGAACCGACTTTATGTGCTGTTCGAATGCCTAAATTATTATTACGAGACCCATGATTACGCCATAATGAACTTTGATTTGGCCACCGAAACATGGGAGAGGCTGCAACTTCCTGCTACTACAGTATTTGCCAAGAGGCTGTGGATGACATTTATTTACCGTGATCACTTATATTTTGTTCTTAACGACGAACGGGTTGACGATATTGACCTCCGAGAGAAATTTGGTAATATAACATTGAATGAGGTCGCGTTGAGGTATTCCTTTGCCCAGAATAACTGGAAACAAGTGTGGTTCAAAGGATTAACACCCCCTGACTACTTGGATATGATATGTCTTGTTGAAAATACAGCAGTGTTCTTTTCTTTGAAAAACAAGAAAGCATACGTGCTAGATTTTCTCCCTAGTTTGCGCAGTATATGTTTGCATGCAGTTAGAAAATATCAGCTTGACGCTACCAAGCTGCCAGCGCTTTTAAAAAGTGAATTGTTGATGCACAATATTTTCTCTGTCAATCCGAAATAATTATAATTCGTGATGTTGATTTACTGAGATGATTTGATAATTCTAATCTAGAATTAAAGAATTCGAATAATTTGATTTTAAAATCTTTGTAATGGTAACAAATTGTTGTAAGCGTCTTTTTTTAATGATTCTTTATAGTGTTTGTCAAACTTTTATATCTTGATATGCTTTAAATTTATATTACCTCAGTACAATACACGACAAAATATATTTTGTATCATGTCCAAACGGTGGCTGCTCATGTCATTTGCAGTATGTTTGCGCAAAAAAAGATTAGCTTTTAAATATTTTATTTGGTATTCATAATAAGCATATTTGTGCCATTCATAGTTACTCTTATGAATCATAATCACATAACAATTCTTCTCAACTGCAAATCAATTAGAAGAGAATGATTCGCACTTGCACTGCAGGCGGGGTTTCAATCACCGGCTGAGGTGGCTCAGGCCATCAGCTGACGTCACTGCAGTTTCTCTGACCGGCAGGTCCTAGGGTTCGAGTCTCTGCGTTGGCAGAATTTTTGACACTAACTAGGTCCAATTCAGCCGCTGTCTTGAGAAGAATTCTAGCATCCAGCTGCCCAGATAGGTAGTTTTCCGTGGTTTCTCCGATCAACACCAAACGAATGTCGGAGTAGTACCCTAACAATCGGGCCATGGCTGCGCGCAATCTTTCCTCCCTCTTCCTTGTCCTGCCTCACCCTTACGCTTAAATGCACTACACTACCATATAAGCAGGGAGACCGGTCGGGGGCTTAAAACTTGTCCCGCTGAGGCAGTGCCCCGCTGGTGGGAGATATCTGATTGAGGAAAACTACGCTAGCCGATGGGAACCGATCGGCTTCTTTGTAATACCGACCTTCTCGCTCTTAGTAATTGTTATGTAATACTATTTATACCTCAAATTCTCTGCGAATCAACACATCTCAGCCATCATTTTTTGTAAAACTCGTTACAAATCGTGGAACATTTCATGCAAAAACTAAATATTTTCAAGCAAATATCAACACAAATTTGACCATCATAACTGCTTTTCCTACAGCTAAATCATGTCCCAACAATGAGATGTAATTCACAGAAATTCAGCTGCTCTCTGGCCGCGGGGAATGCCTTTGTTGCATTCCAATCTGATATTCCTTTATAGCTTGCAATTTTTCTTTCATATATTTCAAATAGCTTTTAAATAACTTGTAAAATATTAATTTGTAAACATATTACAAAAGGTGAAATGGAAGAAACGAACAAAGAAATATGAAATAATGTACAAATTCTAACTTACGGAGCATCCAACTACCTGGAATCACCTCTATTACGTTCACGAAGCATGACCGCACGGAGCGGGCGATTATTTTTGAAAGGAATTTACACAAAAATACTCATGTTTTTGACAAATTCAACGTGACCTTAACTGAAGATCTGTTTTGATAAACACATTTCACTACAACAAAAAAATGTACCTTCACAATTGTAGTTGAAGGAAGATGCTGATTTTTTTTAATTAAAAAGGAATATCAAGCATTTCAACGAACATGACACTTGCACCATTCTCTTAAGCGTCCTATACGCTATCTACTGTGTAAATTTAATAAAAAAATGTGTGTCATTTTTAAGAGAAAATGGTTTAAAGAAAATTTACTGTTTTCAATGTTTGACCCAAAATTTCGCAAAAATACTAATATTTTCGAAAAAAATGACATGATTTAAAATTATGTTTCTGATGAACACATTTCATTTAGAAAAGAAAGTTTATCTTCATAATTGTAGTTGTAGGAAGGCGCTGAAAAATTTTGAGATTTTGCAATTTTCAAAAATTGGAATTTTCAACTAATATGAGACATACAACATTCTCTTAAGAGTTCTAGACGTCAAACAAATTTCTTCAAAATTGTTGGAGAGGTTTTTGAGAAAAAAATGTTTAAACAAAATTAAAAACTGCTTATATTTCACGCAAAATTACGCCAAAAGCACTCAAATTTCCGAAAATTTGTACGTGATCTTATTTCAAAATCTATCTTTAAGGAACATATTTCATTAAGAGAAAAATATCAATTTTTTATATTGTAGTTGTGGAAAGACGCCAAAAAATTTTGAACTTCCGTAATTTTCGAAAAACCAGGGTTTTAAACGAACAGAAGACCTGCTCTATTGTCTTAATTTTTCTTCACACAATACAATAACAAAGTTTAATCAAAAACTTTGGAGCTATTAATTTAAAAATTTTGAAAATGTCCCAAAGGCTTCATGCAAAGTACCCCTCAAAATTAAAATTTAGATTTCAGATTCAAGGAGCTGTGTCATCCGCCAGATCGATAGAGAAATATCAATGTTTCAGAAAATCGGTTGAACAGTTTAGCCCCTAGTGTAGGTGAATATTATATTATTATTGTTATTATTATTATTATTATTATTATTATTATTATTATTATTATTATTATTATTATTACAATATTCGTTGGACAGAATCATGGATGATTTATGTATTCGCATACAAAACATTCGTTCCCTACACTCGTTCTTCGCTTTCGTTCACCGATTTCGCGAATTCGGAGTCGACTCGTTGCGTTAAGGGCAAAGCATAGACACATAATACAAGCTGTCTTTTTGTCTATCGATGGGAGACAGCCACGGTGTGAGAGAATCCGATCCACGTAACACCTTGATCTGTTCTTGATTAAGTGGAGAAGTGAAAGATCCCTTCAATGATACAGGCTTTGTACAAGCTCACGAAATTTAACACGCACTCAACCAACTACTGCGCATTACACAGACAAGACGCAAACCTTTCGGGAATTAACACTGTAATTAGTCCTGTTTCACTAATAGTGCACTAGTGTGCATGAGCAACTTGATCTATTTTGCTCGTATTCGGATCATTGCGGTATGTCGAGGGATGAGCTGTTATCTAATACCACGCGATAACAAGTGAAAATTATGTAGAATGTGACATTACGTCCTTATCAGTAGTCCCTGTCATTTTGTTGTAATCATGCGATATGCTCCTGATACGTGAATGAGCAATCACTACAAACATATTTTCGCCCTTGTATAAGATTGTGGCAGCTCCAGCGAGTGCGGTTTTTCGTCATCTCTGGAAAAGAACGAAAATGGAGGTTTCAAAACCACGTGTAGTTGTTGTTGGTTCGTGTATGATAGATCTCGTGAGGTGAGAATTGAAGAAAAAGTTTAACATAAGGAAAATAAATTTACATAAGCGAATTGGATGCGTAATAATTATTGTTAAAAATATATTTTAGACACGTGCGTGCATTTTACATTAGGTGATTGCTTTAAAATTGCTTACAAGTTATTTAATTACTACGTTTCATACGTATTATTGTAGAAATAAATGTAGGGCCTGTCAAAATAAATTAACTTTGAAGTGTAAATTCGAAATAACTTTCTGATGACAAATTTGAGGGCAGAACACTCCTCAATACTGTTGTCTGAAGTTATGTATGAGAAGATATGCAATTTGTTTAAATAATTGTGGACATTGAAAAGCACTCAAAATTATTTAATTGTATTTGGGGGAAATATTTGAGTTTTGTAGATAATTTTAGTTGCATTATGTTATGTTCCTTATTGTTTTGTTGCCATGAGTTTTGATTTTCACCATATCTATGATTAGAACTACCAATGTTCAGAACAATAATTGGTGTTCAATAGCCTTATAATTCAGGCATCCTCTCTTTCATAGAAATTAGGTATAAGTTCAGCAATTCTTACAAATGTTGGTAAGTTTTACAAATGTATTGCAATCTTACCTCTAGAACTGGAAGCAAATAATTTGCAATTAGATACTCATGTATGAAAGCAATTGGTTCGTGTAACTGACCTTCAGGTGGAATACCACTTAGCTGTTGAGAAAGTGGTCCTAGGTGATGGAAGTATGGAAGGATTATGAAAAAGAGACATTTTAGAAGAGACTTTTAATCAGAATTAATATAAAATCTGGTTAGGCGGAAGAGCAGGCCCTATGGCCTGAGCCTCGCCATTAATAAAGACATTATTATTATTATTATTATTATTATTATTATTATTATTATTATTATTATTATTATTATTATTATTATTATTATTATTATTATTATTATTATTATTATTATTATTATTATTATTATTATTATTATTATTATTATTATTATTATTATTATTATTATTATTATTATTATTATTATTATTATTATTATTATTATTATTATTATTATTATTATTATTATTATTATTATTATTATTATTATTATTATTATTATTATTATTATTATTATTATTATTATTATTATTATTATTATTATTATTATTATTATTATTATTATTATTATTATTATTATTATTATTATTATTATTATTATTATTATTATTATTATTATTATTATTATTATTATTATTATTATTATTATTATTATTATTATTATTATTATTATTATTATTATTATTATTATTATTATTATTATTATTATTATTATTATTATTATTATTATTATTATTATTATTATTATTATTATTATTATTATTATTATTATTATTATTATTATTATTATTATTATTATTATTATTATTATTATTATTATTATTATTATTATTATTATTATTATTATTATTATTATTATTATTATTATTATTATTATTATTATTATTATTATTATTATTATTATTATTATTATTATTATTATTATTATTATTATTATTATTATTATTATTATTATTATTATTATTATTATTATTATTATTATTATTATTATTATTATTATTATTATTATTATTATTATTATTATTATTATTATTATTATTATTATTATTATTATTATTATTATTATTATTATTATTATTATTATTATTATTATTATTATTATTATTATTATTATTATTATTATTATTATTATTATTATTATTATTATTATTATTATTATTATTATTATTATTATTATTATTATTATTATTATTATTATTATTATTATTATTATTATTATTATTATTATTATTATTATTATTATTATTATTATTATTATTATTATTATTATTATTATTATTATTATTATTATTATTATTATTATTATTATTAAAATCTCATTTATCACACATGCTTACAGTGTTTTTCTGATGCAATATGTTGCTCAAATATTTTAAATGTTTACAAAATAGATGTTAGATTGATTACATTTTTGTATTTGTTTAACATAAAGTTTTGGAATTGATTCATTTGCCTTAAAAAAATATTATTAAAGCATTTTTTTGATCCCACTATTACCAGTTTTTAAAATTTCTTATACAATTATAGTGCAGATTATATTAGTCACTAATGGTAATGTAATGTATGGTGCCATTGCTTCAAAATTTAAAAGGATGTTAGCAAACATATCACCTTGAAATTGCTTCAGTAGGAAAAAACATAAGTGGTGCTTTGTACCCTTGTTGTGAAGAAGAAAACAGTACCTAATCACTTTCGGAACTTGATAATGTTAGGTAATCAATTTAAGAATTGTCTTCAAATTTTTGTTCATTTTTTAAAGCTAGATATAAAGGATTTATTTTGCAATGACTCATCCTCCAGATTCTTCCTTAATATTTGCTTAAAGTCCTGGCAGTTCGTAGGCACTGATTGAGCAGACACTTAATTTCTTTGAGTTTATGCTTTATTTCTTGCTGAACTATCTTTGATAAATGAAAAAAAAATATTGTAGGTAGAATTATGTCCCATTCCTGTTACCAATATAATTCTTTCTGTTTCATCAAATAATTAGATAATAAAAATACATCTCAAAATAGTATTAATTAATTATTAATAGTTGATCAAAATTGAAAGGTTGGTGAAATTAATGTTTTGAGATTTTAAAATAATTGAAAACATCAATTCACCATTTTAAAGACTGTTCTATTATGTGAATAAATTCAACATAATTTTGCATTCAATGAAAACAGATTGTATGGTAATTTTCTGCTTGTTTATTTTCTTAATAAAATATAGTAGAAAAACCCATTGTTCTCCCCTTGTGAAACGAAAATAGGATGGATTAAAAATGTATTGTATTGGCTACAAATAAAGAAAAATAAAATGTCCCTCACTTTTAGTATTCAATCTTCCTTTGTGTTTGTGATTTTACATTTTTATGTCAGTAACTATGTGGTGTACCTAAATTTGGTGCCCTTGAGGACATTCTTGAGGGTATCACCATGGACCTATGGTGCTACTATATTCATCAGGGTGGCACAGTGTTTGATACATGAGTTTTAGACCAATCTTAACTTTAGATTGATGTGGTTTGGACAAATGTACTATTGTAACTATGAAAGGTTTATTTTGCACAGTAGTGTTGGATTTCGTCAAAATAATTACATTGTTCACTTTTTTCGAAGTTACTCTCGTTCATAATGATTATCTAAATTGATTTTCAGCGTAGTGCTTTTCGAGATACCACATTATAAATATTCCGATTAAAATGTTGGACGATTTGACTTTTGTTCACCTGGGCCGCGTTTAGGAAGTTTGAGAATCAAGAATGAAGTTGTAACCATGATGACTGCCCAATTTTTTATTGTTATAACAAAGTAGAGTTAATGTTGTACCGTGTGGACTTTTATTGAGAAGGATCATTTTCGCCTCTACCGATACCAAATACTATAGAGGCTACATAGTATTTGCCCATACTCTCTGCTCCCAACAGCCTGTGCCCCGTGATTTTCCCCTTCCGTATGCAGACCCCAAAGTTTGACATTTAGTGTTAGCGTGCAGAAATGAGAGGGAGCGACGAAAATTCCCTTGAGATGCCTAAATTTGTCGTCCGTAATGTAGCTCCTCATTCTACGCGTTCTCAGTTACTTTGGTTGCTGTGGCCCGCACTCAATGTGTTATCTTTTTGAGACGGTTTGAAATATTGTTTTCAATGGGTAGTCCTTGTCTTGACATTAAATATCCATTGCTATCATCGAATTATATCCTTCATTTCTCTTGCTCGTGAAAAATATTACGTTGGTATCCAGCCGTCATTTTAGTTATAGGACATGCAAATGACCCACACGGATTTTCAGATAGGACATCCAAGATCTAATTAATGCTGTATTTAATTAAATGTTGCTTCAGTTATGAAATTTTTGGGTAAACAGTAACTCCGATTTTTTTTTCCAAAATGCTCAATAGCTCAATTAGTAGCTTATGCCCTTCTTTCCTTTATTGCATCAGTTTGAAGACCTAGAAAATGGTAAGGAACGCATGAAACGTGGACCAACGGAGGGGCGACGCTTCGCGTGCAAGAAAGGTCTTCTATGAAGGAAAGGATGCACTTGATCCGTATCTTGATGTGATTCAGTGGCGGAAGGCGTAAGGATCCAGGGGAACTGGGGTCGGTGTTTGTGACCGAGAGGCTTCTAAAGGCTTGTGTTACACCAGCGTTGCGTTGACGCGCGTCGTAGATAAACAATGTATCTTATGTGAAACGGCACACAAGCGCTCATGGGAGTTTCTTATCGCACGTCTCCGTAACGCTCGTGTGACACAGGCCTAAATAAATGGAACTTCTCGGGAGACCGGAAATTCGAGTGGCACGACCACCCTTTTTTAACGCAGGACGGATTTAGGTACGGCTGGGCCCTTCTCCAGAAAAATGCCCCCCAGTTGTGCTAACACAGACAACACAGCGGTAATTATGATACAGTACATTTTTATACAAATGAAAATGTATTTATTATTTTACAGATACGAACCACCCTGAACATTTCATTAAGTTCTTTCCGGGACGTAGGGAAAAATAATCAAAAAGCAAAATTCAAATGTTTCAGGGAAAAACATAATGTTGAGGTAGATAAGTATCTTAATTTCCCTAATTGTTTAATTCCTTTTCCAGTTACGCTCCTAGGCTACCTCGTGCAGGAGAAACTTTGACTGGAAGAAAATTTCAGCAAGGCTTTGGTGGAAAAGGTGCAAATCAATGTGTAGCTGCTGCACGACTTGGAGCAGAAACTGCTCTTATTGCCAGAGTATGTTAAAAATTACAAAATTATTTAATTATTGACATATATTTAAAAATTTGTTTCCTCAATCTTTATGTTTATTTTAAGATTTAGACCTCTTTTAAAAATATAATTTTATAAAGTTTGAAAGTAATATTTGAGAAAGAAATGAAATTGGTATATACTATTTAGATGTATTAGTATTTTGATACTCCAGTAAATGAATTTGATGCACACATTTTTTTTTTTGATGAAAGAAAGAAGATATATTAGGCACCCCATTAATTAGGGTTCCAAGCGTAGTAAATTCCAAATGCATTCTGCTCCCAATTTTAATAGCAGTAATAATACTTCTACTACTACCAATAATAATAATAATAATAATAATAATAATAATAATAATAATAATAATAATAATAATAATAATAATAGCAACAATAGTGGATTTTGAACATTTTATTATTTCAGTTAAAATTTATTGGATTTAATGAATTTTAGTAACTTCTGATGGGAGCTATGATGAAGGATACATCAGTTTGGTTTTATCACGATTTTAAAATATAAATTATGGAATGTTTTACAGTAATACTTTCTCTTTTTAATTGATGCAAAAGTTCAACTTCCTGATAATTGTTTATAATGTGAACTAATTTAGTATTTAAAATATTGTTATGTTGGGAACAGGAAAGTGTATTTCATATCTAACTTGTTAAATAATTCAGTAGATTAAACATTTTTGTTTTGAAGCTTCCTTCCCTCCTGAATCACTCTTGAACCATACACAAACCAAAAACCACACAGCTGCACAACCACATTGAAGCTCAGGGACGAACCACTATGTTCTGAAATGCCACTGAGCAAGAAGAGACTTGTGTAATCTATCAGATGAATCAACTTGCTTTACTCCCATAAGGAGGAAACACACTCTAGTGTTCCTCCTTCAGTGGCTGCAATGTTCATGCATCTTTCCCTATGGAACATTGTCAGTTGCAAAGATGAATCATGTACTATCTTGAGTCATTCATGCGAGGCACTGCCCTGAAATAAAAAGACTTCTGAAAACATTGCTGGCAGTGATGACTCATCACGAAGAATTATGCCTTCCTCTATCGTAACTTGGGAACGAAATTTATAAAGAAAAAAAGCAAAATCTGTACATAAATATGAATTTTATGTTTTACAAAATATGTAAGAAACAATAGAAAATATGTAAAATAAAAATTCATGTTTGTGTTAAAATTACCTCCTAAAAAACATATTTAAATTTCCAAACAAAAACTGTTGCCAGTAGGTCTCAAAATGGATTTTAAGTGGATGAAAGGAATGTCCTACCTCTTCAGAAGTAATGAACACTCACCTTCATCATACAAGTTTCAATCAAATCATAAAATACTTACATAGTATGCTTAATGTTTATGAGGAGCTGGCATGCAAATGTACAGGCATACCATGTATCAAATGATGAAACCCAAAGTGGGGTGGTTCAAAAGACACCCCTCCACATCATAAAGTAAAAGGTTTAGGCATGTGCTTAGGGGGGGCATGACCACCCTGAAAATTTTTAAAGGTGCTCTGTAACTTTTTGTAGTAAAACATTTTATTTCCAACAATATGTTAAATCCCTAATAAAAATGACTTAAAGATTTTAAAATATACAGTGATAATGAGAAACAGAAGAACCCAGCCTATCTTCTGACTGTATTTATATGTTTGAGTACGAATTAATGTTGTATTGTGTAGGGAGATCAAATTTGAATTCAAATGACTAATATTAACAAGTGTTGTAGTCATTAACTTGTTTACTCACTATTTTTAAACAATTAAAATTATTTTTCTTTGTTTATAACTTTTTTAATTTTTACAAAAGTATATGCCAACAATTGCAAAATAATTTCCTGTTTTGAATACACTTTATCTTTTCAATATTGATATTGATATATCTTCGAAACTGTGTTACTTGAAATTGTATGTTGGCATTCATGAATTGCAGGTAGTCAATGTACGCAATTTGCGTTACATTGGGATGTCATTGAATACAATTTATTAAATTGTTTTAAATGTATTACAAAAAACATGAAATGAAGCACATGAAAACTTTCTTATATTTTTAAAAACTGAAAAAGTTGGAAATTGTCCATGGTGCACTAAAGTTTAATGGAAGAATTAGAGGCAACAATGTGAAGAAACTTTCCAATGTTCTCTTGAAAGGAGACCAGTTTAAAGTCCCTGAATATGAGAAAGAAATTAAAAAAAAAAAACGGCAGAAACTTGCTAAAAATGTCAAATCACGAAAAAGTTAGTTCAAGGTCAAAGTCGATCCCTCCTACCAAAAAATTTAAAATTCAAAAATATACTGAAAATTGTACAAGTAATGTGTCATATGTAAAAGAAAGATAAATTGGTAAAGGGGCTGACAAATGCAGTTCAACCCCCTCTCAATTTAGGTTGTGCACACCTGTACAATATGTGATTGTGATAAATAAATACCTGGGTGTAATGGGGTAAATCAGCTATTAAACAATATGTTAGGCAAATTTTTATTGAAATAAAAAAACTCATCCTTAAGATGATGTAGTGTAAAATGAGTAGCTTCTCCATTCTAGTTCAAAGAAGTACTGTTATGAGGGATCATATGGTTGATTTTATTTCATAGCATTTACTTTTTGCTTGTAATATATTTCCATAATTAATGGGATTTTTATTGAAAAAAACAAAAACAACCATAGCCCAAAAACAATTTTCCAGGAGAGCGAAAAAACTTTTGATGATGAAATTGGTAGACATATGAAGCATGAAAATTTTTGTGCACTTTCTCTAGCTATTATAAATACTGATGAACGCTTGAGTGTAGTTCCAACTTGAATGTATTGTGAAAGTTATTGGATAAAGCGGGGTGTATACGGACTATGATGGTTTAAAGAAAAAAAAGAAGAGAAATATGTATATCAAAATTATATTACGCTATTACAATATTTAAAGGAATAATGCAAGAAATTAATGCTCTGAATCAATTTGGAATATTATTGAATGCTTCACCAATGCTGTTATCATCATTATCAGTGTTTTTGTTTTGCATTAGCATTTGCCACTAATGACAAATATAGATACAAATTTCTGTTTGCAGGTAAGTGAAAATATTTAGACTTCTGAAGATTCCTTTCTGATTAAAATGTGCTTCTCCTTTAACCTTCTTTGCTGTTACTACATCCACTTTCCTTTCTTTCTTTGGTTTAAATCTCTTCTCCTATGTTCTTTCTACATCGGACATAGAATCCATTTTTTAGCTGTTTCTTTCTCCCTTGCTCAGATTCATAACACAAAGGACATACATGCCACAAGAACTGGTTATACACTATTACCAAACTTACAGAACAAAAATACTGGTTGTGCAGAATAACCACATTCACAAAACAATCATTATCACTCGTTGCAGATTGTGATTAGCTATGCTTGAGAAATAATCACAGAAAAATCTTACATTTTAAGGACTATGGTTCTTTAACTAAAAAAGATTCCTGACAATGGTTCTTTTATCAAAATCATTCAAACTTTCAGAGCTAATAACTATAGACTGGGGCTGATTTTGTTCATAACAACACTGTCAGTAAATGGCATTATTTTGTTCAGAACCCTGTTTTGAATGTGTTTCTTTTTTAGATAATACCTAAAGATCTTGTAGAGCATCAAAATACAAGGTTCACGTATGATGTTGCAAATCTATGCAGTTCTATTTCAATCTCTTCTTTTACATGTAAGGAATTATCTAATTTGAACTCCCAATTTTTGTATTTTTCAGTTAGGGGATGATTCGTTTGGCCATGAATACCTGAAAGCTCTAAATAAAGAAGGTGTACAAACTGGTTATGTGTCAATCACAAAAGAAATGCACACCGGAATGGCACAAATTGTTGTGGCAGAGTGTGGTATGTGAGAATACTATTTGTAGGTACAACAGTATCTATATTACTAATTTTTTGAATATACACATAAATTGATGATAAACTAAGCAGACTCTGGGCAAATGAGAGGGGTCAGTCATTTTGTTACACATCCAGGAAATCTAGAAAAATACAAAAACATAAAATAATTTTGATTCTGCTTGAAAATTGCAAATATTTAATCATGTTAATTCACAGTTTCCAATACCTGAGGTTATATTCTCATGTGTAGTGTACTTGTGACACACATAACGTATGATGAGGAAGAAAGAAGCTTCAATTTCCACATATGCTACTAACTCAATCTGGATTTTTGTCCAGTTCGCCTTTATCCTTAGAGCAAATGCTGAGATGGCCCCCTTGCATTGATTTCTGGACAGTCAATGTAACTTTACTCTGCCCAAGTTTTCTTGAGCTCCCTTTTGATAGACATGAGACAAGTGAAAGGTTAATTATTTGTTAGCAGTGGATTCAAAATCAAAATTGAATGTTGCTTGCAGTTTTGTCACATGGCGGTGAACTATATTCTTATATAAAAGTGCTGCTTTCTATCTTTACTCATAATAGTAAGTAGTAAGAGAAAGTAGCAAATCTGGAGCTCAGGAAGACATGTGCATACATCATAAACGATACATTTTATATGATGTATGCAGGCATGCATACATCATATTATAGTGATTATATTATCATTACTAGATAAGATGGATGATGGTTAAGATTGAATCATGTGGTATTTTAATTGTGGAACATGTAAATATTATTTTACGATTTCTTTTCCCCAAGGAAAATAACAGTTGATGTGTTCAGTGATCTGCACTACTACTTTTGAATGTAGAATATTTATGTTTTGCTGTGAAAAAAATTCATTCAAAAAGATATATGGTCTAATGGAAGCATTCTTAAGCACAAATTCACTCAAAAATTGCAAAAGATACACACTTCTCAGTTTATAACATCTGTAAGTCAATGAATTGATTTTTATATAAATAAAAAGTTTTCAAAGTAAAAACTATGATATTGCACAATTGTGAATTTATAAAATGTATGTGCTGCAGAAACTGAAATAATGTTCATTCTTTGCAATCCCTTAATTTTCTTCTTAGTGTTACAATTAATTGTTATATTAGTTTGTACATTTTCTTACAGGTGAAAATCAAATTGTTATTGTCCCGGGAGCCAATAGAAATCTGTGTGTAGAGGATGTCCAATTAGCTAAGGAGACGATTGAAGCAGCTAAAGTTCTGTTATTTCAGCTTGAGACTCCAGTTGAAGCTACTTTGGCTGCTCTGAAATTGGCTAAAGGGAAAGGTTGGTGGTTTGCGATGTAAATGAGGTACCTTTTGATCATGAATGTAATTTACTTAAAGTAACAAAGACAAAAGCAAAACCCCTAATATTCTATAATTTTGCTACAATATAATATTTAAAATTAATTTCATTTTCTTGTATAAGTAATGTAGAAGACAGTATGTGATCATTTAATAAACAATTTGAAGTTTCTGATGGAATCACACATTTTTGGGATGGTTGACGCTGAGACTTAATAATGTGGTTAGAGTATGATTTTCATTCAAACATGAAGCTTTGAAAATTACAGATGTTTAATTAATTTTTAATTCTTACACATAGCTTTATTTTATAAGCATGATATTATGTTTTTGTTTGCAACATACTGTTTACAAAATTGCATTTTTTGTACATACAGGGAAGAGAATAGTGAATGCTGCCCCAGCGGTATTAAAAGACACTGCCCTTTTTACTGAATCAGATATTTTCTGTATCAATGAGACTGAAGTGAGTATAATTATTATAGAGTGGATGATCAGATTTAAAGTCCTGTTCCAAATATAAACTTCTTTAATTATTTCCTTTCTAGGCTGAAGAATTGTTAAAAATTCCTGTAAAATCCATAGAAGATGGCTATAAAGCTGCTGAGAAGTTTCGTGATCTTGGTTGCTCAGCAATTGTGATAACTCTTGGAAGCCAAGGTGCTATACTCTCAACTCAAGAAGACCCAACACCTTACCACATTCCTGTTAAAAAGGTGCAACCTGTGGATACTACTGTAAGTAAATGCTTAATTAAGTCGTCATTTTTTTTAGATACCATGGTCATCTTGGGGGATTACCAATTAAACCACTATATAAGGGGATAAGATTTCAAAATGCCAAGCATCTGTGAATATCTGAAAACTGAAATTAAGTTTTAATACAAAACCATTTGATAATTTAAAACTAGTGGCACTATAACAGTCCATACTTTCTTGTATTATTTGTAAGTTACTTAGTATTATAAAATAGCAATTTCTGAACTACTTCAGTTATCAGTTGAAAAACCTCCTAAACAAATGGAGTGTGTGCGGTTCAAGCATGGTAGTTATTTTGGCAGCCAGGAACAGTTACCATTTCCTTCCCATCTACAAACAAATGAGACTAGTAAGCACAACTTCACACAAGCTTGCCTTGGTTACAGTGAAGAAAACTCCCAACTATTAAATGGTTATACCATAATCAGCGATCGAACCTTCTCGAAGAAAACATCAATCAATGAAACTTCCAGAGCCAAAATGTCATCCAATATACATCTTTTTAGAAGTGGTTGAAAATAAGTTTACAAACCCATTATCTTTTATTTTTTAAATATTGAATCTGTAGACTATAGAAATGTTGTTTATTATCGAACTAAAACTTTAAAAGCAAATCAACACAAATTCAACAATCAAACCAATATTGTTTGTACCAATTAACCAGCATTGTAAAAAGCAACAACCATCCCACCCTAACAATGATATTCATGCAGCCACTAGTGTTGCAGTGTTGCTATTTATAGAAATTGCACTTAACATTCTTGAAAGGTCTGTGTTTGAAGTTCTTGATTTCATTAAGAAAGAAAATTCTCTTTAATAATGTAGTTAGTGAAGTGGGTCAATAAAATTTTTAACTTTCACAATTTCTTAAAATTTATAAGTTTTTAAGAAAATCAGACCATTGCCATGATTACAAGCATATTTTGCTCCTTTCAAAACATTTGTAACTATTTTTGAAAAAAAACTTGAACATCAAGGTCCCTTAAAATGCAGATATATATTCGAGAAAGTCATTTTGTATATATGGGAGCAAAAATGCAACTTTTTCAGAATCAGTGTTCTGAATATTTTTGTAGAAAAATCATCACTATTTCCTGTAGCTTTACAGTATTTCTCTATACTACTTAGTAGTATTCGAGAAAGTAAATGGTAAAGGGCAGTATTTACCACAAAATCGAATAATCATTTTTATTTTCTTGTGTTTCCAATGAAGAGTATTAACTCTCAGTTTTTAGATATTTGGTGGTAGTTAATTACTACATTGAAATATATTATTAATTTGTTTTAAGAAAATGAAATACATGTATTTTGTTAACCTGGGAGTACCTACCTACAATCTGTGAGATCCAAAACATGCCAATTGTTGCAATGTGATGCATTAGTTGTGATATTTCATGTATTCGTTCATTGTACTTTTTTGAGAATGCCTGGCCTTCTATTTTTATCCTTTTGCTGAATCATTTCCTGTGAGCATGTTGGAACTTGATTGCTGCACTGCACAATATCTGTTAGATACATTGTATGCAGTGGCGCAAGTGCATTGTGAGCTCCTGGTGTAAGCGGTACATATCATGGCATTACTTTCAGCCATGGCTATGACGAAAGCCTTCAAAAAAAGAAATAATTTGTCTCATCTAGAATCAAATGTCACAACTTCTTCCCAAAGAGAAGGATGTGCAGGAGATGTTTGCAGGGAAATGAAAAGAAATGCAAACCTAGAAAATTGGGAAAAAAAGACAGACTTTCTACATATTTTTGTGCAAAATGGTCAGAGCATCCCAAAATCATTTATGGAAATTGTATTTAATATCATGTAATAAGATGATAAAATGTGTCCTGAGGTTTGTGTGTACTTAGTCAAATTTTACCTTTCTCACCATAAGTATTCAGACAAGGTTTCTGCAGTGTCGGATTCATTAACAATTGCATTGGGGGACCTGTACAAACTAAATAAAATACATATTTCAGTAATTAGAGCTTCAGATCATTCACATTCACAAAACGTTGCAGCTATATCTAGAGATACATTGTGGACACTGGCATGAGTCTACCATTGTAGGCACTCCCGGGTTTAAAAAAAATCCTAAATACAATTCTATTCTTTCATTATTTTGTAGGGTGCTGGTGATGCTTTCCTAGGTGCAATGGCATATTATATGGCCTACCATCCACAACTTTCCTTGAAGGAGATAGTTCATAGAGCATGCTCTGTTGCCACTATTTCTGTGCAGTCACCAGGAACACAATCAAGTTTTCCTTACAGGAATGAATTACCAGATGCATTACTTTAGTAATTGAAGTGAAATTGCAGCATCTTGAAGAGAGAAAGGTGTTGATGGAACAAGATTTTTCCATATACGTTAAATATATTAAGTTTGGGACCAACTTTTGGCCAGTGAGTGAAAGTACCAGTAATACATACTCATATATAAAAAATAAATAATTGTAAATTTTCACAAATGATAATTACATAACATACATGTACTTGTTAATATATTATTTTTATATCACTAGATTGTTTATGTAAATACAATTGGTGGGCTAACCATACCTTTAATGTTACCTTATGAACTCAGTCCATCAATTTAGAAAATAAAACTATTGAAATTTCGTGTTTCATTGATTTTTTTCTTCTTTGCAACATTTATCTGTATATGAAGATGAGGCAATGTAGTGATAAATCTCATTTCTGTAATTTTTGTAAGGTAGAGGAAAAAGAGAGTTTATGTGAATTCATACTTCCTTGGTTTGTGAATACCCATCATGTTGCTTCCTATAAACCTATTGCAGTTCCAGGAGCACACATGTATTGTTTTGACCATAATGTCAGTTTTGGAAAAATTACAAAATCTTCATTTTGGTTGTGTGATAAGAGTTATCATTGTTGCCTCTTCATATATAAAAATTAAATTACCAATGCTTAACACCTTGCCTGGTAAACTGATTTTAATAATTTTTCAGTTATAAGCAAATACAGCATTTATTTTGACTGATGATCTTGTTATGTTGCTTTGATGGTCAGATCTAAATATGCACTGATAATCATAGATAAATAAAGCAATAAATATTCTCCACAGAGTATGCAATGGTACTGTTATTAGTGTCTTAATCTCAGGTGATTGTCAGAGTATTTTCATATCGAATGTCTACATTTTATGTAATTAACAACCAAACAATGTCGGGTACAAAAGGTTAAATGTAGCGCCCTTGAAATAGATCTCGTTCAGGATAGTCTACAGAGAGCGAGAGAGAGAGGGATATATATATATATATATATATATATATATATATATATATATATATATATATATATATATATATATATATATATATATATACATATTGAAACATATTGATACATATTGAAACACTGATCTCCAGAAATATAATAATTACTTAAATACAGGGAAACAAGAAAAACCTGGATTCAATATCTGCTACTTCTGAACGGTTGGTTAATTTTTATTAATTTTACTGACCCCTGTGAAGTGACTGGAAGTACTAGTTCAATATAAAGTAGGGTTAGTCTTAGTCACTTTCTGCATACAATCCTTTTGTATCATGAAATTACTGTACCCAGTTGTTCATATTATTGTGCTATAACAATGATAATAACCTGAAATGTTGAATAAACAAGTGTTTAAGAGTGAAAAAGTAATGAAAGACTTGGATGTAAGGCAACTGAAGAAAGGTGCAATTTGAGAAATATTGGTATGTGAGAACTTTTGTCATTTTTTTTTGTATGACTGAAAAGAGAACTAATGTAATATTCTCTTCCCTAGAATCCTTTCATTTGTAATTCTTCACTTATTTTCAATTTTCAATATAATGAGTGTCTTGTCCAGTGAAGGGTGTGATTTTGATTTGTTTGTTTGTTCCTTTTGATTGTTACCCCAAGTTTTATTTATAACTTACTTTTTCTGTTGGCGCTAAATGAATTAAAGATATCTTGAACTACTTGCACATATGTATTTACCCGAATATAAGACAACTCAATTTTGAAGAGGCTTCCTGGGAATTTTTAAGATTTTTAACAAATTCTTACTACTTCGTCAAAATAAAATTGCTAATTGTCTCATTGACTAGAAGATTGCCCTGTTGTTGAGAATGTTAAACTTACTCCTGAACTATCATTTTCTTGTTCCTTAAAATCATAATAATATTTTTGTCACTATCCCACTCATCATCTTCATATATAACTGAACTTGTGTTGGTCCTAGTCTTTCATCAGACACCACCTCTAATCCACTTCACAACGCATTCCAGTGTGTATCTCTCTGCACTCATAGCAACTCTTCGAATGGCCGTTTCACAGTTTGCCCAGTTCAAAGTCCTTACATGCAGCACACACTGTCATGTAGCCTCTCTCCTTATCTTTGAAATGGAGACATGGTCTTCTATAATTCACTTTTTTTAAGTCCAGGAAGAAGTGGAATGAAGTACTTTACCTAGCTGATAGGCAAGAATTATTTCATACTGAAGTGAGCATTTATTTTTGGGAGTTTTACATCAAATGACCATTGGCAACAAGATCACTTTCATACTTGCTCTGTACACATAATAGTGTTCTTGATAATCTAGAAAATGCGAGACTAGATGCATTTCCTTGTTCAAGGCAGATGACAATATGGATCCAAATATTTTCCTTTACTGCCTCAACATTTAACTTTGATTCGATTATAATCATCTTATGTTAAATAACACAGTCTTTTATTTAGGTTGAAACTGAGTATATGAGGGTTACAGCAAGAGTCATAGTAACTATTTATATCAACAACAAAGCTGATGAGGGAAGACGTTTTTAAATGTACATGAAGGAGGGTGTTAGGGTAGGCGGGGGTGTCCCTAAAGATCTGTGGTCTAGTCACAAATTAGAAGAAATGTATTTTAATACATATCGCCTGTTGTACAATTTCATCTCAATTCTTTTTGGAGATTATTGATTATTGGTGGCATTTGGAAAAATATTTACTTGCTTTAATTTTATTAATTTCATTATGTTATTGTATTCTCATTGTGTTATTTTTGGCAATTAGACTTTTGCATGTGCATATTCTTTGTTATTGTTTAGTAACAAATATTATTTATTACAAAAGGTTATGATGTCTCCCTTAATCAGACACATTTTTTCCTACAATGAATTTCCAATTATAAGTATTTGTACTGTTTCCAAACTGTGCGTATCAGTCTGTTAAAATATGCACATCAAACTGTCGCAATTATGCTTATGAACTATTACAACTGTGAAATTGACACGTTTATCTATTTTGACTTTGAATTTATTTATAAGCACGTTGTTTGACAGACGTAATGGTATTAGTCAATTACATTGCCAACTTGTATACCAAATAATATTCAATTTGTGATTTATTGGTCAATCTCAAGAAAGAAGAGAGAAGTTATTAGTGCAAGGATACAAGAAGAAACTAATCCTCTAGTGTTCTAATCACATTTAAGTTCCCAAGTAATGTCATTGATTTAGTCATTTGTTTATGTCTCATTTTTTATCAGTTTGTACTTATTTCAAAGTAAAAAATCAGAGTTTGTCTATTTTCAATCTACAGTTTATTTCATAATATTCAAATTCCTTGTCCTTGATGGAAGGTGATCCTCTGGGTTTATTCACTACTTTTGATGGGAGGAGGGGAACCATGAATTTATATGCATATGAAATTAAAAATTTCCTTACAGTCTGCTATTTATACATTCTGCATACCTGAAATTATGCTTGACTGAAAATAAAACCTCCACACAGTTCTCTCTGCTTCAACAAGTTTATCCTCCAATTAAAGGACTTTTGACGAAAACATGGCCAAATTTCCTGAACTTTTCCAATGACAATAACCTTTCTTTCACCTCGATTTCTAAGTTGAGGAATGTTAAAAAAAATTTTCAATAAGATTATCTCCAAATTCTTCTGTAGGTGTGTTCTGTCAGAAATTTCTTCTTAACTAGTTCATAAGAGACAAAGTACAATAAGTAATGTGATTAAATAATTCAAGTCAAATTATTTACAAAAAGTATTGTATTTATATACAAAAAGTATTGTATTTTTATACAATATTCAATATCAAAATAAAAAATTACATTTAGCCTGGAGTATTGAAAGTTTATTAGTTCAATAATTTGTTTGACTGTTTATACAACCCTTTCAAAAAGGGAGATGACATTTTGTGGTGTCAAAGAATTTAAATTTATGATATTCTGTCATAATAATAGAGTATAATCATTTGATACCGAGTATTTATTTTAAATTGTAACCAATGTGTGGTAGCACCTACTCATTTTGGCAATTTGGAAATGCTTGAAATACCTTTGGCATCCCTTCTCTTTTAGTGACTATTAGTTGCATCATGACCTCAGATTTTGGGATGAGAGAAAACAGTTAATTTTAGTTGGAGGGAAGAGAAAGTACTTATTCTGTCCTTGTTACTCTTCAACGTGTTGCAGCCACTACACTGAGATATGTTTACACTTTACATATCTCTCTTGGCAAATGGTAGTCACTGAGCATTTACTCTATGATGAATTTACTGTCATAGTAAGTAAATAATATTTTATTATTCTTGATTGTTTTTTTTCCAATAATTATTAATTTACTATTCATTTATAGTTTATTAAGGATTCCTAATCTGTTTAATTTGTAGGTTCCATAATAATAATAATAATAATAATAATAATAATAATAATAATAATAATAATAATAATAATAATAATCTTGTTGTATAAAATGAAGAGCTTGGTGGTAATGTTTCACAAGATATCTTTCTGATTTCTCTCTGAGTTGGCTTCCATTAAATAATAATTATTGTTACATTGCTGTTAATAAATTGATAAATTAGTCATAACTTCCCTCCAGATCTTCAGTATTAGTTTTGTTTGCCTGCTCATATCTCTGTCACACCCAACCATCCTATGGAGTGTGAAAAGATTCTGGCATGTGAGCCATGTACCTGCCTGTATGAACTCTTGAATGGGAAAAGAAAAAAAAAAGAAGTTGCTTCACTGTATGACCTGACGCTCACCGGCTCCACTGCTTTCTTCAATATTGGCCATGGTTGTTTTGAAAGAAGGAAAAAGGCACATGGCTACCAATTTGCCAAAACAAGAACAGATGCTCCTAGTTATAGGTTGCAAGTTAGAATAAAGACCCAGTATATCGTGTGTATGTGTATGCATAATGGCTGTCAAGAGATGCCGCATCCTGGGCACAGCTGCTAATGTAGGCAACTGAGCGTAGGATGCGGCATCTCCCAGACAGTCAATAAATCTACTGAATCTGGCAATGGAAGCCTATGCTTTCACGTCATATTTATATGTTAACCATTGATGTACAACTTGTTTTAATGTGTCACCTACTGCTTTCCGTTCTTCAACACTAATGACTAAATCTCTTCCACTAGTATCACTATGATCTAATAATTCTTCATTTTTTATTATAGTACCCTCTGGGAGCCCTAATTGTGCACAACATTCATCAATGATTTTATGGTCCAACATTCTCTCACACAAACACAACAATACTACTAAATGGTCTTTAGATAGCCACTTAATTAAAGTAATTCCAGCTTGCAATATGCAATGGATATCTGAAGATTTCACTATTGGAGGAAGTTTCAGCAGAAATGGAACTACCATACTTCCAAAAGATAGAGCATGATTTTTCAAAGCCACCATTACTCGAATGAAAGCAATTATAACATCTCCATCCTCCTCTCTTTGTAGACTGTTGATAATACCATGCAGCCATGGCAGAATTCCACTCTTTAGCAGTACGGTTGATCCATTACTAACACACAAAGTTGCTTCCACGAGAAGAAGAACAAGTATCTGTAAAAACAAAAACAAAACAACCTTGTGAATGAACAAAACTAAATACTAACTGTGGTCAAATATTTTTTCATGTGCTTTTGCTGTTGTTTTTAATATGCAATATATATATATATATATATATATATATATATATATATATATATATATATATATATATATATATATATATATAATATATAATATAGCACATAAAATAACATATGTTGTGCACAACAGAAGATAGCTAATATACTCTACAAAACTTCATTGTCTTGTAACAGCTAATTAGATTATCACATTAGTCGAGTGTTAAACAATATAAAATTGAAAGAATCAAAAGAAAGTTAATCGTTTCAATGAAGCATTTCTGAGGAAACCATGTAGATGGAGAAAGTATTCCATCAACACTATTTTCTCAAGTTTTTTGTAACAGCGATGTAGAAACTTGCATTTCACAAATACCTCATCTCTTGAAAAACTCATTAGCATGGGAGATCAAAACAAAATAAAATATATCTTTAATTTTTGAATATTTGAAAGTTTAAACAAAAATGACACTTATGTCATTGAATGAAGTGTTTGATCGATTTGTAATAACTGTGCATCTTTTCTTGACTGTTGACCTTGCTTCCGCCTCTCTTGAGCAATAAACAGTTGTAGGCAAAAGCTTGCAGTGAGCACTGACGACAATATTATTCCAAAAATTAAAATTTCATTGGTCTGAAACAGAAGCTAGTTGCTTTCAAAGTTGAGAACTTTTCTGCAAGTTTATTCTCAATAAAATCTTGTTGCCAATTGCCATCTTAAACTAGTGTTCCATATGCCAGGGAATGCAAGGTTGAATTGAAACAGTGAAACTTTGTTGAGTATCTAAATAGTATACTTCTGTGAATTCCTATTTGTCAGTTAATTTCATATTGATAAAGACCACAATGACAGGGATGAAAATAACCTATTTTCTTATAAAATATGGATGACTATTCTTTATTTAGGTTGAAAACAGATTCGTGTTAAAATTGTGAATTTCCCCTCAGAATTTAAGTATATTGTGAAGAATTTTAGTATATGCACATCATTATCACAACTCGAAGAAACAATGAAATTAGATGTCTGACAAAAAAACAACAACAAACAAATAAACAGGATTCCATTTCTTGATAATGGCTTTGAAATACAATGTTTTACTATGCATGTACAATTATTTGTCAAACTTCTCATAAAAAAATTGTCACAAACTCTTAAATAATATTCAAAATCTAAAATAAATCATACCCTTGTCCGGACATCTGATAATGAACTGGAATATAAAGCAAATAACATCTTGAATAGATGCCGACGTTTTGCATTAAACACATCATCTTCAGTTCGCATTCCAAACTGAAGAGTTTCTATCAGCCACAACTGATAAGCCCTGGAAAGAGATGAATACAGAAAGTCACGAAATCCTTGTGTAATTTTCTGTTACATTCTAAATTTGTAAGTTAAATTCTCTGCAAGAATTTTTATTTTCTTAATAGTTATTATACCAGTAAAAATGTATTAATTCTCACACAAATCCATAGCTTTTATATGTAGGTAATGAGGAAAACAATGACTTACATTGTAATTTATGGCTCACAATTTAAATTTGAAAAACAAAATCAGCAGAAGAAGTGTGTAACATAAAGCAAAATACCTAATGCTGAACTTCTTACATTTTCTTCAGAGAGGGGTAAAAGTTAAAACTGTGCCTTATTTTCATGCACACATTCAACACATAGATCAATAACTAGAGTTGGAATTTTAATTGGAACAATATAATTCTGAAGTCTCTCTTAGGAGAATCTTCTTCAGAGAACTGATAAAGTTAAAGTATAAAAACATTGATTTGAAACTTACCTGAAATCAACACTATCAGGTCTTAGAAGCTCAAGAAGGTCCGGCACAGTTTTCAGATCCAATGCTGGTTTGGCCAAAACATATCTGTTTAAAGGCTTAAAGAGTTCATGCAATGGTTGCGTTAAGACCAAAGAGGTGCGGGCTAAAAAAACAGCAAATAAATTTGGAACCACTGGTGCCAGGGCCCCTTGATGGTTGGAATCATTTCTGCTTGAAGTGTTGTCCTTATCCACTTTTGTTGACTTATCACATGTTACTGACATATTTTTTGGAGGGTCAGGGTTTGTTGCCTGGCACATCTCATTGGCTTTCAGATTACCTATTCCGGCACGTATACTTTCTATGAATTGTTCATTTAATTGAGCATTAGAGCTGAAAAACAAAAACAATGCATCTTCTTAAAATAAAATAATGTAAATAGAAAAATACAAATTTAATTCAGGATAAAATGCCTGCTGCTTTATTAATAGTCTAGAACAGACCTGCTCAACTAACTAACCCTAGGAAAGTGCGGCCGTTTGCAGTGATTTACACCTGGATCTCCAAGCTCAGAGTGGAGACATTGTGGGGAGACGGGGGTGCTTGGGGTGGGGCCGGAAAAGAGAAAATAACCGAGTGACCAGAATGGTTTGGTGCATAGCTTGTGTATTTAGAACCCTTTGACAAGTTCCCTGTGAGAGGGAATTGGGCTTGACGAATGCACTGGTGTTTGAAAGTACCATTTATTAAATTATATGAATTTTGAAACTATCAATTTGCTTGTACATAAAAAAAATACAAATTTCATATTGCAATAGTTGTTTATTATAAGTAAAAGGTCTAGCCGGATGAGACAATAAGAAAGTGAAATAAAATAAAATATTGGAACAAGATTTTCATCCGAAACAAAATTTACAATTAGTTCCTATCCCACTCCATCATAAAAAGCAGAGTTTGTATTTGTTAATGTATTACTTGTGCTTCATACTTTAAAAATAAGAAAAACCCTTGATAAAATTTTTTTAATGTATAAATTCAAAAAATATATTTTCTGTAAACAAAAGTTTTTGAAATTTTTTGGAAGCACTAATCAAGTCTTTGTGAAATTGTGTTTTGATTAATGTGTGTAATTAAGTCTTTGTGAAGTATGTACCAATTTTTAAAATATTCAACAGAATACTGCAGTGTTAAATACATTTTACGTCCACTGCAAAAGGACTTTTAAGAAGTTCAACACACTATCCAGGTCTTAAAATCACTAAACCTATTACATGGCTTTCTAATTTTAGTTGCAACAACTTGCTCATTTGCACACACTGTCCCATACAAAGGTCAGAAAAAGAAACATTATTCACATAGCTCCTGTGCCATGCATTCCAAAGCCAATGGCTATATATTCAACTGCCCTGTAGCCCCGTCCGAAAGTCATTTCCCCTGCTGTTGCGTGACATCCATCCCCTCCCTGACAGAAAGCAAATCTCAAGACAAATTTCTGGGCTTATGAGAAGTGAGCCGGCTCAGGGTCACTTCACAAGTCACTGAGTTCAATAGGCCTGGACTAGAAGAAACAAAATGAAGAAAGAAACTCACAACCACATTTTTTTTCCTGATATGTAAGAGAAAAAGATATAGGAAAAATCGAACTGAAAGTGACTAGCATTCAATAATTTGGTACCAATTCATTAACGATACACTGCATTCATATTTTAATACATTAACCTGTACTCTTAATGATTTCTGTAATGACTGCTTACTTAAAAATTTCACGTGACATAGTACATTTTAAAATTTCATTGGATGAATGATACTTGTGTCTTGGGGAAGGCTTTCTTGAGGTTTTGAAAAACAGATGATGTCTGAGAAAAATTTAATGATAATTTCTTTTTGAACTTCAGTTTGAAAACTCTAAGAGAGAATCTAAAAAATTGATGATATCCTCTCAAATAAAATTGTAATTTTTATAAATCAGCTTCTACAACAGTTTTTTTTAACAAAATACTGCCATATATTGAAAAATGAGTTTTGAATGCACATTAGTCTTTCAAGTCAGCAATGACTTAATGTGACAACTTTTCTTTTTGATATAATAATTGCAGGCCTGAAAGACTAAATGTAGTATGTTTAAAATTCTTTATTCCAAGTGTGTTTTTATAATTCAAAGTTTTTTTACAGCTTTAAAAAATAAATCATTTTATTTTTAGAGGATTTGAAGGAAAATAAATACATTGTATCCTCCTTACAACATCTCTCTAGATCTCCCAGAAGAAAGGTTCTGTACAGTTTGCTGTAACTTTTGAAAATTCACATGTTAAAGTGAAAATGTACCTTGTGCCAAATGACTCAAGTGCATCTCTATTTGTTATTAACACAACAATGCAAAATTATGCAAAAGAATAAAAAAAAAATTGAAATTAAATGATTTTAAGTGTGATCATTGACAAATAAATTGCATTAAGAAAAAATCTGTTGAAGGTAGACCTTTAAAAAGGTGAACTTTTGCAATTTTAATCACAATGTTGCAAGAAGCAATTACATATATTATATATAATTGCTCTTAGCAAGAAATTAGGGTCTCAAATCAGAGAGAGAGAAAAGGAGAAGGCAAAGAAGGCGAAGAAGAAGAAAGTGAAGATGATGAAGAAGGCGAAAGCAAAGAAGAAAAAACATAAGATGACTAAAGGTAAAACAGCTTATGTAATCTCTCTTCCATATTTGAGATAAGAGGGTTAACTATGTTTTCATTCATTTCTTATCATTGATTCATTTCTCATCTTGACAATAATTATCAAGAATTGTTAATGTCCTTTGGGTTCAAGACACTCATGATTGAACTCGGGGCTCTTTACCAGAGGGGATACAGAGGTACAGATTCCCCTGAAACATTTGCAATCTTCACGGTATTTTCAAAGTTCTGTATTATTATTATTTTTGCACCCCTTAAATGGTTTTCAGAGAGAAAAAAAGCACATATTGTTGTATTACATACATACTTTATACAAGAATGTATCTCTTTAATTTGAACATTTTTTGTTCCTTTTGGAAACAAAATAAAAGGGTATGTGTTCATCATGGATTTACATTTGAAAAATATTTTTTCTCTGACAGTACAAAACAGTGACATAAGTGACTACTTGACAATAGTGAAATACAACATTTAGACTAATGAACATTGTTTTACAGAAGACCTGAGTCACCTACCTATTTAGCATAGGGTAGCTCTAAGAGAAAATTTAACTTTTATTGTGTTTTATCTCCTATTGTTTCAAAGAACTTGTTTACGTTTCAATGGAATACACTGAATGCATTGTGACCTCTAACTGCATTTTGTACTGAAAGGGTTGAAAGGAATTTAAAAATCACATAGTTGTGTACGAGGAAGTAGCAATTATTTACTTACCTTTTTGGATTCAAACGAGCATGGAAGCGAGAAAGAACAGATAGAGCAGCAGTGCGCATGTACCCACATCTGCTTGCTAAAGCAGATAGTGTCAGGGCTAGTCCACCAAAGCGACTGAATTTATGCTCCTGAACTACAGACTCTGGAGCCAGTACATGACTTAGAAGAGGAATCACAAATGCAGGATCATATACATCTGGTTGATTAGGTTCCAGATCCTCTATGAAGCCACTGATAAATGTGTCACTCTCAAATAAATTTTCTTGCTGTTTCTGAAATCAGCACAGGTGCTAAGTAATAATAAATCTACACATACTTTTGTGCAATGGTTCTCCCCATGTCAGTATGGTTCTTTTTCCTCTACAATGAAGTTGGTATAATGGTCCTTATTTGCTTTTGGGGTTAGAGCATTACTTTTTATGTTTTCAAGCTTTTTTCCTTGGTTTTTACCCAAAGATTGTTGAAGATGACCAAAGAAAGTTCTCTAAACCCTACAAGCCAATGGCATTTGGGGATTTTACAAAAGGTGACTGGAATGAAGTCGTGTAAATATGATTACTTTTAACACTTTTGCAATGTGAACACACATTGGGAGAACCAAAGCATATACACGTTACAATTTGTTTTGTTTTTTTAAGTCATGTATTCACTTAAACTTACCAATAATAGTTTACGATCAAGTGGAAATTTGGAGATAGTATTCTCAACCATCTTAAGCTGTAACAGCTCAAGAGCTACTGTGGCCTGAGGTACGCGCCACAATGACATTCCTGCACGTGAGCGAACACTGTAATGGTTGATTGCTGCTTCTCCCCAGAGGAATGGCCTGTATGCATTGAGGTTCACATCTTGGCAGTTGTTCAAACACCACAAAATCTGAAATAGTGCAGGAAGATACTTAGAAATAACAAGATGTTTAAAAAAGGTGTTCTATTTCTCGTAAGTTACTTAGTTCACTTCACTAAAAACATGAAGAACAACGTATTCAATACTTTGAGTGATAAGTTGAGAAAAGATTTTTTGGAGATAAAAAATTCTAAAACATACAAATTTTTATGTTAGTAACACCTTTAAAATGTGATATGTAATATATATGTGATATGTAATATAACAATTGTTTTGTTATTATCAGAATCATTGATACTGAATTTGTTTCTAATGACCTTGTTTTGAAAACATGCTTTAACATTGGTATTACAATTTTCTAAAATTTCTTTGGATTGTTCATGGCAAATCTTTTTGGAGTTTCTTATAAAGAGCTGTTGCTTTTAAAAAATTATATAAACATTTTTTTGAACTTATTGAAGGTTATTTTCAACCATATAGTGACCACTGTAAGTAAAAATTGAGGGTAATGGTAACGGTGTACAGACGCACACAACCATCCATGCCCCAGGTGGAATTTGAACCTACAATCTAAGTGCTGTTGTGGTGTTGTTAAGGGATATCATTATTTTCAAATGTATGATCGAAACGTGGTTGAACATTATCCTTTCCATGACTTTACTCACTGCGCTTATCAAACTTATTGGTCTGTAGTTTTTTGGTAACTATTTGTCCTCTTTCTTGAAAACTGGTGTGATGACAGCTTTTTTTCCAAGCAGAGGGCAACTTGCCCGATTCTAATGATTGTCTAAATATTCTGTTCAGTAAAGGGGCTAGTTGTAGTTTAATTTTTCAAATATACAGTTGGAATACCATCAGGACCAGGGGATGAGCTTTTGCATTCAGTCCGCACATTATCTGGGCAGTTTCGATATTTGAAAATTCAATATTTTCAATAAATCCGGTACATTTCTCTTCAATAATTGGCAATGGGCCTTCTGTAAATTCTTGGCTATCCGGGAGGCGTCGCATTGTTGGCTGAGAGGCTGACGTTTCGCCTGACATGTCGCAGGCTTCCTCAGGGCAGTCACTCTCACGGCCTCTCAGCCAATGACGTGGCGTCTCCCGGATAGCCAAGAATTTATGGAATCGTGCCGCAAAAAGCTTACTTGTACAATGGGTTCAACAGTATATGCTGTTCCGAAAAGCATTCCATGATTTCACTAGGATCAGATATCACAATCTCTATTCAGAACAATCATAGAAGGACCAGTTTTACAGATAGTTTGTCTTCGTATATAGGAGAAGAATCTTTTGACACCATCCTGCACAATTTGCTCTTCGTGTTTTTGTTTACACTGTCTCACATTAGAGGTGAGATTGTTTGAGATGTTCCTATAGATGGTGTAACTTTCATCTCTTCTGGTTCTTCTATAATTTGTCCATGCTCGACGTTTGAGTCTGCTTTGTTTTATGATCTAATGATTAATTCAAGGTTTATTTAAATTTATTCTATTCTTGATATGTGGGAATGAGTATTTAAAAAACCCTTAGATGTTTCACAAAAATTCGCATAGTTAGTTTCAACATAGTTGTTTTCAGCGTCTCATTAATATCTGTATGTCGTAATGTATGGTGTTCAGTAAGGTGTCTTATTATTGTTACGAAGTCTGCTTGAAAGAAATTATAGATTTATAAGAAACACTAATATTCATGGGCGATTCTACTTGTAGCTATGTCATAATCACCAAGTGATCACTTTGACCAATATTTGGCCTTATAATCGAGGATGTAATGAAGTCGTCATCATTAGTTAACACTAAACCAAGAATCGCAAGGGGGCTGCTTGGTCCATGTAATTGTGGGAAAATTGAAATATTCAAAAATAATAACCAGCATCTTCTGGTCGCATATCATAGCTATTTTCTTAAATAGTTTAAGATCTGATTGCTGAGGTCTCGTGTAGGATGTTGGTGGTCTATATATTACCCCTACAGCATACAGTATGTTCCCATATTCTAGTTTCAACCAGAGTGCTTCCACATCAGGGTGTTGTATTTCATACATCACTTTCACAGTCGTACTTCCCATATTTTGTTTCAATACATTATTACTCCCCCTTCTTACCTGTCTGGCCTGACTCTGTGATATATCGGAAAGCCAGGTACATGTATTAAAAAGTCAGAAATATTCGAGTTGAGCCATTATTCAGTAATTACTATTACATCTGGTTGCACAGTGTTGACGTCTATCAGAAATTGGTCAAACTTTGGAAGAAGGGTGGCGATTTCCACGTACATAATTTTGGTATTTGTGTAATAGAACTTATTGTTACTGCCTTTTCTTGTTTCCCTTCCAGTCCACAATCTGCGGAACCACCCTAATGTATTTAATGAGAAGTTTTGGGTTTGATCCTTGTCTGCTTTTTAGTTCTGTACTAGACCTTTCAATTCAGATTTCTTGCATTGGGATTAGATCGTTTCTAGTTTTAATTTGGTGATTTGCCACCTCAACCCCTCTTGCCCATTAGGACATGAAATGAATACTTTTATAATAGTAATAAGTGCATGGTCGTTTCTGTTCTAGCATTACGGAGCAGAGTAATTGAGAAAATACGAAAAAAATGGTTTTTTGGCGACAAAATGAAAGCAGCCATGAAGAGAATGAGGCTTGTCGCAAAAGTTAGTCAAGAATAGAGAGATTAGAAAACTAACTAGGGAGAGAAAGCCTGTGCCATACTATAGCATCACTAATTTATTTATTTAAATAGCTAATTTACTACAACAAAATTTTTCTGAAGCAAAAACATCTTCCATCTTGTAGTTTTGAAATTCTTTTGCAATTTTCGAAAACAAACAAACAGCAATACCTGAAAATGGGCCCAGTACCATATTTCTTACCATATCCTTATAACATATTTAAAGAATAATTTGGAGCAGTTTTTGGGAATTTTTTTCTTCATAAATTTCAAGCACAAATTACGCAAAAACTACAAACTTTATCAAAAAATGTATATGACCTTTTTAAATGACCTTATTTTGTACAACAGACTTTGTTTGATCCAAAAACCTTTATCATCAATTTGATAGTTTTAAAATTTTCTATTTCGCATTATTAAACAACAAAATTTAATAAAAAAATTGAACCATTTTTTTTTGAAAATTTTTAAAATGTCTGAGAGGTTTCATGTAACGTACCTCCTAAAATGAAAATATCTGTTTCAAAATCCAGGAGCCACGACACCAGCCAGATTGAATGAGGAATATCAATTTTAGAGAAGATCAGCTGAACTGAACTTTTTGCCGCCAATCGAATTTTCGATATCAAGAACTGACAAAACATGGATTCTGGATACACCACGTGTTAGAGAATTTCCTCCCCCTAAATGTAGCAACAGGATTTATCCACTTTTTCATTACCAGAGCCTGACTATTAGCATTTTTCTGGCGAAAATTTGTTGTTTTCTGCCGCCCGATTCTTCTTACGAAGAATTCGTCAGTGAGAGAGTAAAAAGAGCTCACACTACAAAAATATGGTAACATATTCCTTAACACTACTTAAATGATAAATTAAAATGTAAAGATTAAACATACCTTCAAAGTAACCTGATCACTATGAGAAAGGGTTGCACCATAGGATCCAAGCCAGATTGGAACTTGAGAAGCTTTTCTCACTTGTGGAGCAAGTTCATAGCAGGTCAATATCAATTGAAGTACAGCCACTACAATTAACAGAATGTTGCAGTACTACATCAGATTAATTAGATAATCATATTTTGCAATTTTTTAATTTCAGAGGTTTTAATGAAAATTGTACTTTTAGCACCTTTATAAGCACGCCATTATCTGTGCATTACATGTGTGAGGTTATATTCAGTGTCATATACTGTGTGTTTTCTCTGAGATTTCCTTTCATTTGGGACATTTTAAATCTCTTGGAAGTGTGCAAAAACAAAAAGGGGATCACAGAAATGAGAGGGGTATAGAAGGTACAGTATAAATTCATGGACATACATACACTAAGGATAATTTTCCATTCTGGCTACTTTGCAAATTAGCCAGTGAATGCACACAGTGGTGTGGCATGGCACTGAATACATGCACTGTACGACCCCATCATGCTGAAGCGTGGGAGGGAGGTGGGGGGGGGGGGGGGGTTGCTTCAGAAAGATAGACCCACACAGTGGGCATGTCTGGCAATTACTAGACACAAAAGTGCAACCTCATCATTTAATGAGTGAATTATCAAAAATGAGAGGATAAAGTCTGATGTAGGAACCGTTTCAAAGCATAGACTTAAACCCGAGACTTAAGCTAGTTGAAATGCACATTCGCCAACACCAATCTCTAGGGTGCATCAAGGTGACGAGGAATAGCAGATATTAAGGGATAAGCATAAATCAGATTGCTGATGGGAAGTTTCTAAGATAGTGAGAGACAACGTGTGTAGTTTTGAGTTTCGCTGTGTCAGTTGTAATTTTCTATTTCCATATTACAGCTATCTTCACAAATTATGCTTTGCTACACATTTCCAAGATGGAGCAACAAGGCTCTGGCCTCTTCAATTTACATCAAACTACTTTGAGTAAGTGAAGTGATCAATTTCTAATGTATTTTCATGCCAAAATATTTCTCACAAACACACAAGACCTCTAACACTCAGACAAATAGCCAGCGTAGTGTAACTAATACCAACATTGGCCAGATTATGCCTGAAATGATCTGGCCATTGTCATTCATATGGCTTTATCTTTACTGCTGGCTTGTGTGCTGAGCTAGCCAATTTGTGAATTAGCCTTCAAACGGTCTTTAGCCATACTATATACACACTTTTCTATCTATAAAAGAAGAAATCATCCTTGATGTAGTAAAATAATTTTTTTAAACATGCGTTTATGACAACGTGATTATGTATTGTAAATAAATGAACAATAATTATACATACATTTCAATTGGTAAAGAATAGTTTGGTGACGTAATATACAAGAAATATTCTTGCCCACTTACATTTGACATCTGAATGCTCTTGAATTAGAACAACGTCAAGAAAGCGAGAATGAGAAACTGTCATCTCAAATACTTGTGCTGCCATTTTTGTTTCATTTGCTCTCCATAATAATCTAGCAAATACTGAAAATAAGCAACAGGTGAGATGCTGGTCTAAACCACTCAGACCATTTTGCAAAACTAACATGGGTAGCATATCCCACGCTTCATCTGACCGTAACTTCCGCTTCCGCCATCTGTATGGAAAAAGCAATATACTTAATATCATTGCAAACAAAGTTTTCCCTGTGGTTTCAGGGTGGCCATTCAATTCCTGGAAGACATTTCCCTGACTTTTCCCGGTTTTCCAGAGCATTTTTTAAGTTTTCAATAATATGTTTGGAGTGTATTTCACACTAATGAAAAAAATTAATGCAAGCCTTATACTATTTGTCAGCTCTCTGATTTCATCATAATAAAATAAAAGGATTAAAAAATATCTTAAAATAAAAACTGAGTCACTATTGTTTGCTGGGCTATTTTTTAAAAGAATAATATCTAGTTACTTAAAAGTCTCAATGTTTTCACTGATTTCTAACAATTCTTTAACAAATTTCTTGACATTTCTAGAGCAATGAAATTACCTGATTTTTCTCGATTTTCCATGTTTTCCAGATAGTGGCCACCCTGTGTTTATATAAAATATCAGATGATGTCAGAGATTGTTTTACTATTCATAATTTGAGGTTGATTCAAGTTCAATGATGTCTAAAAAACTTCGGGTCAGTTTATCACATCATTAATATAGACCATGATAAAAAATACATTTTTATTATTTTCATGGCCACATTATTTTTATCAATTTAAAAAGATTTATTATACATAGTGCATCTATTCAATAACTATGCAGAGTTCGGGCAGGTGTATCCCGTAAGCAATTGAGCCGTCCACTGTCCAGGCAGTGCCCCACACGTTCCCCTGAACCAGCTGAGCGGGCCATACCCATGGGAGAGTTTTGTTTACTTTCAACATAGAAACAGCCCAGGACATCCTCTTTCCCCACAGTAATTAACAAGAAACAAAAGAATACATTCAGACTGAAATCACAATCTGTGAGTTTTTTTGTAAGAGATGTTGAAGTAGAGACTGAATTGTGGGCATAGCCTAAGACCATTTTCAGCATCAAATGTGAAGGATGTTGTATGGAAACATGCGACACATCCCATGGGCAGGTTCTGTGTAATTGAGGGCCCATCACCTGGGAGCTCATGGTGCTGCATCTGCTCTATTCTGAAGTAGACACCCTGTATAATATAATTAGTAAAAGGAGGTGTATATAACAGATTGTTGCAGCTATTATAATTAAATAAAGACATTTTAAAAAAAAATTAACATTTCTTTTCATTTAACTCTATATACCAAAATAAAATATGATACTTAAAATGTCAGGTTCTATTCTTTAAACAAACTGAATGAGTGAACAGCGGAAAAGGAATTGTTAATTTACAGAATTTGAACAGTGCTAATAATGGAAATTTTAAGCTAAAACAACCACACACCACAAATCCTACAATTAAAAAGGTTTCATTTTAATGAATCATTGTTTATTTTCAACTTTCTTAGAGGATGTGCAGAAGTTAAAAATTATTGATAATACCTTAATGGGTCAAAAATGACAAACTAAATATTGCATCTTTTGACTGAGTATTGATAAACCAATTCTAAATGATTTCACATATAGAGGAATCTTGTAAGTCGATTCTCTGTTACCACAACATTCTGTATTTTTACAACCCAGACCCAATACCATTAAATTACTGGTTTCCATGTTAAACAATCCTTCTAAGCATGTTTAAAGTTTGTCGATAACATGTTCTGTGATTTAGGTGCTTTCTGAGGCTGTCTTCAGTGTGTTGTTTCCAGGAAATTTTGGAGAACTTAAGAATACCAGTGAATACTCAGGATATTTTCAGTATGTTTAATTACAAAACCAAAGCACGAGAAAATTGTCTAACTGTGCCTTCACCACCTTCCTGCTTTCATGTTATGTTGTGTTACCATACATTTCTTTGAATTTGTTAGACCAAGCATACTAGTATATTTTATTTTTAATTTGATAGATCAAGGATGCTAGTTTTTTGATTTTCTTTTAAATTTGTATTTTTTGATATGTGTTCAATATCATTTATATAAGGTTATAATTTACAATTAAATTAGTGTATCTCATGTGTATTTGTGTGATAATTACATGTACTTTAGTTTATCTTTAGAATATGAAAATAACAAATTCAGCATTCTTAGATAATATGCTTTCCTCCTCTTGACATTTAAAATTTTCAGATGCTTGAAGGAAGTGCTAATGAGATTCTAGTTATATATACCGTATTTACCCGAAAATAAGATGAGGCTTTTTCCAAAATATTTCAGTCAAAAAATGCAGGGTGGCCATATATTTGTAGATTAAGCCTAGTTGGTTATGGTTTAAGTTTTACATTGCCATTCCAAGTCACGAAACTCATAAATGTTGACGTAATAACAAATTACAAAGAGGGTAAAAATATCATGCATATCTACAATATGCAATTATATTCACTTTCATATCCTCGGCATCCGCTGCAAATTTGCTGGGCAATTCAGACCAATATATTTGAATGGGCCGGTAACGAGAGAATCACAAAAAGAATGGCATTGTGCATCAAATGAAATGTAATGTGAAAATGTATGCCCAGATTTTTTGAATGATGCGAGTTTAACGAGGTTGCATAGAATCTCGTTCAATGTGTGGTGAATGAGAATCTGTGTTTTGAACAGTTAATTAAAAAGCGGCCATCAACAAGTGCAGGATGGATAGAACTGGTGTCACAGAAGGGAATGTTCTTAAGTGATGAAAGGCTATGAACAATGCAAATTTAGTCCATAAAACTTTCAGAGGGGCCTTAAAAGTCAGATGAAGTTGCAGTACAGGAGGAGGATCAAAAAGAAAGAGATATTGATACATGTGAAGATAATGGAAGCATTTAGAATAAAATGGCAGAATATGTACACAAATTTGTTTTAACATTGAATATATATAAATATATCAAATATATCACAATATATCAAATATGTGAAACAGGGTATAATTTTTGGGAACTGAACATAGAAAAGCAAAAAATATGCAATTTCATAAAAATCCAGACTCTAATTACATATAATATTGAGTGAGTTCCATGCAGTTTCAACAAATAAGCCACAGTGGGGCAGACAAGCACTGGACCAAAGCTCACCAATGTGCTGGCTACCTGAGCAGCTCTGGTTACTTTATTTGATATCAATCAAATACTTACTTAATCATACTTACTTTATTCGATTGTCAATCAAATGATCTCCTAAGAGGGTACACAGCTGACTGATAAGAGGAGTCGGTTCTTTCTTTTCAAGCATCTGTTTTAATTGATGCAATAACATTTCAGTAAGCTCTACAGCCAATTTCTTCCAGCCACCTTGAATTTGTAGACTCTGCATTACATGAAGATGAAATGGCGTGCATAATTCAATTTTCTTGCGATTTTGAGCAATTAACTGAGACAAGGAAATACACTTGTCTAAATCTGGAAGGGAAAAAAAGTACAAATAACAACATATATCCTTTTAGAAATAATATCTATTTAACAAGCACAAAGGTTATACTAAAGTTTTGCAAATATATCTACATCCGTTCAAAACAATCTGCTTGAAATGATACATCCCCTTTCAGTTATTAAAACTTGTCTGTTTCACAGATGTTCATCTATTTTTTAACCATCAATTAACTCATTCAACAGAACTGCAGGCATAGAGTGCTTGTGCCTCTCTCATTAGCAATTTTTCCATATTTGATACCCATTAGTCTTCGCAAACATTTTGCTTCCTTTTTTTCGCCCTCTGGTATCTTTATTTAATAACAAACTTCCTGAATACAAAACTTCTTGTCATAAGAGCAATTGGTTTCTCTTTTCTCATTGTTCTCAGAATCCTCTTGTATAATTTCCCAACATTCCTAGTTTTTCTTTAATACTTAATTTCTATGTCTCTTATCATACACAAATCTACATGTTATTACACCATTTCAAAAATTTGCATGAACTTTCCTTCCCTGCCAAAGTTTTTCAACCATATTTAGCTAGTACATTTGGGTATAAGTATTAAAAGAGTTACTATGAAAGAAAATTCTGTTATGCATAAATGTTAATTTGTAATCAAAAAGTATTTTCAAAATGAGTGGCTGTACGGTGTTTATAATTGAAGTGTGGCTCGCAGTGACTTATACTATTGGTTCTCCATTGTCAATTCTATTTTCATTTGCACAATTCCGATTAAAAAAACATGAGTATGTAACATAATGTAGATACAGTACTTGTAAGATATGATACAGAAATTCACACAATCCTTAACAACTGGTGGAGCTACAGCAACACATATTTTCCCGCAATAATTCTAACTTTTGCACCTTTCAAAAATTCAAAGAATTCAATGAAAAGGAGACCTGCACCTTTTTAAAGCCTCCATTGCTCTATTTGTAGATAAAATTTCAAGCTGTTTTTAAGAAAATAATTTTTGCAAATTGCATTAACTTCAGAAATTATGCAAAAACTACTAAATTTTTCCAAAAAATGTACATTACCTTTTTTAAAGATCTGACTATTTAGAAAATATTTCATTTAAGATAAAAATCTCCATATTAAATATTATACTGTTGCAATGTTAATTTTTTGCAATTTTTGAAAATACAGTGTTTGCGAAGAAAAGGACCAGGACAAAATTTCTTTAAAGCCCTTTGATAGGTATGAGAAGAAAATTAAATGAAAAAAAAAATTGGCATGGTTTTTGAGAAAATATTTGTTTAAAAATTGCCTATGCATTTTCATGCAAAATTATGCACTAACTACTCACATTTTAGAAAAGTTGTAAATTATCATGTTTCAGGATCTGTCTTTCAACAACAGAGCTCATTAAAACAAATCTTTAACTTTAATATTGTAGTTGTAGGAAGATGCAGAGAATGGTTGAACTTTTCAATTTTAAATAATTGGGGATTTTTATGAAAATTAGACCACAGCATATTTGAACCCTTTGTAGTCATGTATCAGAAAGTGATTAGTCCTACAGGACGGAAGGCATCTGAGAGATTACAGATTGATGACAGCACATAGCTCGGAGTGTGATGTCTTAGACATGTCCTACAGGTCAGAGGGCAGCTCGGATATGACATGTTGAATTTATTGTTTAACTCGGAAGGCATCTGAGAGATGACATACACTCTATTATAGAATTTTTAGGTAAGATCTCAGTCAACAATGTTGAATTATTGTGTTCCAGAAGTGAACCATAGTTAGATGTAATAATCCGAGCAATAAGAAATATAACGTTTCATTCTAGCCTTCCTTTGCGGTATTGTTTCAGCGAAGTGCAGCTTGTACTAAGGCCTGTGTTATGCGTGTTTGCAACTTTTTTTAGTGAAAAATGGATGGACAAAGAAATGAGATAATATGGAAAATATTATTAGATGTTTTTGAAAGTGACATAAGTTATTGAGAGTAGGAAGGAACAGAGGATGGAAGAATTCAAAGAAATTTTTTTATTGCAAATCCTACTCTGAAAAATCTGCTATGCACCCTGAAAATTATTTTGAGAACTTTCATACTAAAAAATATTTTAAATATTAGATGTAAAATGAGAAAACAATAATATATATATATATATATATATATATATATATATATATATATATATATATATATATATATAAATATATATATATAGCCGATCAGATGGCCGAGATCGCTAAGGATCTTCTGGTCTCGGACCAGAAGATCGCGGGTTCGAGTCCCGCCTCGGGCATGGGTGTATTTGTGTGTGTTTGTATGAGTGTGTCGTCCTTTCACCCCTCATTATCATCATCATTTCATCTTTCATACCCCCAGGACTAACAACCCTGGGGGATAAAAATCGGATCCAGCTTAATGCTGGTCCCCCCAAAGAAGTGTTCGCAAGCACCTGCCACCGTGATATTAAATGAAAAACTGAGCCACGGTAATTGCAGGTTGCTTGCCCTGCATGGTCCTAGTTGGCCGAAACAAAAATAATAATAATAATAATTATATATAATATATATACATATATATATATATATATATATATATATATATATATATATATATATATATATATATATATATATATATATATATATATACACACATATATATATATATACCTGTGTTTTTAATTGTTACCTTAAATTTCATAGATAGCAAATGCATAAAAATGATGAGTATATTTAAAGTTGAAATTCACATACTAAAATTATGTATAATAATTTCTTCAACAATTTACATATATCCTTGTTTTATTAGTATGCTTGTGTAGAAAATATAATGTGATTATAATTTCAAGAACAAGAGAAAACTTAAAAAATCTAAACAACGATCCTTTTCCTGTTATGACTAAATGATGTCTGAGCTGACAGTGCACAGTGTGTGAGCGCGCTGAGCCAAAGTGCCATTTGCAGATGTCATCTCAGAGATCCTGTCCGACCTGTAGGTCATACCATCCATCAATCATACCCATATGATCCAACATGGCACAGTGATGTGTCATATCTAAATGCCCTCTGAGCACAAAGGGTTCAGACTTCTTTACACTATTCATGTTAAATCAAAAAGTTTAGTCATTTTTGAGAAAATTTTGAAAATGATATTGAGATGTAGTATACTCAAAAAGAAAAATATTTGTTTCAAACTTGCAGGACCTTCAGTTTCTTCAGATTGATAGGGAAATATCAATTTTGGAGAAACACTGAACTGTTTAGGTTCTAGCATTGACCATGGACTAAAGAACATTTTACAATCTATCAATTTTTAGGTATCAAGGACCCACAAAACATGGATTCTGATTACAGAACGTGATAGAGGAAATAATTTACTTTATATAAGTATGAGATTTATCTAATTTTTTATTACTGAGCTCTGGCAATAAGAGTTTCTCCATTGAAAAATCACTAATTTCCAGTGCATGATTACAATACTTTCTCTTCTTATGAAGTGAGAAGAAAAACTAAAAAGTTACCTTCTAAATCGAGATATATTTTGCCAATTCTGAAAGTTTGCAGCTTTACTAATAAAACTTATGGAAATCAAGTACTGCTAAGTTTAGTCTATATGAAATAAAAGAACACTTACCCATACATGAAATTAACAGTTTAATTACATCCACATGATCTGAAAACCATGTTGTACCAGAGAAAGGAGATTGCATTGCTTCAAAGATGTTTCCTTCATACTGATCATAAACAGCTTTCAGAAGAGAAGATGGAAGAGGGCCATGGCAACTTGCTTTCGACAGAAGTGGAAAAAGCACCTTTGGAGAACCAATAAGGAGATTGTTTTGTTCTACTAAAGTTCTTAATTCCATCACATATGATGACTGATGTTGCAGAATAACACAAGCCAACTTCAGACCTCGCTCACAGACACACTCTCGGAATAGTCCTGCAACAATAAAGAATTTAAAAATTTCTCAAAAATTTGAAATTATTGTCTACATTACAGAAAATAAATATAAAGGAATTTAGAAAATACTGATAATTCTTCTCAGGTCAAGAAATAGAAGTCATTAAACAGCAAAGAAAATTCCGTTAAATTTTAAGCCCTTTTTATTCATTCAAGTTTGATTTAAAGATACTAAACTTTATAGACAAAAGGTATCATCCTTCAGAGCTGAAATTCTCTAAATTTCAAACCATAAGTAATAATTATTGTTTAGAATTTCCATACATATGTATCACAGACATCAGAATCAACTTACCAGAAGGGACTTGATGCACACAATGTGGAAATTGTTGGAGATAATGTTGGTAAGAATCCGCTACCTCCCATGCTGCTAATCTTGTGTCATGTTCTTCTTGCAGAAGTTCAACAAGTTTATTTCCCACAGAAACTACCTGCTCTGATGGAAGGCAATCCACATTCCGCAGCAGGTAACATATTAACTCTTTCCATGGTTGTGTGGTCATTTTCTGAATCAATTTCGGCATTAAACTACACATTTCTGGTCCTGTCAGTGCTGATATTTTAACCGCTCTGAGAAGCATGTTTGTGTTTGTTGGCGCTTGCTTTGAGCTCTCAAGATAATGCAAAATATTTCTCAAAAGTTTGTCTTTTAAAAGAATGCTGGAATTCTTAGCAACAGCAAGACTAGTAACTATAGTGCATTGTTCTAAAAAGCTTAACATGAAACTTGTCACAAGACTATCTGTAATTTGCTTCTTTCTATGCAAGGGTGAAAAGTAACATAATAACACTGGGTGTCTCAATATTAAATTAACACATTTTATATTGAATTTCTCAGATTCTGAAGATTCATATTGCGAAAGGGTTTCTTGCAGGGCATGAAACAGTGCTATCAACACATCCAATCCTAAAGAAGTCACAGTTTCAGTAAGCTGCTGACTTTCTGCCAACTGAACAATATAAAAAATCACAATTCTCAACAACTGTAGGATTCTAATAGGGTTGGAGCAATCTTCTAATTCTGGAATATTCTTGCTTTGGCCCAAAAGTGCATGGCTCAACGAAATTTCCAACGAACAAGTCCCTAATGACAAAAGGGTAACAAATAATTAGTTTAACATTGAGTTTGATTAGTCGAATCACATAAACTACCATATTTACTTGGCTGTCCAGGTGACGCCGCGTCCATGGCGAATGGCGACCGAAACATCGGCACCTTTGCCTTGGACGCGGCGTCACCCGGACAGCCTAGTAAATCCTGACTCTGGCCGTGGAAGCCTACGCTCTCACATAAACTACCGTAATATTTTTTTCCTAATGATGCATAAATAGAACAAATACTTTTTATTATTATAATTATAATAATAATAATAATAATAATAATAATAATTATTATTATTAGTTTACAAATATTACGCAAGCTAAATTTAAATATATATTGAAACTAACTTTTGAATGGTACACATTTTAAACGTAACTCTTAATAATCATAAATATTTCAGTAAAAATATTAAAAAATAGCACATTTAAACTATTAAAAAGTAATTACTGACTGAATAATTATATCATAAGAACAAGAAACAAATAGGAAGGCAACACTATTACTTACCAAAGGGCTTTGTTAATGCAAGTGGTGTTTCTGTACTCCAACTATTAATATAATCCATCACAGCATCTGGTAAACCAGACCAGTTCTTTACTATGGATAGGAAGGGTCGAGGGTCAGATTGCAAGTGCAAAAGGTGCACCAAAACAGAAGACAAGTACTTCACCACACAAGCATCTAAATTTTCCTTTAACTTCACAGAGTCTATATACATCAGCATAGGACTCAATGCAATAGTGCCAGCAAAGTCATGAATACGAATTTTTTTGTTATTTTTTCCTTCAGATTCTTCCACATTCTTCTTAAAATCTTGCAAATATGACTTCTCAATATTTGCTATTTCCAATAATTCTGAAATAAATCATACAATAAATATGTAACTCAGTAATCTATTAATTGTAGATTAAATGAATGTTAAGGGACTCATAAATGCTCAGAATACACAACGATTTTACCCATCTGATTTTACAAGTATCGTGTTTAAGCATAATGTGAAGTTTTGGGTTTGATTTTACTACACCTTATCTATCCCATGATCTCTGACTGCAGAGAATGTACTTGGACCAAGCACAAATCTTCCATTTATGCACATGAACATTTAGTGTATCCTAAGGCAAATCTGATGCTCATGGATTTTGTTTGGGTTAGTTTGAACTGAGGCCACTTACACATTGATCTGCTCGGAATGGCACCGGCATATGCTCTATGGAAGTGTAGGTTCCTTTAGTAGCCCTTCTACTTTTAGGTATTTTCTTTCTTACACTATTGTTACTTGTAGTATACAGTATCCATATTTTTTTAATGTTGGGATGACCTTTTGGTTTTCATGCCAGGCTATGCATCTCTGGCTGCAATAACTTAAGGTAATTTTGTTGGCTTTCTTGTGATACTACTGCTCATTTGTATCATCCTACCCAGTGAGAGCACCAACCTTCTAAAATGTCATGCTGAAGTAGTTTTGAGCCCATCTCAATCAAGAACTTAAATAAAATGTTCAAAGTAATCCATTTCACTGTTTTTCAATTAGGGGAGTAATTTCCTTAATAGCTCTGTCCCAGCATAGTGAAGTTGGCCTAAATAACCTGGTAAGCGTAAGTTACCAGGCAAAATCTATGGGAAGGAACAAGGTTTTAGGGTCTGGGAATGTCCTCTTGCACAATGCACAATCTTTTTTTTCATTTTAAAGTAATGTACAAGCAACAGTATATATCTGATACAGCCTGATTCAGCGCTAATGTAAATGATTATTTAATATATCACCATAACATTTTATCACAAATTATCAAAAAGAGTTTGAAGTCCAAGGTCTTACACATTAATGAAGCAATAAGTCATTTTGATGGAATGAAGACTAGGTCCCATTGCTAAGTTCTTGGCAAGAACATTCCAAGAATCAACAATTCAGTTGCACAGAAAATTTTAGTTTTGTATGGAAAAAGCAAACCTATGAGAAATGAGAATATGATTTTAAGGTTTTAAAACGCATCATATTTGAGTTATGCATGATAGTAGTGTGTTGTAGTGTGCTGCATTTGCACACTATATATTTAATTTAGTATATTTATAACACACATTATACATACATTTTTGCCATCTCTCCTCCTTCTCCGAATAAACTTTAACTACACCACATCTGACACTCCTCTGAGTGCACAATTAGCTTAAAAAGATATACAAAGTTTTCTCTCCATAAATTAATATATTAATTGTTACAAGAATGTGTAGTGAAATTTATAGTTATGTTCCACGGCATTTTTATACCTTGAAATAAATGCTCAGCCTGGTCCAATTGTGTATTCCTTATTTTTCCTATTTCAGTAGACGAGAACATCATTTCTTGAACTCTTAATGCTTGTTCATGGTAAGGCACAGGATTTGTTGCAACACTGACCAAAACATTCTGGAGGAATGAAATGACAATTGGGCGTTGGGAAGGCTGAACTGCTTGACAATTTTGAAGCCATATTCCCATTTCACCAATCATATCGGCTGCAGCTGGTTCTAGAACTTGACATTTTACAAGTAAGGCCCCTAAAGTTTGCTGAGCTTCTGCAGCTAACATGTCATTATTGCAACTTGCTCTTAAAAGAATTGACATAGCTGCAATGAATCCACTCTGAAACATAAAATTAGCATTTTTTATTGGTTTGTGCAATTGGCAAATAGTATAAATAATTTTTACTGTTTTCCACTATATTTTAAAACCATTTTTTGAAACATAAACTACTGAAAAACTAAATACCTCTTGAGGTTCTAGAACTGCTGTGTCTAGTTGAGCCAAAAGTTTCAAAATTTTCAATTGCAATGGAAGCATGTTTTCATTATTGTCATCCATATCAAGGGTGGAAGACAACATCTTTGTAAGTGTGCCATGATCATCACCATGATCATCACCTGCATCAAGTAAAAGGGGAAAGTGTTTCTGATATAAAAACATCAGATCTACTAATGCCATCATTTGGTCAGTTGGACTTGGTACTTGAACGTTGGGTGGACTTTTCTCTGGAATGGAATTTTTCAATGCCTTTCTCCAAGACTTTATAAGACCAACAACATTTGGAATAATCTGTGAACAAAAAAGAGAATATCTTGTTAAGTAAATAACTGGCGTACCTGTGCAAAAACTCTTGCATGTTAAATCCCACCCTCTTTCCTATCCTTCCATTTCCGTATCAAAGGGAAAAGTTGTGAAAGAAATGTGTTTATTTATTAAGTTATAAGTTTTATGTGTTTATTTATAAGTTATTTAAAAAATGTTTAAAGGTAATTTCCAATGTACTTACAAAATATCAAATGAAAATAAAAAAAGTATGCAACTGATGTTTGAAACAAATTTACAATAAAGGTTTATTTAGTATTATAGACAAGTGGTTTTGGAACAATTCACAACACTTCCTTAAAAACATTTAAAGTAATTATACAATCTTCCCTGACAGCTTTTTGCTTTCCTTGAGAATCACAAAAACATTGTAAAAGCTTTTTACTCTTGAGAAAGCTACGTAAATTTGTCCATGCAAAAATGCAGGATGAAGCCAGTGCAACCCTACTCATTACAATATTATTTAACTTTATTACCAAACGGAGAGGAACACTCATGCCTTTAATTGCATATAATAACAAGTAATTAGTTTAATTTCACATACAGTTGCAGATTCTGCATATCTCTGAACAGTGGGGTAGTATTATACAGTAGGACACCTCAAAGCTGGCCAACTATCAGTCACGTGTCTTGCTGCAGGCCCCATTGTGAACTGAGCTTGCTCGCACATAGTTATCACTCAAGATATCTCAGTTACAGGAAATCCTAGCATCAGCCAAATGCGCATCTGCACGAGCGAATTTTTGCAGAAGCCCCCCGAACATTGTGATTACCTGTACCATCTTGTCCAGAGGCTCACAACAACAATCTGACTGAGTGTAATAACTCGCCCAGAAGCTATCACGCAGAGATATTTTGCGTATCAACTTATCTAGAGCAGTCGAAGATTTAATTTTTGTGCCTACCTATCATTTGATAATGGTGGATACTGTGCATCTTTTACACAGCGTAAGAGAGGTAAACAACTAATATGTAATGAAAAAATTAAAGTTTTAAGGGTATGTTCTCATGCGGTGACAGATTGCCAAACAGAATTTGGGTCTTGATCCGCTTCTTAGCGAAAAAGCAATGAAGTAGGAATGTTGATTGTGAAGTGGGATGCATGTGTCACTGCTGGAAATCAGAGCCAAATTCTTATCGCAATTTTGCTGGTGTTGTCGCTGATGCCTCTGACAGTTTGTGAACATGTGCGCCATTAAAGGAGAAGCCTGAAGCAATTTGCCATTAAATGTTAATGGAACAATTGGAACGTCATTTATTCCTCGACACGCAATGATGGTAGTAAAGTAATGTCCTGGTATACTCATTTAGGACAAAAACTTGACTTGACCCCTTTATGTGCGCACACGCCAATTGATATACAAGGTGAGAAGTTGTGAATGAATGCTGTGTTCCTTTGTTTACATCAGAATCATTATAAGGCAGAACAAAGATGAAAGTATCTCCCAAATTAAAGGATCATTCCGGTAAGGACTACCAGGCCAGATAGCAGCACAAGTGAGAATTGTAACTCTTAGGAATCATGAATGCTACAAAAACTAAGAAATTTAATGTAGACATAATTTTAGAGTAAAATGAACAATGTGAGCATGGGTACTTACCAAAATTTTGGATTTAAAAAATTGGATGGGGAACACACACACACGCACACACACACAACCAAAACATGTCTACAAGCACATGTGCTTAAATTACAAAATCTTCCTACACGTATGTGATCTGGTGATTCCCAAGTTACATGGGCTTACCTTTTTAACGTAGAGCTGAAATTCTAAAGCTTGTTGTTCAGGGAGAGCTGTCAGACTTACACCAACAGCATTCAACAAGGCTTGCAGAAACATCGTTGTTTTATGGCGAACAACAGGGTGTTCATGCAGTAAGCCTGGTGACAAAGGAATCACTACATGTCGAGAAGCAGCTAACTTTTTTGCACATTCAAGAGCAGCCTGAGGTTCCAAGGAGGTTAGATCATTTAACTTTAGAGCAGAAAGTATCTGGAAAAAAAAGAAAAGAAAAAAACTCTTTAGAGGAAAAGAACATATAAACTAACTTATTGATAATGATACATAATATGCAACACCAGCTGTAAATTGGGGTGCGGGTATTATTTGCATCAAGGTGTGTGTACATGTGTGTGTGTACATTTATGTGTGTACATTTTCTGCCTGGATACTATGATAATACCGTGAACTTGAAATTGGATCTTAAAATGCGAAAGAAAAGTTGAGTGTGACAGAAGAACAAATTGGTATCAACGCAACTGGAATGAAGTATGATCTGGATGAAAGTTGCATTCATGATTGATATACGAACAAAATGCAACTTGAAGAAACTTATGTAAATCGGATGAACAGTCGCAGGCGTCAGGTGGCGACGCGTGTTTTAAAATTATATTAAATATAACGTCGCTGCGAAAGATGCCAGGAATCATGCTGTTTATCTCTACCTGCAAGCGCTTTGGGGGCATCGGAGACGCAGAGGTATCCAGCCCTATTGTCTCCACACAACCCCCACCTGGCCGCATCCAGGAACTCATGGGAAAATACGGACGACGACGTCTTTAAGCGCTGCATCGCCGTCGCACCCTTCGGCAAGACTCGGGCGTCCGTCAACGGCGCCGCGTTTGGCCGAAGAAACCGCGCGACGTGCGCCCGCCAATCGCGGAAAATAAAGTGGACGAGGCAGCTCAAAGACGCTAGATGCACGGCCGCATCGCCACAACACAGGCCGCCTGCAGGCGCGCAGGTGCCCGACCGCCGACCTCACCACGCCACACGCCTGGGCGCGGGGCCGCCGCTCTCGCGGGCAGGGGCAAGGCCGCCCGGTAGCCGATGATGAACTCTGGCCCGAACGGATAAGATTAGATATACGGTAGCTCTAAGTATTAATTTTAGCTTCAGGAGTCACCTCGTTCGAGAAAGAACAATAAAACCACATTTTAAAAAAGAAACAATGTGTTTACATGTAGTGGGAGCATTAGAGTTAGCCCTATCATGCATGCCTCCCTCTAGGAAGTCTGCAGACTGAGCAGCCGGGGCAACGCGGGATCAGACGTAATCAGGTGAGTCGTGTCAGCCATGTGAAGGGTCTGGTTACAATATACATACATTTAACTTTAGTGTCTACAAACTGAAGTGCGTAGAACCTCCATTAATTCTGTATTAGTTGCCCACCTGTTGTTACCAACTGGTCATACACAAACTTTTGTATTACATAGGTCTAAGGTTGTATTATTTTTTCTTCTGAGTTTTATGTTGATTTGATTTTGTTTTGTTGGTAGGTTTAAAATCACAATAAGAGCAGTACAATTGAAAACATGCAACAAACATACCAATAGATGTAATTAATATAACAATATTGTATAGACAAAAAGAAAGGTGAACGTGTATAACTGCAAAGATCTTTCAATAGATATTCACAAATAATTAAATATTCCACTGAAAAATAACTTTCCATAAACCAATTTTACTTTCTGTTGAATACATTCTCAGCAATAAGTTAACATTCTATAAATGACCGACAAAGATTATCCAAGTCAAATAGGGCAAAATGCCCTCAATAAAAAATTTAAAAAAATTGAAATAGCCAATAAGAATTATTCAACAGAGTAAAACAATGCATTCCCCATTATCAGAAAGATCTTACCCTTCACAAAGTGTCATACAAAAATGCTATTTAATTTTTTTTACTTTGATCCCACTTTCAAATACATTAATTCTTTTGACAGTTGACCCAAGGTGCTTTAAGTATACCGATATTGTATAGTGTGACTAATTGCTATCTACATTACTCCTTTTGACATTCACAAAAGTGGTCTGAGAAACTGTAAGCACCTTCGAAGGAGAGAAACCAGTCAGACCACCCCTACACCCAGTCACCTGTGAGCTAACTACTTTTAATACTTTCACTTGATGCTAATGATGTACTACCAATAAATCTAGAACGACTCTGAAAAACAAACTGACAACCTTAGGAAATAATCAGACCTTCTACCTCAATTATTTCGCATTTAACATCTTTCAAGAGATGACTACATCAATGCCTTCTGTTAATATCATTTTAAAGTCAAAGATCCAAAATTGCACAGCAGAACAGAATGGAAAAAGACCAAGGTTTAGAGCAACTTCTCGAGGAAAATATCTTTTTTGAATATTTGGAGGCTTAGCATCTTCTGGACTTTAATTAATAAAAATAATACAAAAACTTGTAATTGCAATCTCACCATCAGGAATCCACAATTTAACCCATGCAAGAAATTAAGGTTGACAACGTACCTGAGTCACAAAACTAACTGCCATTGTCCAAGGTTTGGTAGCACGAGGTTCTAACACAGGTACCACACGGCTGTAAGATATCGGAGAGAGTTCAGGACGCACACTAGCAATCTTCACTACAAGATCAGTAAGCAAGTTGTTCTCCCAAGGCCGGTCCAATTCCTGAAAGATTCAATTATTATTTGCCTTTCCTTCTGTCAAAATGTGAATGAATAAACTACAGAAGAAACAACTATTAAATTACGATACAATTATTGTATTGGAAATTAAAAAGGTGTTTATAAATATCAAGTAGCTACAATTATGGTTAATTCAAAAACATTACTTAATCAATAAAAAATTCCCTTGAACAGTAACAAACGTTTTCCAATAGAAAATTAATGAATTTAAAAAAATGCTATTAGTAAATCCATAAATTTAATAGTAATAAATATAGAAGTAATAATTTTCAGTTGTCATTTACACCAATCAAATATTAGTTACTTATTCTTTGCAGCTATGTAAACCACCATTTATCACATTGAAGCTGACTAATACTTTTATTTCTCAACTATTAAAATTTACATAATTCACAATGGATCAATTAGATTATGTCTCTTATGACAACAATCTTATGCAAAAATAATATATTCGTGAAATAACGTAGAAAATAAAAGATGCTTCCAGTTCGGGCATGAGTGAAATTTTGACATTTTTATTTTCACTTTTTTAACATTGTAATAATGGATAAAATAATGTATGGCACTCAAGAGTACATAAATTTTAATCAGTCAAGAAATTTAGCCCCCTTGGATCTTTTTGCCATCTCAGGAAACAAACTTTTTCATTGTGAATAAAATCTTCTTTTACTTTCTTGTGATACAAATCACAATGCAGGAAATAATTATAACTGTTACTTGTAGGAAACAGCCAATTGGAAAGCTCTGATGACAAGTTTGTTGAATACTAGCTAAAGTAAACCAGGTTCTCATTATTCACCAAAATCACCCAACAGACAGGAGCATCTCCTTTTTGAAGCCTCTGCTTCTTTAAAAACCATGAACTTGAAATTCAACAAAAGTTTCTTGGGATAGAAAGACAATGGAAAAATTGAAGTGCCAACTGATTAGGCTTAATCTGCAAAGGTGAGATGTCCTATTTTTTCAATGAGATATTTGGCAAAAATCTTGTTTTATATTCAGATAATTATATTAATCTGACAAAAACAATATCGTGAGCACAGATCACTAGATTGTATATTTTTATGACAATTGTGAAATAGTACTTTGAACTTTAAGTCATTTAAAATACAATTTAAAACATAGTATTTTTATTTGTAATGCAATCTAAAATTAGAAGTTATTGTCAAGCAAAAGGCTTAAGACAAATTAATAGATAAATAATTAACATTGAATGGCATGTGACAATTAAGCAATTCTTATTATACACTAACCTTCAAAATATTTGCAACCATAACATTCATCCTGGATTTTATTCCTAATGCACGATCGTGGAAGACAACACCGTACCGATAAGAAGTGCACAGAACCAAGAAAAGAGCATGGACTGCTTCAGCCACAGCTTCCTGTTGCTGCAGATCTACCTACAGAACAAAATCATAGGACCATAAATCACTTCCAATATAAACTACAACTCAGAAACTAAAACTTTTATGGCAAATATTTTCTTGCTTTGTGAAAGAATGGAATAGTCTCCAAAGGATATCAACTTGAGAGGGAGAGAGGAGAGGAGGAGAGAGAGAGAGAGGAGAGAGAGAGAGAGGAGAGAGAGAGAGGAGAGAGAGAGAGAGAGAGGAGAGAGAGAGAGAGGAGAGAGAGAGGAGGAGAGAGAGGAGAGAGAGAGAGAGAGAGGAGAGAGAGAGAGGAGAGAGAGAGAGGAGAGAGAGAGAGAGGAGAGAGAGGAGAGAGAGAGGAGAGAGAGGAGAGAGAGGAGAGAGAGAGGAGAGAGAGAGAGGAGAGAGAGAGAGAGGAGAGAGAGGAGAGAGAGAGGAGGAGAGAGAGGAGAGAGAGGAGAGAGAGAGGAGAGAGAGAGGAGAGAGAGGAGAGAGAGAGGAGAGAGAGGAGAGGAGAGAGAGGAGAGAGAGGAGAGAGAGAGGAGAGAGAGAGGAGAGAGAGAGGAGAGAGAGAGGAGAGAGAGAGGAGAGAGAGGAGAGAGAGAGGAGAGAGAGGAGAGAGAGAGGAGAGAGAGAGGAGAGAGGAGGGAGGGAGAGAGGGAGAGAGAGAGGAGAGAGGGAGAGAGGAGGGAGGGAGAGAGAGAGACAGAGAGAGAGTGTATAGAGAGGGAAAGATGGAGGTAAGGGAAGTGAATAAGAGAGGCTGAAGTTTTCTTGGTTCTAAAATTACATTTAAAAATATCTGTTGCTTCATGCAATTTGTACACCACTTAGGCATTTGTGAAAATATCATGCCTGAAAATCCTAAGAGCAAGGGATAAATTTTTGCAAATAAAATTTGTTGCTCGAATTTGGTAAATTTTGTTAAAAATATCTCTTGTTTCAACATTTGAAGGTATGCATATTTTCATATTTACAACTAAAGCCTTGGAAATTAACTTCTCTGCTCTTTTCTTAATAACAACTCTTTATGAATAAAAAAACTGACAAATATTGCACACTTATTGTTTATAAAATTATCATGTTCACCAAAACTTTTTATCTTATACAAATTTCACTTCAAAAAAACTATAATAATCAATTTCCTTTGTTTAGAAACAATCTTTCAGATAATAACAAGAGAAGTTTACAATACATGTCTGCTTAGAAGCTCTGACATAGTAAGCTGGGCTAACACTAGTGCTTATAATTTTATTTATTTATCTTACGCCAATTGCACAGGGCCTATTATACAGCAAATGCAGTCCTATACATCACAATGTCACCACAACAGTAAAACAGATTTCAGAGCGGGAAAAGAAAAAAAAAAAAAAGAAAGAAAGAAGAGAGAGAGAGAGGGAGAGGGAGAGGGGGGGGAGAGAGAGAGAGAGAGAGAGAGAGGGAGAGAGAGAGGGAGAGAGAGAGGGAGAGAGAGAGGGAGAGAGAGAGGGAGAGAGAGAGGGAGAGAGAGAGGGAGAGAGAGAGAGAGAGAGAGAGAGAGAGAGAGGGGGGGGGGTTAGTCCCTACAGGGGTATGTCCAGTTTCTCAATTCAATCCACTACAGTCTGAGTCAGACAGGAAATCTGCTAAATCCCTACAATAGACTATGTGTTCACAAATCTCCACTTTGAGGTCTGGAGGGCATCACACTCATAGTCTGGAGACGGTACCACACCCCATTTGAATAAAGAAGCCACGCAGCTTCCAGTTCATACGCAGTTTGCTGTCGTCCATATATTGCAAAGCATATCAAAGTCAGAAGGTTTTGGCATCTGTTGAGAAAATTATGGATTGTAGAGGGTGTGTTAGCAATCCAGTATTTCACCCATTCTGCTTGGATTTGGAAATTGCTTTTGTTTAAGAATGCTGCTGTTTGAATCGATGCTTTCAGTTATTTCAGTTTATTGAGCGTGGCATCTTGGATGAAATTGTGCATAGGAAGGGAAATCTTTCTGAATTCTTTCTGAAGGGCTCTCTTGTCTCCTTAGGTCAGGGGGAAGAATGTGGCTCTAAGTGGGAAGCTAGTAAACCAGAGTTGACCTAATACATCGAGTTATGGTGCGCATAGAGTAATTTAGTTGGGGCTACATGGACATGTAGGCTGTTCAATCATACGGCAGCCCATACTCCACTGCACTGTACAGAAGTCCGAGAGCTGTAGTATTAAGTACTGAAGTAGCAGCCCCCCAAATTGACCCACACTGCTTCAGCAAAATATTGTTTCTAGTACGAGTTTTAGCAGATGTGTTTATCAAGCGAGCTCTATAAGTTAAGATGCAGTCAAGGGTTATGCCCAAACATTTTGGTGTCTTATTGTAGTTCAGCAGGGAGCAATTGAAATAAATTTTGTTTCTGATTGGCCATTTTATTACATTGGTGGTAGCTAGAACATTCCTTCTTCTTTGTACTTGGGGGCAGTGTCCATTTGTGATAGTATTCCCAGAGTAAGCCTAGGTAGTAAGTATTTCCTCAGATTTCTCAAAGGATGAATGTTGGGTGGCAATCACTAAGTCATCAGCATAGGCAAATTTATATGACGTAGTGGGTGGCAAATTCAAAACCATAACTGACATAAACAAATTAAAAAGAATTGGTGCGATGTCTGAGCCTTGCGGAACGCCATCTTTCAGCTTCTTTGTCTTGCTTATGTTACTTCCGTTTATAACTGTGATTGTTCTATTACTCAGGATGTTATTAATGAGTTCATAAAGGCGCCTATCAGAGAAAATTTTCTGAAACAATTTACACATTAGTCCTTCTCTCCATACTGTACCGTAGGCTGCCGTAAGTTCTGTAAATACAGCAGCGCTCTTAGGCATTTTTGAAAGCCAGCCTCTCTGGTTGTAGTAGTAGTAGTAGTAGTAGTATTAGTAAGTAGTAGTACTAGTAGTAGTAGTACTAGTACTAGTAGTACTAGTACTACTAGTACTAGTACTACTAGTATTAGTACTAGTACTAGTACTAGTACTACTAGTAGTAGTACTAGTACTACTAGTAGTAGTACTAGTACTAGTAGTACTAGTACTAGTAGTACTAGTACTAGTAGTACTAGTACTAGTAGTACTAGTACTAGTACTAGTAGTACTAGTAGTACTAGTACTAGTACTAGTAGTACTAGTACTACTAGTAGTAGTACTAGTATTAGTAGTAGTAGTATTAGTATTAGTAGCAGTAGCAGTATTAGTAGCAGTAGCAGTATTAGTAGCAGTAGCAGTATTAGTAGCAGTAGCAGTAGTAGTAGCAGCAGTAGCAGTAGCAGTAGCAGTAGTAGTAGTAGTAGTAGTAGTAGTAGTAGTAGTAGTAGTAGTAGTAGTAGTAGTAGTAGGAGCAGCAGCAGCAGGAGCAGCAGCAGATGTAGTTAGACTGAGCAACTGATCGACTCAGCTTCTTCCAGGTCTGAATCCTTATTTTGTTGCTCGATTTATTAAGGAGCAGTCTTTCTAAAAGTTGCTTATAATGAGTGATGTTAATTACCAACTAAGTAGTGCATATTGAAATTGTCTCAAAAATGGTGTACTCCTTGCCGCATCAAAAGAATAGTTTCACTCATTCAACTCTTCTACAAATATTGAATTTTAGTCTCCCTGACCATAACTTCTTGGCTGTGCAGGTGACACTGCGTCGTTGACTGAGAGGTCTGTCATGTGACAAGTTTCCTCAGGGTAATGGCAGCGATGGCTCTAGTTGTTTCGTTAAAATAAAAATAAAAGTTTTTAGCGGCTTTCGCCTTTTGGCGCTCATCCGCTGTGGTCTTGAGGCCATGCTCCGCCCGCGGCCTCTCTTCTGCGAAGAAATGGTGTTGGTTGGGTTGCGTCGCCGTTAGGCGGCAGGCGCGGTACAACGTAGCGCACGGTGCGGTCTCGCTGAAGAAAGAAATTGAGAGGGATTTTTTTTATTCTAAAGGAGATGAGTGGAAGAGGAAGAGTTGAAGATAGTTTTGTATTAATGACACGGCTACTCCGCAATTTGTTTTTTTATTTATGGTGGTCGTAGGTCGGTGGGCATGCGTTTTATACTTGTAGGGGATTTTTTTTACAGAAATATTATTTGGGAAAAGGTATTTGCTGAAGAAGGGGTCAGGGGAGGAATCTGTAAATACGTGTTCTAGTTCTTTCTTTGCTTGGTCGTAAATATGTCGTTTTATTCGAATCAGTTTTTGTTTGCTCGCATCATGCAGTAGGCAGTACCAAGTTCTAGTCGGTAGGAGGTGCGTACGAAACGTTTTTCAGCTGTTCTAGCTCGTTTATGTAAGATTTTGCTGCGGTGGCCCAGGCGCTGCAGATGCAGGCCGAGTACAGTATTTTCTTAGTCTTGTCTCGTAGCGCCATCGTTCGCACTAGTAGCGCGAGCCGCTCCATTCTTATGTCCGTCTTTGTCGCGCTGCTCTGCCCAAGTCAGCTTTTCGTCTAGTGTGACGCCGAGGTATGCTATGCGGGCACGCCACGGTATTCTGTTCTCATTGATTTCTATCGGGAGGTGCTATTCTTCCCGACTCCATAAAAGGCAATCACTTGGCATTTAATGTTAGCCCATTAATCGTATACCAGGTTGCTAGTCCGTTTGCGGCGCTGTGAAGGCGTCTTACGGCTGTTGTACGTATCTGCGCTCTTGCTGTGAAAGCTCTGTCGTCTGCGAAGAGGTATTCCATCGCATCTGGAAGAGTAGGGAGGGCGTAGAGGAAGAGAGCGAAGAGCAGGGGAGAGAACCACTCCTTGCGGGAGCCAAACTGAGAATTTCGATAATGACGAATTTGGAAGGTCCTGTTTGTTAAATAGCTAGTCAGAGGACATACATTTTGGAAGAGGTTTCCGGGATTTGGCGAGGAGGCACTGATTTACTTTGTCGAAAGCTGCAGTCAAGTCGAAAAACATAGCGGAAAGTGTGTGATAAATTGCTAAAATTACTATGCTGCTTCCATAGCTAAGAGGAAAACTTGTAGTGCGGAAGAGGGGCCTTTTATAAAGCCAAATTGAGTGATGCGATTTTGAGAAGATGCGTCAAGGTGATATTGTATTTTTGGTGGTGGTAGTAGTAGTAGTTCGAATATTTTGGCTGTCGTGGTATTAGACTAACGGGCCTCTGGGCATAACGCAGTCTTGCGTTTATAATTTGGAGTAGTGCTCTAATTGCGCTGCGCAGGTGGTGTTTTAGCATCTCAGCGATGATTTTTTCAGGTCCGCTCGCTTTCTTGGTGTTTAGTGTTTTTGATTTCCTCGATTTCGTCTTTGGTGGATTCAGAAGTAATTTCAAGTCTATCAAGATCTACCGTTGTCACGTTATAGTCTTGTTTCGAATGGTCAAGTTTCGTTAGCTGGGACGTAGTTTCCGTTTTCTGTATCTTTTTGTCGGGGTCAGTGTGAATTTTTTGTATATTGTTTCTGCGAAAATTTCCGTCTTTCTGGTCGGGTCGTGTTTCTACTTTTGCAATTGAGTCACATAGGGCGGTTAGTGGCGCTTTTGCAGTTCGTAATGCCTTTTGTACCGTCAGAGCGGTCTTTTATGTCGGCGTTTTTTATGAACCCCCATTCGTCTACTGTGTTCTTTTAGTAATCTTTACACTGCTCGTCTCGTGCGTTGAGTTGTAGAATTTTTTGCTCGTCTTCTTCCTTGAATTAACAAGATTATCGTCCGAGTAACAGAGCTTTACGAACTCCAGAGAGCGATGCTATTTAGTCGTTTAGTGGTCATTTAAAAAAAAGAAAGATACTACTTGTATTGCAGGCATTAGTTTTGTTAATGTGTCGCCTAGGGATTTCATAATCTGGGCTGCTGTTTTGATACACTGAACGATTTTAAATAGATTTAATTGCTTAAGTAGTTCGAACAGTTCTTTTGGATCGGAGAAAGCGCCTGCGCATTGGCCACCGGTGGTGCTTTGCTGCTGTGCGGGTCACTTGCCGCAGGCGAACATGTCAGTGGGAGCTCTTGCTTGTCGCAGATTCGGAAATGCGTATTGAGAAGTAGGGCGTCAGCTGCTTCGCGTGGTTCCTTGAGATTTTGGAGTTGTAACTGTCTGTTTTGTACTATTTGGACATTGACTTGACATCCTCTGTAATTAGCTGGGTGCTCTCCATCGCAGTTCGCGCACTTTGGTTTAGTCAAGGTGTCGGCTAAAGTCGGCGGTGCAGTCAGAAGTGGCGTGTTCTCCGGCTCGTCCCATGCAGCGTGAAGGGCGGCCGCATCCGTTTGTGGTGTGCCCCAGGATCAAGCATCGAGTGCACTGGGGAGTGCGGTCTTTGTCGCGCGGTTCTTCGATATATTCTGAGTTGCATCAGATAGCGGATGGCTCTGAGCTCTGCTATTTGTTTGTAGTTGATTTCTATGGAGTACATTGCTAAAGGTTCTAGTTTGTCGGGTCCGGTTTTTCTTTTTAGTTCGCCTAGGCGATGAACGGTGATGTTGCGCTGTCTGCGTTCGTTGATGATTTCCTCGCGAGGCATGTTCTTGTCTAGTCCTCTTATGAGCCCGTGGCGTCTTTCAGTCGTTGCTCTGTGGAAGTGGTAGACGCATTCGGCTTCTGTTCATGAGTAGTTGTATTTCCTTGTGTCCTTCAATGCAGCTGAGTCTTATGATCAGTTCGGTGCGTGTCAGCTGTGCTCTAATTTGGTTGTCACCTTTGTCTCTTACGTATTGTTGGAAGTCGGTCAGATGGTTCATCGCTTTGTCTACAAAGAATGCACCGATATTTCCGGTTTTTGAGCGCTGAGCGCTGGGCGTTTGCAGCGGAGTGACGGCATGAGTCGTTTGTTGATGTGTAAATTTCTGTCTAGTTTGTTTTCAGTGCAATTTCTATTGCCTTTTCTACTTCGAGGCCCGTGAAGCGGTTTTGTGTTGATACTGGTCTTCTGGAGTCTGTTTTGGGCGAAAAAATGAGGCAATTGTGATCAAGCCGTCTTCGTCTGTTTTTCTTTGCCGTTAGTCGATTTTGTTCTTTTTTATATTCGGTCGATTTCCTTCGTGTCGGCGCACTGGGTGACGCGAGAATGCGTGGGCGGGCAACGCCGGTGCGAATTTTGAGGCGAGAGCCGTAAGCTGGCGCAGCTAAGTGTTGCGCGCTGGGCGGAGGGGGCGAGCTGCTGCAAACTCTCGGCGCGCGAGCGGAGGGAGCGGGTAGTGCTGAGACCTGACGCCCACGCAGCGATGCTGCGCCTCCCGGGTATTTGTACCGTCCGGACTGGGCGCTCGGGTGGGACAAGTGCGTAGGGAGTGGCGGAGTCGTCCCTCTGATTGGCTAGCGCCAGCCGTCCTCGTGATCGGACGGCGTTGAGCAGCTCCAGACTGCCGCGGATTGGTGCTAATAGGCGTTTCCAGACATGGTTTAGATTGAGACCTGCGCCCGCGTTCATGTGCGACCGTCTCTCGATTTCCAGAGTCTCTTTGATGCTAGGCCAGTACCAGTTTTCCCTGGGCAGGAGCCGGGTCTTGTCAAATTTGATAGCATGTCAGTAACCTCGGAGCGGTGCGCTCTAGCCGAACGCATGTTGCGGTTCTTAATGTAATGGCTGATATGTTCCCTGAGTCGTTCGGACACCATGCGCTCGGTACGGTCTGCCATAGCTGCAGGGAACATCGTCTACGCCTAACACTGGAGAGGTGGTAATGCGTCTCTAATGCGTCCCAGGGTGTTGTGAAGCTTGTCGGGTGCCGTGAAAACCTCCCGGATGTTGAAATTCCGTAGTAGTTTTACCACACGATCTGCTGCACTGCGGACGCAAGGAAGCACCGCTAATAGAGCCATATCACTCTATTTCATCTCCGAAGTAGCGTGGCGATCTTCGGCGTTGCCACGCCCTTCGGAGAGGCCCGTAGCGCACGCAAGCGCCCGTTTAATCGCAGTCCGGCAATAGCCGTTACCCCTGAACGTAAGTTCGAGCTTCTGGAGTTCGCCAGAAAGACAGCGCTTGTCGCATACTTTCACAGCTCTTGTGGTCAGTGTCTTCAACATTCCTAGTTTTGTAGACGGATGGTGATGCGAACCCGCATGGAGGTATCTGTCCGTGTGGGTCGGTTTCCGATAGACCGAGGTATCCCCAGGTGCCATCCTCCCATTAACTGACGAGGACGTCCAAGAAAGGCAGGCCCGCGTACATTTCGGTCTCCATAGTCTGAACTTAATGTTGTTGTGGTTGTTGTTCAGGAGAAGTAGAAATTCCTTTAACAATTCCGGTCCGTGTGGCCAGAATACAAACGTGTCGTCCTTATAAGGAATCCAGAGAGACGGGTTGTGTGGGCGTTCCGTAGAGACTCGGTCTCGAACGCTGCAATGAATAAATTGACAGCGATGGGTGACAGCGGCGAACCCATAGCCGTTCCTTCCACTTGGACGTCGAAGCGGTCTTGGTACTGGAAGAAAGTGAAATTTAGGCAGAAGGCAGACAGTTCTGCCCATTCTGTCAGCTGGCTCCGATCCTGTAGTTTGTCGCATCACTTCCACGGCCTCGTTCACCGGCCCCGAGGAAGCCTATGACATGACAGGCGCAACTTCGGCCTCTCAGCCATGGACACGATGTCACCAGGACGGCCAAAAAAACATGGACTCGAGCCACGGAAGTTTACGTGTAGCTTGACCATACTTTTATGTAACATAAAATTATACTGTTGTTAATCTTCAGTCACTTGATTGACCCAAGATTTGTAACACAATAAAAGCATAACTTTTCCTAGAACTCTTATTTTTGCCCTAGCTGAGGAGTCTTCACACTTTAGCTTGTGTTTGCTAGCAAAACGGTTTTTAATTATCGTTAATAGAGTAGGGAGAATACTATGCTCCCTGACGTGACAATGTGGCCTTTACACAAAAACTATTTATTGTAAAAGGTATTTCAATGGATATTGAATTTTTATTGAAAGTTCTGTTAATCTTGAAATTTTATTGAAAGAATTCAATTCAAACCTTATTGCAACTAGAAAGTTTTTTAAATTTAGCTCAGGTCTTTTTACAAGCTTCGAAGCTATAATATAGTACATTCAGCATGGATGTTTTTTTTTTTTTTTTTTTTTTTTTTTTTTTTTTTTTTTTTTTTTTTTTTTTTTCCGTTCTTAAAATTCCACAGCTTAGAGCAGATTTGAATCGGTGAATAATCCTACCTACCAAAGCTGAATTTAACCATTTAACCACAGAAAGAATTTCTGTTTGTGTCAGAAGTATGCTCTATGTAACTGTAACGTATGTTTAAGAGCCTAAATAAATTATTTGGAATAAATGTACGAATACCTACTTCTGGGCAAACTGCACTAGATTTCTTCTTTTCGTGAGCAAAGGCTGCTGGTCCTTTCCACTTGTAGAGACTGAGCAATTCACACAACACTCGTGTATTGAATGTATGGATCTTCTGTGTCCTGTTGATCCCTGATGTTTCCACCAATTTTGTCCGTAAAGTAGTTATTACAAATATTACTAAATTGGAAGGATCGTACATCAGCCCTCGAATAATGCTAGTCAGAATCACTGCAAAAAAAACAAAAACAAAACAAGAAATGTATATAACCTTAAGTTATTCCCTTTGTTATGCTATTGATATCTAATACACAATAACTCTATCAATAAAGTAGATTACAAAATATATGGCAGCTCCATGAAGACTTTTTTTTTTTAACAATTGGGAAATAACTAACAAAGCAGCATTGTTATAAAATATTCCTCTTTCAGTATATTGAGTGTTCGTGTTGATAAGTTTGCAATTCATCAGGAAAAAAATGTATAATTTTAATCAAGTCAAAAGCAATGATCAAAATTTCTGGAAAACATAATTAACTTGGATACAAAACAGGTTGACATAACAAAACAAGTAGAATAATTTTTCATCAATTTGGCATAAATCACGACAACTTACCCTGTGGCATATGGCAATGAACATGTTAATGAATATTTTTAAAATTCAAAAGTCTTCAAATTTATGAGTCCTGGGGTTAAGATGGAGTAAAGACATAAAGAGCTTATTATGTAAAGTATTAATAAGAATATAATAATTTATTTTCTTTATTGCATACAATATGAAATAAAGTGCCATTGAATGAAGTGAATGAATGACATTGAAATGAATTAAATTTTATGGAATGAAATGTAATATGCATCATCTGCAATAGGTGGAAAATAAAACAAGATAAAAGGAGTGTTCAGTCTTTTATAAGTAGTCGAGAATGTAGTCTTTTGATTTTAATTTATGAACGCAAGTTAAAATCATAGCAATTTATACTTACAGCGTTTGTCCAATAGAAGACTAATTACACTTGAATTTCCTTCCACTAGAAAGGCCAGAAGAAACTGAATGAAGCAGATACGGACACTTTTGGGATCATCTGGTCTGATCAATCTTACAATATTATCAACTACATCTGTGCTAAAGGTTATGTAACTTAAAACATCTCTGGCCAATGTTGTATTCAATGTAACAACAGCTGAAACAAAAAAATACTGAATAGTAAAAAATTGAACTAGTTCCATAGCATTAATAAATACTCAACACCAGATTTCTTTGATTTTTTTATAACTGTACCAAAAAATAAATAACTTGAGTAATAATGAACAATTAACAAGAAATTCAATGCATGCAACTTGTATGTGAGTTTATATAATACTGTATGTGAATTTTGGTATCTGCTTGTGACAAAAGACAAAGGTCCTCTTCTTGGTTCACATTCCCATTTTCCATTGGGAATCTGTTATAATTGAGTTCATGAAAAAGGTCACACTAAAAATTTAGACAGACAGAATTTTCTTTTACATTTGTTTAGTGCTCATTGTGAGATTATAACTTCGGTTTTATAACTCCAATCAAAAGAGCATAGCATTTGATGGTTGAAAATTTTCAAAAGTTTTCGAAAGTTGTTAACATCACTATTTTGAAATGTTTATTCATTATTGAACTAATTAATTAAAATGTTGGCAAGAGATCCTGGACCTCAAGAAAAGGTGCGCAGATGGTACTTTTCCTCCATGTCACATATAATTTTTACGGTTCATTGACTAAATAAATCTAAAGTAACATTGGAAGCAGTTCCTGTGGGCAAGTTCAAGAGTGGAGTGCACCAATGTAGAATTTTTGTTTTGCTCATAATATTCAATTTCAGTTATGCATTTTTATCACTTATATTTTTTCCCTTCGGTATCCTGAGAAACATGCGAGTGAATTATATATAAAAGAACGATTCTCCCATTTCAAATCATGGGATGTAATCAATTTTAAGATTATTCTGTTGCAATGTTGTGTCAAGGGAATGATTTCTAATGGCAACTGTGCTGTAGATTATTTCTCCTGAGTTGTAGAATTTTGTACTTGGGAGTGTTAAGGAGAAGCCATGTTTCCAACCACTCATTTACCAGCTTAAGTTCAGATTGTAGTGGCTGGTAGTGTTTTATTTGGTTAGTTAATTACCTGGTGTAATTGGCATTACATTTCTAGTCAGGAGATGGCCCATCTCTGATGTTACTCACGCATATGACAAATAATAGCAGTTCTAAGACTGATCCTTTAGGAACTCCATTAGTAATCTTCCTCAGTGATGAGAGTTTACTGCTAATGTTCACCTGAAGGTTCTGCCAAAATTTTGAACTCAGATCTCTTCAAGCAATTTTCCTTGCGTCCTGAAGGATCTGAGCTTACAAAGTAATTAGTTGTGTGGGACTTGGTCAAATGCTTTTGCATAATCTAGGTAGATTATGTTCACACATTGACCTTCATCAAGAGCTTTAAGCTTACTCTCTTGACATTAGTTATAGAGTAAAGCAGAGAGCGAGCGAGCGAGCGAGCGAGAGAGCGAGTGAGCGAGTGAGCGTGTGTGTGTGTGTGTGTAAGGAGAGAAGAATGGCAAGAATGAGGAAGGGAAGTCTATGACCTGTTTATTAGGGTGTTTCCTTGGAATACACCTGAGAATGATTAGAGAAACCGCAGAAAGTTACCAATCAGAGAACTCAAGACTCTAGAATTCTCCTCCAAACAGCAGCTGAATTCAACCTAGCAGTATAGCTAGTGTCGAAAATCTGCTTTTGTTAGGACTCAGAACTAGGACTTGCAAGTCAGAGTCACTGCAGACACAATGGTGATGCTGGTTCTCGGCTAACCTTCATAATTTCCGTGTGTGAGTTTGTATTCTGATAAAACTGGATTTATCAATACTAACAATTCAAATTTTTCTTACCACACTGTAGCTTGGTTAAAATTGAATTTGATTTATTTTAAATGAAATAAATTGGTAAAAACTGTATGTGACATGTGGAGAAGTATAATCTGTGCTAGTTTTCTTGAGCTCCAGATTCTCCACTCACACTTTTACTTTACACAGTTGAAAAATTAATAAATGTACCATCGAAGTGACTGGCTTAGGTGGTTCAGGATATCAATTGATGTCACTGTAGTGCCTCTGACCAGGAGATCCTAAGGTTCCAAGACCCGCTGATGGTATGATTTTTGATTTTAGTTGGGTTAGAAGCTAGTTAGCAGGGTTGAGTTCAGCTGCCTTCTGGAGAAGAATTCTAGCCGCAGGAGGCTCTGATTGACAGTTTTCTGCGATTTCTCTAGTCAACACTAGGCAAATGCTGGAGAAGTTCCTTAACACACAATTTTTCCTTTTTCTTCTCACTCTCTCTCACACACTCACATTTATATGCACTACACTACCACACGTTGGGAGCTTAGAGCTTGTCCTGGTTGGGGCAAGATGGGATGATGGGAGATGCCTGGTTGGTGAAAACCCCCATGAGCTAACATGTAGCACAAAAAACATGCACCATACTTATAGGACTAATGATAGATAGCCTGGTATCACTAATCAATCAATTAACAAAGTTTAATTAGCAATATTTGAAAACTAGAAACATTTTGCTTTCAAGTAATAGAGAACTTAATACAATCACTTCACAAACAACAGATTTTTCTAGAATTGGTAATAAAATAGCAACTCACACCCATAGTTCTACTCCACTCTAGCACAACTAGCAAATGGAGAGTTCAGCAAATTTCCACATAGTAAAGCTACATTTACATGCAGAAGCAAAATTAGGAGCCATCTTAGCATTTGTTCAGTGAATCAAAAGAAACCATGTTTACTTTCAGCACACTTAAACATTTCTAGGTAACCTACCAGTCAATAACTGCAGCACAACCTTTTTATGGTGAGCACTACTCTTAACACTCAGTAGACGGTGAATACTACTCAAGTGACTACTAAGAAGGTGGTGGCACATTTCTTCAGCACTTTTATGACATTCAGGAGCTTTTGTCAGCACTCTGAAAAGAAACACCAAGTTGTTCAGAAAACTATTATGAACATATCGTAAGAATTTTATGATGATTTCTACTGTCTGATCCCATAATAATTAATATTTTTATGATTGAATGACCTTGTGGATTAATTAGTTAAAAGATAATCTCAGCTAATTCAATTTTTTTATTTATCACACTGTGAATATTTCATCTGTACACAGGTTGACCACTTCGACACCAGAATATAAATCAAGTAATAAATAAAAATACTGAATCGGGAGGCCACTCATTTCCTGGACAAATTTCTTTAACTATTCCGGGATTTGCCGAATATTTTTTAAAATCTTTTCCTGATTTCTTTATTTTCGCACTATTTAAATGAAAAACTAAAGCCAGCCTGGTACTTATTAGTCAGCTCTCTGATTTCCCTATGGGGAGGTACATATTAACAATATATTTTCAAACAAAAAATTGAGCAAAAAATTATGTTGTACTAATTAATATAATGAGTTGTACTAAGGAATATCTAGTTTTATAAGCCTCTGAAAATGTTCACTGACTTCTAATGATTCTTCTACAAATACCCTGATTTTTCCCATACTTTTCCAGGGTAATGAAATTCCTTGATTTTTATGTCTTTCATGTTTTTCAGAAAGTGGCTACCCTGTGAATAAGTTGAGATCTTTAATTTAATTAACAAGGTCATTCGATAACATAGAAAGTTTGTTTATAAAGAGTCACTGATGAAAAATACGGATTATTTTAGCAATTATTCATTAATAAGACAGTTTAAACCTTAACTCCACCAAATGAATAAGGAAGAGTAGTTATAAAAGGAATTCCCTTCGTATTGTCTTAGGCTATACAATTAAAGAAGGATTTTAGGAAAAGTGTTTTTAATGTTGAACACACATAAATTACTGTGCCATGACAGGCTAAAAACAAAATCTTTAAGAGCTGGTAAATATTAAAAGCAAAAATGCTTATGTTTCTTTATGTTCCTTGTAAAAATGATTCTGAATTTTTAGGACATGGAAATGATTTTATTGACAGAAAATACCAGAGGGTACAATGAGTATTGTGAAATGATTTAAAATTAAGGTTATAATATATTTGCAATTCAAATATTTTGATTCACATGTAAACAAAATTTTTATTGTGCATTGATAAATATAATTTGATATATTGTGCAAAGTTTGAACAATGTCAGTCAATTCATTTTTTGTTATTGATATTGTTGTTAAATTTTGTAGTTTGATATATCAAGATCATAGCAAATAATTTTTGCTCTTTTTTTTTACAAACATTTGTTACTCCATCTCAATAAATATTTAAATAATTTGAACTAAAGAATTTTGTGTTCAATAAATGTTGTTAATACCAGAATTTTGTTTAAGTCAAGAAAGAATTTCTAATCACCTTCAGTTTAACCCACAAAAAGTTAATTCTCATACTACTGACAAAATCATTTATTAGCACAATTTTTTAATAGTATATTTTGTTACAACTCTTGAGAACTTCTTTGCAATCTAATAGGAATTGTTCTGCAGCTTTATTTAAATACAAGAAAATGATCTAAAACTGAAATCTCAGAAAACAGCATTTAAAGATTTCAAAACACATACATATTTCCAGTCTGGCCATGTCTTTTCTTTTACACAATTGTATAACCTTCAAAAATTGAGGAATGCAAAAATGTAACTTTTTGCTAATACAAAAAGAGCAGGAGTTTTCTCTACTCTAAACCCCAAAAATTCAGAAAAATTGCTAAATTTCAGTTATAAGTCACTTCAAACAGTTTACAGCAGCACCAGAAAACAAAAACCACTTACCGTAAAAGAATAACTTGTAGTGCAGAGAACACAACAGAAACATGAGAAATGTCATGATCATGTTAGAATCTAGAATTCTGAGAATGTCCATCACCTGCCCTCCTTCTTTGAGGTATTGTGCAGCAGGGTCATCTATGCCTTTTTGCTCCATGACAGGCTTTTACAAACTCTTCAAGAGCTGATAAACATCAAAAGTGAAATTAGAAAAGAATTGCCTTGAGATACATACAGAAGAAAATGTTAAAACAGAAATATTTTTGAAAATAATCTTTAACAATAATTATAAATGTTAATTGTTATAAATAAGTTCTAGTGCAACACACATCCATTGTTTGTTTTGATACAGACAATACATGCACCTCAACTAGCACTGCAAGTAGACATCTTATAGTTTTTAACAATTAATTAATTAATTGTTAAAAAACAAGAATCAAAGTACATTGCAGATCCATGTATAAAAAAGTGTAGTTATTTACACAAACCAAAATAATACAAACCTTCATAGCATTCGGCTTTCTTCAGCTTTTTGCGAAATGAGGAGACGCAAAATTCAAGACGTTTCTTTTTAATAGGGATTGTTTCACTTATTTCTCCGTTTTCGCGTTTATAAGGATTGTTTACTTGGACAACCATCTTGGAATATTGCTAATGTATATTCATTTAAATGTTACCTGTACACTTAACCGATATTTAAAAGTAACCTATGTTTCAACCCCCCCTTCAAGTTTCAACACACGTGTACTCTCTGTAATCTGGCGCTCAGAATGTGCTGAAAGGATACATGCGTGATATCGTTCGTGAGCCAGTCCCAGTCTGTATGAGTGTATATGATCATTCGGTCTTTTCACTCTACTATACTATCCGATAGTACTTAATACCTCTATGATCCTATCCATATCACGGTGTAAGAAATATCTTACACCGTGTGTATACTATACTATCCATACTCTCGTATATTAAATATTATTATAAAATTATTACACTATCAGCTCTACTTTCTCGCTTATTTTGCTTCAGGAATTTCGCGTATTAATTCTTTTTCGTTTATAAAGTGTGATTTAACATGTTTTGTTTAAAAAGTCTTTAGAAAAAACAATGGAGTATATATTATATACGCGCATATTTGTGAGCCCCGGCCAAAGATGTTATAACTACACTAGATTGCTAACTCGACCTTCCAAAGTAAAGCCGGTGCCGCATTATTATTATTAAAATTATAATATAATTATAAATATATAATTATAAATTAATAATACTTAAAATGCCCCTATTTTCATTTGCACTCGGAATGCATAATACGCATGAATGGTTTTAATAATGCTTACTTCATAATCCATCAATAATTTTGCCTGTGATATCTTTATATATATATATATATATATATATATATATATATATATATATATATATATATATATATATATATATATATATATATATATATATATAATGACATTGAACTGGTCGATTTCGTTCACGAACGATGAGTCAAAACTAGGTACAATCGGTATGGGTAGCATTTGAAATAGCATGGCAAAATAGAGCAAAGGCGGTGGATAGTGTTCAACGTATTTGCTTTTATGTTATGAAGAGTAGGTTACCATAATTTATCATGGACAAAATTCTCAGAAGTTCTTCGCCGTATGTTAATACGGCTGTCATGGATGAGTTCCTTAACGTCACAGAAAAATCTGCTAAAGCTAGGAAAATATTTTGGTACTTGTTAGGAAACTCTGTAGTTTCTTGTATTCTGCTTTATGACACGTGAGTTCTAAGTTATATTGCCAGTGTACCTTATTTGATAATATTTGTTTCATTATTTAATCTCCAATTGTTCTCAAAAGGTTGCAAGTTTGTCCTGATTACTCATTTTGGGTGAGAGTACTTGGGTGTAACACTTACTGTTGGATTTGTCTGAATACATTATTTCATGTATATTTGTATTACCAAGCCACAGCAAGTCTTAATCCTGTAGCAATCACACCTTCTGAGAAAAGTCTATTAGGTGTTAGTGATGCAGGTAAGTTTACAAATCTTTGGAATTATTTTTTCCTTTTTGGCTTTATGTAACTTTATTTGTCAACTAGATACGCACTTCAAGATATCTACCCCTCTTCGATCTTCCAGTCCAGTTTCATCAACCTCTGGATCAGCTACTCCAATAAATTTATCTGCTGTGAGTTGGCTTTCTACTGGCTCTGGCTCTAGTCCAGGTATGTGCTATTATACATAATATCTATGTGTATTCAAAAAGTATATTTACTTTGTGGATTTGTGTGACCTGATTTAATGTTCCCATTAGAAGAAATAAAGTCTGTATTTTATATTCCAGTTTATAACTTTGAATATCACCTCTAATTAGAATGTGCAATCTGATCAATATATTATTTAGATATTACAAGATTAGATTATTTATCTTTCACCAAAAATCTAAGATTCTGAAATGTGAAGTCATATACTGATACTTAATGGAAGAGTTGTTTAGCTTACGTTTGTAACAGATAAGTGAAATTACATGGATAACAATGATTGCATCCTACTGGCAATTAAGGCAATGTTTATTTATACTTTTATATTGTATTTGAACAAAACTGTATAGAAGTGAAATAAATCACTAAAATCTGCACATATGTCGAATGTCTTGAAATTTGTCATTAACTACTGAATTACTTAATTCACTGCCCCCAATTCGCTGCATGTATTGAATTGTAAAGCTGTAGAACTTAAATATAACTGATAACTGTTTACACAGGAAGTCATACCCTTACCTTGTAGGTCCAGATTTGATTTTATGTGAAGATGAACTTTATTTCTGTTTGGAATTGCTGAAATGCCCTCTTAGAACAAACTCATTGTTTTTGCTTTTTAATTTTCGTGTTTAAAATGTTTGTATGTATTATAAATGTATGCCAGACTTATACTGTGATTTATGCAGCTCTGCCCCTGGCAAGTATCAGCTATTGATGGCGTCATTGAGTCGGAAGCTTGAATGTCACCATAGTGACATCACTATGGTGATGTTCAAGCTCTCGATTGGATGAAACTGTCAACAGTTGGCAGAGTTGCGAAAATCGTAGTATAGCATTGTTGCTGAACCAAACAGTTTTCTTGAACAAACCATTATATGAATCAAGGCTTTCATTTTTGACATGAAATGGCGGTCTTAGAGAACATTTGAGGAATGATACATCAGAGTTTCTACTGAAGCATTGAAAGAACAGGGTGTGAATTTTGTTACAAATATTATCAGGGTAAAATAATGCACTGGAAAACTGCGGAAAGTCAGAGAAATTTGTTCCAAGAAAAGAGCGGCCACCCAGAAGAAATGATTTAAATGTTTAAAGTATTGCCTCATGTTGGTAAAACAATTGAAATGTTGATTGTGCTATGAGGAAGTCAGTGTTTCTTTGTAGTATTACTTGTTTTCATTTTTAACATTTATCTTTAAGTTTTGTGAATATTTTTCAAATAACTGATATTTTGGCGATTGTAGTTTTTGTATTCTCTGCTCTTCTGAATAGGATTTAATAGCAACATGACAATGTCTGCTGCATCGTGGGAGTACCTACCAAATATATCAAGATGTGCATCATTTTCAAAAGGATCGCAGGACAATTCTCAACTAGCTCCAAAATTATTTGATTTAAACAATTTTTCTAATTCATCAATTGGATTGATTGATAATGAGGATTCATTATCTCGCTATTTAAGTGAGTTTGAGGAGTATGAGAAGAGTTTTGGTAAGCATTTTTCCTGAATATTGATTATCTTTAATGTGTGTATTTATTGTATTAGAATATTAACAATGCCTGGAAACAAAGTTCCATATGTTGGCTCTAGGTTTGTCATAATGTGGAAGCAAAGTGTGTGTATGTGTACAATTTGCAAAATATTTTTGATACTAGTCTGGGTCTGGCTCAACATGGCCATTTCAGGAATTCATGTAGTAACTATAGTAAACTCTAGGAATCCAAACATGCCATGCTGAGCTAGGCTTTGATCCAAAGTATCAAAAAAAAATGCAACAATACTATGTAAGTTTACAGTTAATCTGTGCCTTTGTTTCAAATAATTTTGTAGGTAATACAAGCACATTTATTTGGAAATTGTATTCTTGCAGTTATGTGTAAAGAAGACAATGATAATAATTTCTTTGTAATTTGACCTGTCCTGTTACACGAGTTTTTTCTTAAGATTGTGATGGAATATATTGATAATGTGAACTTATAAAATCAGAAATCTGCTTGAGTGCACTATTGATTGATATTTCATTCATTTGTGAAATGTTTGATTTCCAGAGCAGTCCACAAATGCTTTATGGAAGAATTCCTCAGGAAGGTTCAAAGTAGAAAGTCCAATTCTGAAAAGCTGTAATTACCTATATTCTACCCCATCGCCAGGTACCAACTAATTCGTCATTCTTCATTTAATTATCTTTGTGTATTACTTTTGGTCATAAACTGTTCTTTATTTTATAGTTCTTGACAGCATGTTAATTCTTATCAGTAGATTTTTACTTTCTTCCCTACTTGCGTAGTAAAGAGGAAGTATTGTAATTCTGTAACGGTAAAGGATGAATTTTTTACTGTAAAACTCTCATTGTTGGTCCCTGATATTGAAAAAATGGTCAAAGCTTGCACCTAAAGTGTTGTAAATTATCTTCTGTAATGTGTTTAGTAGTTCCATTATATTCACCTGCTTCTGTGGTATAATGGTTAGTGTATTGGGCTTGATTTACTGAAGTTTGTGGTTTCATACCCGATCAAAACAGTGGATTTTTTAAGGGCAAAAAAAGTCCTTCGTATGCGTTCCTTGGGAGAGGAAGTAAAGCAGGCTTTCTCATGTTGTACATTTACTGCATGTAAAAGATCCTCATGCGTAAAAGAAGTCCCCGAGTTCAGTTCAAATCCCTGTTGCCGTCTTTCTCCACTAAATGGAGAAAGGGGCTTGGCAAAATTTGCATTGTCAGACAGCAGAAAAGGCCTGATGACTTGTCTCACCATGGAAAATAAGGCAACATTGAATTGAATTGAACTTTTTATAAGGGTTTTTCTGTTTCAGTTAGTGAACAATATGTAAATGCCTTTGACTATACACAAGTTATTTTTGCCTCTCAAAAATCAGGGATAACTCTACATGGAGGATGGGTTTGGACAATTGTTTCCTTTTCCATCAGACTCCTTGTTTCAAGAAGCATCACATTTCTGAGGAAAGTAGAAATGTAAAGAATTTGCTTAACATACCTTTAGTTCAAAAGGTCTGTCCGTGATGGATCCTGGAATTGAAACTAGCAAAAAGGGAAAAAGTCTCTAATAAAAATCTAAATCCTTAGTGACCACCATCCTGAGACAAGTAATATAAAAATAAGTTAAGATGTATTGTTTGTTTGAAAGATGGAGTTGTTTGAGCAGAGTGCATCATGTTGGACAAAGGAGTGTGTCCCCCTCTATGAACCGTATCTTCCCAGAACTGACCTTGAACAAGGCAATCTACATTCCCACTGTTCCCCTGAGTCATGATAATGAAAATAAGTTAGGGATTTGATCAATACAACATTTCATTTCTTTGTAAAAGATACTACATTGATGAGGAAGTCTTTGTGGAGAGATTTTCAGAATTATTCTGTTTTGAATTGGTGATAATTTATTCTTTTAAAAACTTATTTTTCCTTGGTTTATTATAGACTGAACATTTTTATGTGTTGCTAATCAATGTGAAGTGTCATTGTTATTTGTTATGAATTTCAGTGCAGAAAACTGGCTCTTCAGGTGATACTCCTGATGAGCTGGTGAATTCGTCAGCTTTGAAGAATCCCCTTGATGTGTGGGGCCGCTTTGGGGTAGACCGCACTCTGTTGACTCAATGGAATTCTAATCTTCGCAGGGTAAGTTGACAATCTTATTCAGAGAGTTTGTTGAATTTAACGGTTCAACTGAATTTCTTTTCTTCCACACAGTGTTTGGTTATTTGAGAACACTTACAAAGGTGTGCACTGGTTATAATTCCACAAATGCAAGATGATGTGCTTCAAATTCTTTGAAGGAATGATGCATTCATGTCCCAACTTTAGAAAATGAGTAGATTAGGAACAGAAAAGTTTTAAAATATTTTGGAGGGTTACTCATGTAAAATGAACTTTAAAAGTGATTTATCTGTAACGCTTGTGTGAAATTACAATAGTGAAGCCTGCTAAAACACTCACTCGGTTTAAGCAATCATCTCCCCTAATGGCCTCTTTTCTTTTTTTTTTCCTTCTTCCCCAAAGAACTGATTGATTTTCCTGCTAGATACATGTTAATATTTCCTGTTTCAAGCTGTCATCTGCCTCTGTGGTCAGGGACCAGATATTTAGATAAACTAGGTCACAACATCCTCCGAATTACCAATTTTGAGCAGTAATGTTACAAGACAAGGATGACTGGTGGAAATTAGGTACTATTATTTCAATATCTTTCTATGTCAGGACACACTGTCAGATTAGGTAGAACACTATTATTTTGTGTTGCTTTCTTGTAGAAAGACAGTTTGTTTTTGATGTTGTTTTTATGCACGCTTTCAACTTTCCTCAGAGTGTGCATTAGAGCTTCAAGTCTAGTTGGTAAATCAAGTTTACAAATGGGAAGAAACAATCTGTATTGTAAAAAAAGAAGAGATTAAATACGAGACTGTTAATGATTTTGTACAGTTGTAGTGTGCTCATACCAAACACTTCCAGTAATTTGTAAATGAAGTGTAATTGAAAATAACAAGCATGACCTACTTCACTTCACAGCAAATACCATAATTAGGCGGGATGTTCATTTCAGGTATTTTCAAAACCTGTAGTAGGTGCCTTCCTGATTGATTGAAATTGATTTTTTGCAACTGGGCAAAACCTTTTCTCTTCCACTTATGAGAAATTAAAAAATATTCTTCCAAAAGATACTCTATATAAAGATTTTATTTTTATTAATTGGTCTAACCTCACCAAAGTGACATCTTGTGCTGCCTTTTGTGATTTCACATCTTCATAAAAATTTTCTTTATCGTTCAGTGTATTTTGAAGGTCATTTGTTTACCAGTATTTATATTTTGGCAAATTTTCCAGAAGTAATCAGTTTAGTTTCTGGAAGCTCTTCAGTTTCTTTTTGTTTACATCAATTAGTTATATCAAACATTGTTTAAGCTGAGGCAGCTAATGTATTGTTTTTGTTCCATGATGAATTTGGTTGGGGTTACTGATAGGCTGATTATACTTTTTATTGATTCCAGTGGATTTCAGAGACAGTTCTGGAGCGAATAGTTCGTGAAATAGATGCATTGGACCAAACATTTCAGCGATCGGGTCTTGCTGATATCAAGATGGGTGGAGTTGGTTTGGAACGCCTGAAAAAGACTGTGCAGATGGCTCAAGTGTCTCAAAATATGCCTACTTTTCCTTTGCTTGTGCGCTTCCTTGAACTTAGTTCCAATCAGGAATATCTTGTCACTAGAATAAGAGGTTGGTATTCAGTGTATATATTAAGTGATAATGTTCAGGCCAGCTGACACTTTAACTAATTATTTTATTAGAAATTTGGATACGATTGTAATGGGTGACTCATCTTTGTCAACAACTGTGAGCTTTCCTTTCTCTTGAAACAAATGATACTGTGGGTTTTCTTTGCTGAATAAAATTTATATTTCCATCAGTGATTTTTATTTTATGAATCTAGTGTGGTAGTGATTTGGAGATGGTAAAGATCTGTGAAAAATGTTTTTGTGCTATCTTTTTCATATTATATAAATAAAGCTTTCATAAGAACATGGATGTGGAGAGCACCACTTTAATGTTGTTTATATATTTTGTAAAATGTTAATACATTTCTTGGATAGTTTTACTTGTACTAATCAAGTCAGAAATTTTAGTTTTGAATTGAAAAAAATAGTTATAATTTTTATTAGTGGATGCGTAAAGTTTTTTGGGGGATATAAAATTGAATTTATTGATGTGAACTGTATGTGGTTTCTTTTTAATAGAGAAAGTATTTAGGTTTAGATCAACATTTCTCTCTGAAATTTCAGTGACAGGACAATTATGTACTTCTGAATATGCAAGTCAGTGTCATTTTTCTGGAAAACTTTGCTCATGGTTGCTTTAGGTCAATTAGGTTGCTTTAGGTTAACCATGATACAAAAATCTTAATTAAAAATGCAGATAAGAATTTTTAAAACAATGAGTAGTACGAATGAGTAGAAAATGAACAGTTAAGAAATGCACATTTGCTCTACGCCGTAATTGCTCATTCGTAACATCAGTGCTGAATGTCATATGTATGATTCTTTAGTATGTTGTATCAATCATTTGTCACATGAAGCTCAATTATAACTGCCACAAGCTACTCAATTATAACTGATAATAAATCACATATTGAAATTTTGTTGGTGAAGTGTCATGCATGTCATATCATCAGTTCTCCATTGAATTGTACTAACTGAAAAATCCTGACATAATAGAGAAAAATGGCAAATATATTTTAAATAGCAGTGTATAGATCAGTGCTTGTTAGGGAACCTGTGGATCAATACTTGTACATGTCATTCAACTCTGTTACTCTGTTATTACAGCACACCAATACTAGTCTTAACTTAACTTTTTATGGTTTTCCAGGTTGTTCGAAAATTTATTTAGAACATACTCATTTGCATTTACAATAAATTATGTGCATTTGTAAAAAGTTATTGTGGTCAGCCTATGGTAGTCAGGGATCACCAAACTTTTGAACTTGTTTGCCAAATTGAAAAATCTTAAGTTAGATGGGTTGATGACATTTATTTAACCTTCCTGAAGCTTGGGCCTAATAAATGAGCAACAATATTCTAGTGAATGCTTACCAAGTTTTTCAGGTAAACAACACTTGCTAGCACATTCAGAAGTACTTAAATTGTCCTATACCTACTAAACATTTGTCCTAAATAAACATTCAAACGCAAATATTTTCTTTGTTAGATGATATGGTTTATTGTCAAACTGTTTTGGCATACCTCCTTGAAATGTGTGTTGACATGGAGTTGTAGTTGGGGAGGACACACAGCATGAAATCCAGATGTTTTCTGTGCTCCAGTCAGGAGATGGGGGTTTCATCGTGCGGACAATTTGTAAAGTCTAATGTGTTCTATTGTGATTGCTAGTGAGAGCACTCCCCACATTAGTTTCAGACTTTTTGCACAAGGTCATGAAGTCATAGATATGTCTTCACTGGCACTTGTTAATTAACATTGTTTGGGGAGATATTTTCCATAATATCACCACCATTGTGAAGTTGTTTCGGCACATTAGATGTCTGTTATTGATTGGACTGCATTCTCAAAATGTGCCTTCAGTTTAATGACTGTGTTTACGGGCTGGTCACACATGCTGTTTTCTTCTGCAGGGCTGATCATAGAGGAAGGGTCTGATAATTAATAGATGTGACAACATTAGAACATAATATTACAATGTTATACAGAGCAAGTCAGAAAGTAATTTGTGATGTTCATTTTCAGAACTTGCAAAAGGAGGTTGTATGAGTGAATTCCGCTGGAATGGAGGAGGAAAACTTCATGGGAAAGATTGGGATGAACACTTACCTACAGATGCTGCAGTAAGTGAAGTTTTGTGATCTTACTTGTCAATTTAGTTGACTAGTCATACACAACTCAGTGCCTTTCATTTTCTCCAGCTTGTTATGTATTTGTTGGCTACGTATTTGGATACTCAACTACCACCATTACCGCACAATCCTGAAGGGCAGCCATTCACTTCTGAGTACCTTATAAAAGCCCCAAACAAAGTGCCCCCTGGGAAAAACTCTCCAATTATACAAGAAGTTCAAGTGAATCCTCCACACTTTGTCATTTTTGTCAGTGGGAAAAAGAAGGATATTGGAAAGGTAAGTATTGGAGTGAAAATTTGTAGGTTTGTGCTCTTTTTTTCTTTTTTCTCTCTCTTTATGCAATAATGGTGCTACAACAGCACATACTACTTTTTCACATTATTTGCAAGTTACTGGGATTTGTACAGGAATACTTAGGTTTTGGAAGTCTGTGAGCTAAGTAGGGTCTTCTTTAATTAAGTTGCTACGATGAATTCTTAATATAGCAATGTTTCTAATACCTATGTAAGATGCAAAATTACCACAAAGCTGAGTATGGAGAACTACTAAGGCTTTGAAAAAATAACCTGTTCATTAAATGATTTAAAGATCTAATGTAAAGGAACTGATTGCAGTAAGAAATAAATATCTTAACTTCAATATTGAAGGTGTAGGACACATTTGAAAAAAAAGTTTATTTTAAATGAACATAAAATGATGAGTTACTGGCATTAAAATGTGCAAAAATCATGATAGAATTAAAATAAAACAGTAGCACTCAGTATAATTACAATTGTATCTTAATTTTTGATTTTTGTATATTTTAATTACTGTAACTTCTCATTTATGTTCGTGAAAAAAAATTCTGTAATGTTCCTTGCAGCCTGAAGACGAGGAAAAAACATGATCCTTGAAACATCATTAAAAGAGCTTTGTGAATGAAGAATAGAACTTGTGTTATTGTGACTAAATATAAGTACCACATCCTGGGTTTAAAGCATTTAAAAAAGTAAATTAAATCCAAGTAATATCACATAAAAACCGTCTTCGATGCAATTTATTAACCGTGTTTTAATAAATGAAAAATTGACATACATTTCATTGAAAAGAGAGACAAAAGTTATAAAAGTAAGCTCAGTTTCATGTGTACAACAATAATAGAGAAGGAAATATTGTTCCCAAAAGTTGCAAAAATGCAATAGTCGCACTGTACAACAATGCTGCATTGGGTCAAACAAACTGCTACATCTCAAAAACTAGTTCACCTGTCAAGCTGCTACTTTACCAAAGTGCCTTTCAGGCAAGTGGAACATGGCCTACAAAATTTCATCAAAATTCATGGTAACGGGGTACTGTTCCAAAATAGTCGAAGTGATTCTTTTTGCATCTCCAAACCTTTTCACTTCACATGTTAAAAATACACTTCAATTCAAAAATGGTACAAGGTAGCACGTTGTCCAGGGCTACCCAAGGGACAGTTCCCACCAATGGTTTCACCTCATTCACAAATTTGTTTGTTTTGTCACAGTTAATATTATTAAAGGAATAAAAGGAATAAAAGGAATAAAAGGAATTAAAGGAATTATATTAAAGGAATCCTCTTTACAAATTAATGTATGGGCTGTTTCCCCAACTACTGTTCCTTTTTTTATTTACATATTTTTCCATTATTTATTTATTTACTCATTATACAAGCCAAAATTTGAATGTGAATTCCTGAATTTGTGTGTACGAGGTGTACACAATATGGATATACATTAAAAATATTTTGTTTATAGTTAAGAAATTATTGCAAATTATATAAATTGAAATATTGTAAAAATTAGTTCTTGAATTGTCAGTTCATCAAATATAATTTTGTGTGTTTCAGGGTCGGAATAACTTCTTTCACACCTTGTTACTGTTTCTCTATGAGATGAACGAAAGGGAACATGGGATGCTTGGAAGAGTGAACATGGGTCCTTCAGGCATCAATATACTGTGGGTTATTGACAGATGATGATGTGTGCATTGTCATATATCTTCAAATTTTATTTTTTCATTTCATAGTATGTATGAATCCATTGACTGAATGCTCATTAAATGTATATAATTATCAACAATTTTATTATCATTAATTACTGTTTTGTCTGCAATGTTGCTTTTGTAAACACCATGTTCTAACATGAATGTTTTTGTGTACAGCGAATATATTTTTAAAGAATTGTTGTTGTGCCAACAATTTTTTGATTTTGACAACTTTAGGTTTCTATTAAGAAGCCTTTATAGTCTCACTGCTCTAAAATTTTACCTTGTATTATGAAACTTGAAAGGAACATATGGAATGTCATTGATTACGTGAATTCTGTTCACTGTCTGCTACTTCATTATTGTATTTGAAATAAATCCTGTTAAACAATTTTTTTTCTTTCTTTTTTAAATGGTTTAAGGCAGAGTGACTGAAGTCAAATTCATTGTGGAATTTTGTAATGAATATACGATTAAAAATAGGTTATGATACATTCAAACCTTGTATTTTCTTTCTTATAATAGACATTAATTTGATACCATCTTCAAGAATATGCAGACACTTGTGCCACCCACACACCTGCCCACATATGTATAAATTTTTAATATCCCTATCTATCCTAGAAGTTTGTTTTGTAAAAAAAACAATATGACCAGCACTCATAAGCTGGAGTCTTGCAAACCCTTGTTTAATAAACTAAGGATTCTTCCTCTACCATGCATGTACAGATTTGAAATAGTGGTCTTCACAAAGAAAATTCTCATTGAAAACAAAGAAACTTTTACTTTAAATTCTGATGTTCACAATTACAACACCCGTCAAAAGGATAACCTACACGTTCCCCACTCTGAAACTACACTTTATCAAAAAAGTACCCTAATAGAGGGCATTACACTTTACAACAAACTAGGCAATGATATCAAAGACATAAACACAATTCATACATTTAAAAGTAAATTGAAAGCTTTCCTTCTTAGCAACATGTTCTACAGTGTAAAGGAATTTTCAAATTACAACATTTCTCTAAAAAGATATAAATAAATAAGAATTTTTTATCCCATTAGACTTTCTGTTTCATGTAAACTGTTTCAAGCTGAAGCAAAGAAAAAAGAACTGCATATCGCATCCTGTGAAACAGAAGGAGAATAGAAGAAGAAAAAAACTGGTCAAAACTTGCCTCCTCACCATTTCAAGTTATAAATATAGAATGTACTACTATTATTAAATTTGATGTAGTTGCAAACATAATTGATATGTATTATTAATGTAATTATTATTAATATTATTATTATAAGTAGTAGCATTAAAATAACATATTTAAATGTTAATTATTAGCAGATAATTTATCTACTGTATAATATCTTAATCTAACTGTAACAAGTATTGTATTTCTAGGCCAATGACCCCATCTCGATCAGGTTTTGTTCAGTTTCCCTGGTCCTTTGAGCAAATGCTGGGAGGGCCTCTTGTTTGCTCCTGAACAGTAATGTAACTTCGCTCTCTCCACCCAAGGCATCATATTGACTCATCATACACGATTGTAATTGTATATGTGGCTCAATAAATTTTATTATATTATTATTATTGGCGTATAGGTCATTACTGACCACGCTACACGATTAACGTGTGTAATTCTTCCAGGATCAGCTTTTCAGCTGTATCCTTGGATTACAACAAGGTTGTTACGCCTTGTAGTGTGAATTATGAGATGACAGGATGATGATAGGTGAAGGGACAATCACATTATTATTAGGAGGAGATAGGATATTGGTGAAAGGTGATTGTGGACTTTTTGAACCATCCCAGCATTCGCCTTATGACCGAGGGAAACCACGAAAACCCCGGTCACAATGGCCGGCCCGAGAATCGAACCCGGACCTCCTGATTGCGAAGTCAGCGCGCTACGCACTGAGCCACTTCGCTCGGTATTATTATTATATTATTATTATTATTATAGCATTTACTGTGCAGTGAATTGTCATTTAATTTGTTTTTAACTCAAGATCTTCGAAAAAATATTATTATTATTATTATTATTATTATTAAATAATTATTATAATATTTATTTTAATGGCATTTATTTTAAGGTGGGGGCTAAAAACACAGGAAACATTAAAATAATTTAAAAGTGATTAGTAAAAAAGTAAAAATAAATAAAATGATTCATATTTTTATTTGTAAAACCTAAATCTAAACTTTTTATTAGGACTCACATGAAAGGAAACTACCTATTCCTTGTAATCTTAATTGCACATGACCATATAGTATGACTGAATTTATTTTACTCGGGACGCTGTCTGTATGAAATGCGATTGTGGCTCCCTTTTGAATCTTGAAACGGTATCGGTGAAAACAGAATTGTAGATTTCATTCTTCACACTTGTGCAATCGCCAGAAGGAAACAGAGAACAAGAAGGAACTGAAAAGAGTATAACATGTACAAACTGCTCTATCCTCAAATGGATCTGAGACCATACACAAACATAGGATGCAATTCCCCCTGAGTGAACAAGTCTGTAAGCATCAATGAAAAATAATAATATTCACTGGTATCATCCTTTCTCTTTTAGATTTTTAACCTGACCCTGGAGCCTCCGCATCTTCAGAAAGAATTCACAACCATGACTTCATGGGGTCCAAGCGTGCAGGTATGTTTCCAGGTTGATAGAGACTGGTGTAAGAAGATAAAAGGAGAATATAATGATGAGAAATGCACAAATTCAGCAAAATGTCAAAAACTGGCATTAGAAGCTAATATAGGCAAAAACAAACAAAATGAAAACAAATCCAGAAGTAATATTAAATGATTCTTTTTGTTAAAAGTCATAAAATCGTAAAAATAATAAAAAAGCATTTTGCCAAACTTCCAGGCTCTAGTAATCACAAAACCATTTACGGATACTTTTCAACCCAGTTATGATCACTGATCTTATTTCTCACAAATTTTTAGTAATTCTTTTTTACACAATGTTCCCAAACCTTAGTAGAGTCCAGAAGTTTGGCAAAATGCCTTTTTGTTATTGTTACTTTGACTTTGACTATAGGAACAACTTCATAGTACTTCAGGAGTGGTTTTAGTAGATTTTCATTTTGCCTTTTACGTCATTCTTATGCTATTCTTGCTCCTGGCACTGATCTTGATCGAACTGGATGTGTACCTGCAAGCCTGGACAACACGAAGGGATGGTAGTACTTTGTCTTTCTATGGAAACAGAGGCTTTGTTAAAAATATACATGAAAAAGGAAGGGGATATCAGTGAAGATTTTTGATTTTTTTCATTGATGCTGACAGACTTTGTTCACTCATGAGGAACCCCATCCTACTTTGAGTATGGTCTCCAATCCCTTCTGAAGACTGCTCTCTGTGTTTGATATATTGTACTCAAGGCTGGTGAGTACAAAAGTGCGAAGAACAAAAAATTTAATTAAATTTTCAGGGATGCCATTTCAAGATTCAATGGGTCTTCTAATGGGAGATGGGCACTTCTAAGAGAGAGTGTTGGGTACAAAACAAATTCATAGCAATCATACCGTACTGTCATGCGAAATAGAGGTTACCAAGAAAATATTGTTTCCTTACATGTTACGTGCTAATGTAAATTTTACAGTTAGAATAAAAAATTGAATCAAATTACATACACATTTTTTTATGATAATTCTTTTTAAATGTAATTTTTTATTGTCTATCTGCCTTTTTGCCCCCTCCTTTGGCTAGAATAAATACCTTTTTCCATGCCTATTGTAATAATAAATAATGACTTAAATTAAAATTCAATTCAATTCTCGTACTAAATACAATATATTGGAATGTTAATTAATTTTATAGATGGTAGTGTAAGAAGACAAAAATTAAAAGGCAATAATAATAAAAAAAAGTCTTCATAGGTGGTTATTGCCTGGGCTAGGCCCGTCCTTTATATCCAACAACCAATTTGAGGGTGGGGGTGGGTTCAAAACATGCAACAAAAAGTGCAAAAATTATTAGTACTAGTTTATATTGATGTAAGTTGTATTGTATTGATGTAGTTACGTATTTATGATGTATATATTCTTTTGTACAGTAGAAAGTATGGTTTAACAGGAAAGCTTTCAATTTATTTTTGAATGTGTAATGCATATTTTTGTTCCACGGTTGCGGGTTTAAGCTTTTAAATTCACTAGGGAGTTTATTATATAGTGTAATTCCTTCTATAAGGGTACCTTTTTTTGAAAGAGTGACGTTTCATTGTGTGGGACATACAGATTTCTGTTTTGTCTAGTATCATAATTACGAACTTCTGTGTTTAGAGTAACAGAATCCTTTTTTCCCTCTGTCTTCTTTGTAAAGATTAATATTTCAAAAATGCACATGAATGTGAGTGGTAGTATTTTTAATTTTTTTAACAGTGGTTTGTAGGACTCAAGTTTGTCATTGTTCTCAATATTTATTTTGGATGACGAAAGTTTGAATACTTTCTGGGGAATTTCCCCAGAATATTATTCCTTATTTTAGGTGTGAATGAACATTTGCAAAGTACACCATTTGCAGTTTTTCTAAGTTGCAATTTCACTTCAGGATGTATACGGCATAACATGACTTGATAAGCTTGTTGTTTAGATCTGAGATATAAGAGTACCATTTTAGATCATCTTGAATAATCAATCAAAGGAAAGTTGTTTTTATTTTTTTGACTATTCTTACAGGCATGTTTTTTACAATCAATTTTGCTGGAGGCTTTTCTTTAGAGAGTGTATTCTGAAAGTTTAGAGAAACAGTTTTACTGGTGTTTGTGATGAGTTTATTTTCCTGAAACCATTTTTTACTAGTACCTCTACAACTGTTTGTGCTTCTTTTTGTAGAGTGTGTTGGATATTTGCTTTAATAATAATGTTTGTGTCATTGCAAATTGGACCATTTTGCTCTTTTGTAGGGTCAGGGGCATGCCATTGATGTGTAATAGAAATAGTTTAGGGCCTAGGATTGATCCTTGTGGCACTCCATAATTTATCATTCTAGGTTGGGAAAAATGGGTAAAAATCTTTTAATCTCTAACATGCTTGATTGAGACTACTTGACAATGATTTCAAAGGCAAAGATTTAACCCGTTGATGTATAATGCCTCTAATTCTCAAAGTTTGAAGTTTGGATATTTGGATATTATATTATAACAGTATGTGATGGTCAATAATGTCAAAAGCTTTTGATGAATCTAGAAACAAACTGATGGGGACTTCTTTCTGATCTAGAGCAACAAGTATGTCATTTAGAAAGGTGAAGATAGCTGTGTCTGTAGATCTACCATTTCTGAATCCACGTTTTGCCTCTGTCAATATGTTATTTGAATTGAGAAAATTTTTGAGTCTTATCATTAAAAAGCTTTTCTAGAATTTTTGAGAATCCAGATAGTAAGGATATTGGTCAGTAATTCATGAGATCGTGAGTGTTGCCTTTTTTTAATATTGCCTTAACTTTTGCTTTTTTGAGAATTTGTGGGAAGATATGTGTCTTTAAGGTGTGGTTACAAACGTGAGTGAGGGGTTCTGTTATGTTTATTGCAGTGTGTTTAATGAGGGTGTCCGAGACATTATCCAATCCTGTAGAGACTTTGTTTTTCATTTGATTTATGATTTGTTGTATTTCTGCAGGTGATGTTTCACAGATATGAATGGAGTTTACATCTGTTGATGTGTGGATATTTGACAGCATATTTATATTATTTGAAGAGTTGCAGTGTATCAATTTTCCTCTAATTTTTGAGACATGCCTATTGAATGTGTTCGTTACTGCTTGTGGGTTGCACAGAACATTATTTTTGGTGTGAAGTTCAATGTTCTTAGTATTTCTGTTTTTAGAGTATTTTTTACAATGTTCCACATTGTTTTTGTTTTGTGCTCTGGCAAAGCATTGATCATGCATTAAGAGTTTGGCCTGTTTAATTACTTTCTTCAAGATGCTTTTGTATGTTTTGTAATAAGCAATGAAATCAGAACTAGATTCATTGTGAAGGTTTTTTTCATGCTTGATTCATATCCTTTCACATGATGTTTCGATCCCTTTTGTTATCCATGATTTGTGGTTTTTGTTTTTTATTTTCTTCAATGTTTGTGGGAAAACAGTGATGAAATAACTTTTGAATTTGTAAGTTAAATTTGGTATTTGTGTCTGTTGCTTTGTACACCTCCTCCCAGTTTTCTGAAGATTAAAGAGTTAAATTTGTCCAAGTTTTCCTGAGAGAAGTTTCGTCTTTCTCTATAAAGTGTTTCATTAATAACTTTTGGGTCCATTTTGAATTTGAGTCTTTGCGATGTACAGTCACTAAACCCTGTGTTATATGTAACAGTTGAATAACTCCAATTATTTGTGTCTATTATTATTTGATCAATGGTGGTACTGCCTTTTTTTTATAGATATATTGGTAGGATTATTTACAATAGTAGTATTTGGTCTTCCCAGACAGTCTCCTTTCTAGATACTCTTGGTGTCTCAAGTTGCTTAACGTCTTGGATTTCATGAAGTGTAGTTAATTATTCATTTATTAGCACATGCTTACTGCAGTAATTGAGATGATAGTTGATGCAGTATTAATCCGGATGAAACAATCCTCCCAAAGGCAGGGGAACACGGCTGTAAGGACAACGAAGTGGACTGGCCCAAGTCAGGAAGACAGACATCGTATATGTTATGAGAGCTGAGAATCCAGAAAGCAGATTGGAAAAATTCTGGACGAGGAAAGGCTAAGGTCGCAGAAAACAAAGCACTGGTGCAGTGGCCCCCGATGAGGAGAGAAGCGATCCTGAGACCACGAAGCGCGTCCTAGAGGGAGCTCTGCCAAATGGACTCTGGTGAAGACGAAGAACTAGTAGTGCTACATAATGGCACAGACTTTATCGTATTAGTTTTCTATTTCCTTTGGTCTCGGCTAGCTGTTACGACTTGCCACATACTCTTGCCAGCTGCCATCGATCGTCGCTCAAAGTACATTTTTTTTTACATTTACTTAATTTTTTCGGTTTCCAAATAGTAGAACGGAAATATTATTTTTAGAATCTTAACAGTAAAACCTCGTCCGTGATTGCAATTGCCTTTGAAAAATTTGGATCGGTTTTTAAGAAAATGGCGTTTAAGCGCTACTGTAAATTGGAAATTTGAAGCTTCTTTTCACCCAAATATTTTGAGTTTTCTAAAAACTTCATTAGAAGTCATTTGAAGAACTTTAACTCACAAATATAATAGTGTTAACAAATTTCTGGAAACGTACATATTAACGGCGTGACACATCTTTCAAAAAATTACATTTGTGCGATTTTTGAAGAAGAAAAAAAAAGAGAATAGAGCAATATGTCGTTTCTGTTACCTTAGAGATTGCGTTTAGCTCTATCCCTGCCAAAAGTGTAAAGAAAAATTTTGGAGCTGTTTTTGAGAACATTTCGTTTTTGTAATTTTTTAAAGTTGCAAATATTGCGCGAACACTGCAAAAAGTTTCAAGTCTTTCCTTTCTCTTCCTCGTCATACACACCCTGACATATACATTCACTACACTACAAGACACCCCAGGTGACCAGTCGGGAGCTTGTCGCGGCTGAGGCAGTGTCCTACAGATGGGGAAAAGTCCGAAAGCCGACGGGTAGCTTCCATCTAGCGAAGGGAAGATGCCGCCACCTCTAGCTATGAAAACATGGACTACACTTACGAGACTAATGGCCTCAGCAGTTGAATGACTGCGCACCCGGAATCACTAGTCAATCAAAGCTCTGATCGGCAGCCAGCAGCGCACTGGTGGAACGAAGAGCAACTGCCTCGGGCCTCGGGCTTCGTCGAAGGGCCAGAGAGCGACGCAAAAATCTAAAACTGCGCTGCTGTTTATCCAACGGAAGGAGGCGAAGAAGCTGAGATAGCCAGAGAAAATCTGTGTTGGAATAAAAACTAAGTAATCCCAAAATTGGAATATCAGAGGGAACCAGAGGGAATTCCTTGCGTTTTATTGTGGACGCATCGTTCTCCAGACATCGGAATAAGACCGCCAGGCAAACAAGCCGAAGATGATGTCAGCAACACACTCTTCGAAGAATGAGAACTTAGAGAAGCATCCATCTTCTTGCAAAACAGAGCGGCCCTAGGACCTGATGGCATACATACAGATGTCCTGAAACCAGCTGCGCGAGAATGCCAGAATCTTATGTAGGGCAGGTACAACACCTATTTAAGATAGGGAATCTTCCCCAAGCGATGGAAGAAACAGCGATTAGTTCTTTTGAACAAGGGTAAGGGAGGATCACATCTACCATCGTCCTATAAACCCCTTTTGCTCGTCTCGCTTCGGAAACTATTCGACAAGTTACTGAAATCCGATGGCAATTCGCGATTGTGAAGATCTATCCAACTGACAGTATGGTTTATTTCAGGACCGACCGATCGATGGCAGATGCTGTCACGGCTGTAGTGAAAACCTTTGAAGACACGCGGCAGGGAACCACCATTCCATCAAACTAGTATTGTCAACCACGCTAGGTATTTAGAACTCTTTCTAGGATCTTGTTTCGTTCTGTTCAGAAATTTTGTGAGAAAGTAATGAACTCAAAGTGTGATGGGGCATTTTTCAAACTATAATTTTACTGTAACTATCTCTGGCCCTCTAATATAATATATGGTCAATGCTAAATGCCATTTTTTTATAATTAAGTGTACTTTTTCAAGGACATGCCTACTCGGGAGGAAAAAATCTACAAATAAAGGACAGGAGGGGACAATTTGTTGCTATTTAAAATAGCAGAAACGCATATTTTTGTTCCAAGGTTCCACTCGTCGGTACAGGTATCTAGCCAGCAGAGGTCTCGAAACTCAAATGAGAATTGCGAGGTAACGTGCCCCTGGAAAGTCTCTCCGCACCGAGCCGAATTAGGGGCTCTTATTAAAAATTGCGTTTATGTGGGAAGCGGACACTTCCAGCATCTATTATGATTGTGGTGAGTATACAACTTACGTTTTCATTATTTACAAGATACAATGCGTGCTACCTACATAATTTCTGTTAATGGCACACTCACTAACCATTGGTGTCATGGCAGAGACTTTCCTGGTGCACTGTAGTTTTGTTTGAAATCAACATGTCCTACTTTCTCTGGGTGAAAAAGATGGTATATAAGGGGTTGATTGTATCGTAGTCATTCGATGACCTTTCCCGTAATATTTTACTCTAAGATATTTTATTGCCATTAATTCGTAAATCACGTGATAACATACTTTTGACAATGACATTTTTGCAATTCACAACTCATAAAAGTGCAAATTGTTTACTTCCTACAAATATGAAATGTACGGCGTAATTTTATACTATATAGAACTGCTATCTGTTGGTGGATAGATGTACCACTAATTTCCAAGTTCTCGCTCGTGTCACTAGGTTGTGGCACCTGTGCCCTAATGAAAGTGCCGATGCGGAGGATTGCGATTGGGGAAAATCGCTGATCGACAGTAGATTTCACTCATGAATAGACACATGCTCACATGCTTGAGGCCTTAATATAGGCCGTCCGTGCGTTCTCAACCGTCAACAGCAACGCCAAAGGACTAAGGTCAGACCCGAGAAAACGCCATGTCAATAAGCTTCAGGTAACCGGCGCCAAATTCAATGCTAATTCTTTTCTTAACTACGGAAATATCATAAAAAGAGGAAGACAATGATGTATCATATGTTAGTATTTTGATAATAATTTGAGTATAAAAATACTTTCTTATATGTGACTTTAGTAATTTAAACGTAACACTTTCTGTCCCGCGAAGGTCACCTTCGCCGAAGAGAACAGTTCGCGAGGGCTGCTACAGAAAATACTGTCCGTTTAATTTAAAATCACATGCCAGAAAATCTAATTTTATATTCAAATTACTATCAAAATGCTAACATATAAAAACCTCATTTTATGATATATCCATAACTAATAAGAAAAATATGTACTTCCATTTAAAAAATCAAAGATTATTAAATTTCTAGAAAACTAAAAATATTTCTAACATCTCTACGGCATATTTCTTGCACCTTGGTTCCGCATTGTTGAGTGAAAACTGCACTTCGATATCGTGAACCGTTTAGAAGTTAGATTACATTTAGATTTATTCAGTCAAAAAACAGTAAAAACTGTATGCGACGTAGGGTGGAATAGATTATCTGCGCAAGTTTTCTAGAGTACCAGAATACCTTCCCGTCATTTTAACTATAAATAGTTGAAAGATGAGTAAAATTTAACATAAATAAATAAAATAAATTTTATAAATAGCATGATTAGCAATATTTGAAAAATAATCATTTTCGTTTTTGAGTTATAGAAAACTTATTTGCATCGGTACACGAATTGTAAGTATGATTTTTCTGCATTGCTAACAAAAAAGCAACACGCCCTTACCTCTACTCTTACCATTACAAGCAAAAGGAGAGTTCAACAAAACGTGAGCATAGTGAAGCTACATTTACGTCCAGAAGCAAAACAAGGGGCCATCTCAGCATTTGTTCAATGGATCAGAGAAACGGACAAAAACCTGATCGAGATGGGAGTTTTTGACCCGGAAGCTGAAGTACATTATTTGTCACAAATATATATCAAGTCTTTAAAAAAAATATACAATACAGATGTAAACTAATTCATTATAAACCGCTGCGTTGGTTGGCTTCCGCGGCCGGAGTCAATACATTCTTGGCTATCCGGGATGAGCCGCGTCTCGGTCAATTGTACTGAAGTTGAGCAGTATAGCTCCGAAGAAGGCCACAGCAAGATGGCCGAAACGTCAGTTCAATTGACCGAGACGCGGCTCATCCCGGATAGCCAAGAATATATTATATATCACTGTTTTGTTAAAATAAACATTATTTTTCTTTTTGATTATCAGTATAGTCTCCAATTGTATAGAAACAGTTATGCAGCAGAAAAGATTTTACTTGTAACTTAAATTTGTGAACCGACTTCATTGTTTAATGCCATCTGGCAGTGCGTTGTAAAGTAACGTACATGTATTGTATGTGGACTTCTGATAGTGGTTAGTTAGTTAGTTAGTTAGGGGGTGACCCATAGTTGGTAGAACACCCATTTTCAAAAAAGGCTACACGCGTTTATGCAAAGAAGTTCATGTAACCATCTTGTTCACAAGTAGCTAACAATCTCCCTCCTCCTCCCCTCTTCCTTAGACCAACAATTCTCAACTTAAAATCCCTCCTCAACAATGCCTCACCCTCTTTAACAGTGCATTATTCCAACTTATCCGCAACACCCATTATCTAATTAAGCCCCTCCCCATGGCACCCCCATACATCCAGATATAATCGCAAAAAGAATAAATCAATCAAAGCCATTATTTCCATAATCAACAACCAAATCCAAATAGCTCTTGCGTCACACCCATTTTTATCTCATATTAGTAATACATGAAATAATCAAGAACATGTCTCACGATAAATTAACTTCTCTCACTCTTCTAAGCTGGAATGTTAAAGGTATCATACCAAAAATCATTTTTGTAAAATATTTCTTAAATAGCTATAATACAGACATTGCTATCATCACAGAAACTCACTGTAGGTTATGCCAATCTGGTCTAACAGAATCAAACTCGGACCTTGGCCCGGCGCTTCTCTCTTTGATGCTAATGCATCTACTAAACCGTTAATCGGCGCTTCTAACTGACATAACTCTGTGATTTTATAAAAAAATGCAGTAAGACCATCACTAATATATACTTGTCCAGTTTGAGGCGCTGCTGCACAAACAGCACAACCTGAAAGGAATTCAAGTATTTCAAAATAAATCCTCCGAACATTGGTTAGCGCTCCATGGTATAATATCCAATAAACAGCTCCACAGAGAATTGAAAATAGACTCAGCACGAATAAAAAATGCTTCACCAACATAAACCTGATTCCCAGTGCCAACTACAACCTAGGAAAATCCAGTAATGGTCCAACTAGAATCACATTACGCCGTCCTAAAGATCAATTCAGGCCACCGCAACTACCATAAACACTTAATCCGAAGTTCACCCTCACACCTCTGCGCTGAGCCTAAAATTCATATAAATGATGTTCCCAGTGGGGAGACCCTCTAGCGTATAAAATGAGTTTAGTTGTCTTAGTTTATTGGCAAGTATCTCTATGCTTTTTGAGTTATACAAATATATTGTAAAAATTCTTTTCTAAGTTGTTTTATTTGTAACCCTTTCTATTTCAAAACTGGTTCAAACCATTTCAAAACGTCCACTACACGGGTACAATAAAGTAAATTTAAAAAATTGGCCATGGCTACATGTGTATTACAAGTGTATTATATTAATTATATGTTGATTATAATATCACAAGCATGTATATTTTTGCACACATTTTGGAGAAATGAAAAAATGTCGTTTTTTGAGGAGCTGTAACTCACTTGCTTGGTAATTGGTTTAGAAAGAAAAGTTTTATATAAAAGTTATAGAAAATTGCATTCTCTTTAAAATTCAGTAAATTATTTTTCTACAGTTCTAAAGGTAAAAAAGAGTCATAGAGAAGAAAACAAAACTAGTCAGAAAAATACTGATTTTTTGGGCCTCTCGGAGTCAGCACCGGGAGGTCGATGACCCTTTCCCAGGTAAAATTTACTTACGGACCGGACTTTCGCTTCTGTCCGTTTGCTAAATCCTTTTGTCTGCCTACATTTGAAATACAAGTTGGCGTAACACCAACGGTATTATTTTGAAATTTCAGTAAGATAATCCGGAATATGCATGTGTCTTCATTATTCACATTCGCCATCACATTAACCTGTTATTACTTTTATTAGCAAAGTAGATTTACAATATTTTGATTCTGAAATAATCTAAAGAACAATTCTCCAAACATATTTATCTAGTTCAGTGTACAGAAGTACAAATTAACATACACTGCCTACTATCGCAGTTCGCTGGTTTATATTCAATTAAAAGACAATAGCGTGGTGATTTATAACATATTTATTAATTGACTTTATGATGAGAATTTCAAAGAAAACATATTGCATTTGATTTTTACTTTACTAGGTATACTGAAATCACTTGAGATAGAAAATAGCTATTTAAATACAACACACAACTCTACTAAAACAAAATTCATAGAAAAATTTATTGATAACTGCAATACAATATTCAAACATGTATACATTTATTGAAAACAGTTTTTATTTTTTCGTTACGGTCTAAGACTTGCAATAGTACCAAAAGGGTTCACTATTCATTCAATTTACAAACCAAATATTACATTTCTACGTTTTCATAACATCTTAAAATAAAACCAATCTATTCAATAAACAAGAAAAAAGCTACATGTTTTGATCTTCTAACTTATGTTACTTTAAAGATACGATCGGCGAAGTACTTTTTCGAGGCACGAATTCGAGTTCTTCCAATGCATTAGGCGCATTTTGTAATGTTCTAGCTAACGCCTTGGGGACGTCTCTAACGTGAGTTTCGCTGTCAGTCGTGATTGGCTTGTGAGCGATATCGAGACTGATCATATGCTACCCAATCTAAAAAATTAATATTTGTCTGCATTTTCTAAAGCTCTAGCTGACGCCTTGACGAGGTCTCTAACGTGAGTTTAGCTGCCGGCCGTGATCGATGTGTAAGAGATTTTGAGACTGATCACATGCTACTAAAAAAAAGATGTCTGCCTTTTGAAAAGTAAAAGAGGGGTGCTAAAAAACGGTTTACCAAAATTATAAATGATCTAGATCTTGTGGCTGTTCACCATACACATTTCCATGGAGTGCTGTGTTTACGCCTGCTGTCACATCGTTTTTAAATACAATACATTTCGACAGAGGCCTTCCTCTTTGGCTAGAGATCAAAGATCGCGTTTTTGTTAAACCAAAAACTCCATTTTCTATTTCGTGACGAAAATATAGCTTCCCTTCATTTCGTAATTAAACAATTTTTTTCTACCTTGTAATGTTGAGAAGCGAAACCGAAAAAACAAAGAAAGTTGTATATGTTTTGGTTCGATTCGTCACCAAATAATGATTGGAAAAGAACCGAAATAGAAAAATAAATCTCTATGCGGTTTTGATTACTATTTCCAGACGTTTCAAAATAAAACGAAATAGAAAAATAACATTTGCGTTTCGAATCGTTACAGAATTCCGTTATTCGACCGTTTCATCGCAGCACATCCTGTCAGCCGCCTCTTCTATTTCGTGACGTTTCGAAATAGAAAACAAGAAATTGTCGTTAATCGTTACCACCTTCGATCCGTCACAAAACCGGAAACAATTTTTCAGATCGTTGCTGAATTTGATTTCGTCCCACATCTTTTGTCTCATCGCTTTACTCACATTGCCCATATTTGTTTAACGGGAGCGTCTTGGTTGCGTCTTGGCTAGAGACCAACGTTGGCATTTTCCAATCAAACAAAAAATTCCATTTTGCGTTGCCTGGCAGGTAGGCGGCGTGGCCGCCTCTCAGTCCCGGGCGGGCGAGCCGTCGGCGGAGGCGCGCAGCAGGTAGCGGTTGTAGGCGCGGTAGGGCGGGCGTGTGGCGTCCGCAGGGAGCGCGGCGAGGCGCGCGCCGCCGCCCAGCAGCCAGCGCAGGCACGCGCAGTGCTGCGCGCGGGTCACGTGGCGGCGCGCCCACGCGGCGCACCAGCGGGCGCAGCGCGCGGCGCGGCGCCGGCACAGCGCGCGGTGGGTGGCGCGCGCCCGCACCAGCGCCCGCGCGCGGTACACCACCTGCCCGCGCCGCGCCACCCACAGCAGGCGGTAGTCGCCGGCTCGCAGGCGGCACTCGGTCGTGTCGCGGGCCAGCAGCGCCCCCGGGCCCGCCACCGCGCCTGCAACGCGCGGCAGCCATTGCCATTGGCAGGAAGCAGCTGAAATACGCACGGCACTACGGTGACGTTCAAGCTCCCGATTGAATGAAGCAGCTGATTCCTGCCAGAGGCAGATTGCAAAAATCGCAGTGTGATTGATTGGTTAGGGATTCCCCGCGCGTCAACTACTAAGGTCATTGGGACTAATGTAGTGTAGAAAGTGTAGTACATGTTTTATTGCGGAGGTGGCGGTAATCTTCCCCGCTGAATGGCGGCTTCTGGGGCCGACCTTCGACAAGTTGCAGGGACTTTCCCCAACCAGTTATCTCCCCCCAACGTGGCACCGCTCCAACCGGGACATGCTCTAAACTCCCGACTGGTCTCCCAACATGTGTGTTAGTGTGTTGCTATGTGCGTTAAAATAGGTCAGGGAAAAAGAGGAAGGTACCATTGTCGACGATCTGTGGTCCGTTTGTTAGTTTTCTGTTCCGGCATTCCCCCTGGTGTTGATCGGGGAAACTACCGATCAGAGCAGTCGGGAGCTAGAATTCGTCCAGGCAGCTAGCTGTCTTGCTAGTGTCGAAAATCCTGCCAGCGTCGGGACTCGAAACCTAGAACTTTCCAGTCAGAGGCACAGTGACTTCAATTGATGCCCTGAGCTACCTTTGCCGGTTTCTATTTTAAATTAACACGCAACATTCACCAGGATTGACATGGAAGTTGACCAAGTGCCTGAGCACTGTGCAAAATGCATGTAAGTGCATTTTTAAGTGCTATGAAAGTGTTAAAATTATGTTTGTGACAATTAGTATTCGAACCGTACGTGCCCACTCAGCCTGCCGCTGCGCGAAAATCGCATCGCGCCGCGGGGCACCGGCCCTGCGCCGCGTCGACGCCAACAGCCTTTTGTCGTGGTGCGCACACTATAGGCAAATGGCGCGAGGATGGACTTTGACCGAACCATGGTGGACAAGCACCATTCTTCTGTCCGTCACTGAGGTGGACTGGCATAGCCGCATGAGGCGAGGGGCTTCTTAGGAATTACTAAAAATTGCAATATATTATTTGTAAATGTTCCTACCACTCGACTACCTGTGTGCCGATGGTGCAGTGGATAGTAGTGTCTAAGCAGAGGGTTTAAATTGATTTGCCATGTGTTACCATCGAGATTGTTAATTATTCTTTGTAATGTGTAGAAAAAATAATATCAATTTTCGTTTTATGTCTCAGCCAATGAAATGTTTTTTCTGAAAGTAAATACGCTGTTTGTTCTCGTTGGAAATAATGTTCCTATTGTGTTGTGTTACCATTTCCCGTCAAATGTTTTGAAAATTGTTAGTTCACCCTTTTCTTAACAGTCGTGAGCTCTCAGTTGCCGCGAAAGGTTTGTAGGGTGTCAAGATCGATTGTTTTGGAACAGATTTGGAAAGATGGGAACGCATGCGTCAATAATTGCTCAAATTTGTTATAAAGACAAACGTTCCTTGAAAAGATTCTCTTTATATGTGGGAATAGGATTTCAGGTGTACAATTACAGGGTTATACAATTTTGTCTCTTTCTCATATTATGTAGCCCTGAGGATAGAAATACATTTGGCTCCTGCTGAGGAAGCCCCGTAAACCTGACTTTAGCAAAATAACCCCCCGCACTTCCGGGTTCCAGTGCTAATTCAATTGTCCAGAACGGCTTCTGGAAGACGTACCGTGGGGGCCTGCGAGGGGGCCTGCGCGGCGGACGTTGCGGCGCAGGAAGACGCGCCGGGCGGCTGCAGCGGCGGGGCCCTGTGCGGGCGGCACGCCGCGGGCCAGGCCCTCCACGTAGGCGGTCCAGCGCAGGGCGCGGCGCGGCGAGGGCTGGCGCGGGGGCGGCGGCGGCAGCATTTCCAGCGCGGCGGCGCCCGGCGCGGCCACCGCCAGGCGGAAGCGCGCGGGCGCGGGCGCGGGCGGGGGCGCGGGCGGGGAGGCGGGGGCGGGGCCGGGGTGCAGCAGGCGCTGCAGCTGGCGCGCCGCCAGCCGCACCACGTCGCCCAGCGCCAGCGCCGCGCGCGCCGCCTGCGCCTCGCCGCCCAGCAGCCGCTGCACGGCGTCCTCGAAGGCGGCGGCGCCTCCGTCCGCGCGCCCGCCCACCAGGCGCCGCGCCGCGCCCAGCAGCGCGCTCCACCGGCCGCCGGCCCCGGCCCCGGCCCCGGGCCCCGCCCCCGCCCTCGCGCGCGCGCGCAGCCCCAGCGCCGCCGCCGCCGCCGGCGCCCGCACCTGCGCGCGCGCGCCACTGCGTCACGAGAATGTCCTCTCCTCACGCTTTACTTAGACACGCGCACACTACTGCACATGTCGGGATCGTACAGCTGATCCCGGCAGTGGCGTTGCGGCGCTGGTGGGAGATACCTGGCTAGGGAAATTTCCCGCGAGCCGCCGACGCAGGTTGGAGCCGGATTCGTCATCCAGGGAGGGGCATCACTGCCACCTCCCTCGATAAAATCATGCATTAAATTTTCGGGACTAGTGTCCCAACGTGCGCGGGCAATTGGCGTTTTCAGGAACGTCAACTGATATCGTCATTAGTCCCGTAGGTTTAATGCGAGTGTTATCTTAGGAGGGGGCCAAGGTCCCCCCCGCTAGAATGCGAGATCCTTCGTCGACCTACATGGCGGCTTGCAGGGTTTCCCCCTATTCACGTATATCCCCAACGGGGCACCGCCCGGCTGGGGCAAGCTCTAAGCTCCAGACTGGACTCCCGACGTTTGTGGTAATGGAAGTATAAGTAAGGGGTGAGAAGCAAGAGAAAGGAAAGAGCGCTCGAGATTCGTGGTTCCGTGTGATGGGGTACTGCTCCGCCATTCGCATTGTTTTGCTCCGATAAACCGGAAAATACCGGTAAGAGCCACCGACTGCTGGAATTCCTCCTGGAAGCGGAAGACTTCGACCTACACTGCGATTCCAACTCTGCCCCAGGTAGGAATCATCAGTTGATTTTATCCAATCGGGTGTTTGAACCTCACCATAGTGACGTTCAAGCTCCTAATTGGATGAAACTGCCACCAGATGATACCTGCCAGGGGCAGAGTTGGAAAACCGCAGTATAGCTGTGTAGCCAAAGTCGAAAATCCGCTGCAATCGGAACTCCAACCTGAGGACCTTTCGCTCAGACATGCGTCAGTGACAACTGCTGCCCTGAGCCATCTCAGCTGGTGTGTCATGTTAAGAGAAACAAACAGAAAAAAAAGTGAACTGAATAAGCAACGTGAAACACAAATTGTATTACGTGCCTTGACTTGCAACAGGGTAAGAAAGACCTATCGGGCCGGTTCGGTTTGGCCTTTCACAAGGGCTCCCGCTAACCCATGTGAGATGGCATCGCATTTGACGCGACGTGAAGAAACAAAAGGAAATTCACGATTCACAACTTACTTTCAGAGTGTATTTATTTCTATTTACCCCACAATGCTCTTCTGAATGTCAGATTTAATGACTAGTTTAGTACTGCTTAATACATACGTATTTAACGTAGTGCAATTTATGTACTCTAAATAAAGTGGAATGTGTTACGTTTTTCCTTTGAAGGTAATTCTTACACATGAGGTTCACAGGTACGTTTCGTTAATTATAGGGCTATTATCGTAAATAATCGTTTTTTTATTAAAAATGATTTAAGCTATTCGAAAGCCATTAAATGATAGACGGTTTAACCGGCCGTATGATCATCCGGTGTGGGCGCTGGTCTCGAAGTAGTCGGTTGAGAGGGAGTGAACAGTACTCATTCCCAATGAAACTTAAATGTAAATGAAACGTAGATGCAAACACTTGGTTCCATGTTATTGTACAGAACCAATCACAACGGTCAACGTAAACGTAAACAAGAGGTGTGACCGGGAAAGTTCGCAAGCTTTCACGTTCATGTCAACGGATCTGAGAATTACACAAATGCTATACCACAGCAAGACACGAACAGCGTCCAGCGTTTTCGTAACACAGGAACGAATGCATATTGTAAGAGCTACGATTGCGCACATTTTACATAATGTCGATTGATATATGCAGGTGGCTTCAGAATACATGTTTCAAACTTCTAGAGCATACAGATCAAAGATGATGCTGACCTCTCACATGAGCCATGATTTGCCCTAGTACTTGGGAGAAGAAAAGGAGAAGAAGAAAGAAAGTGTTTCCAAAACGTACCAAGTAGGGCAAAAGTGATGTCTGTGATAATGAGGTATTAAATCATTTTTATACGAGTACCTTTTTAACTGGATGGGGTGAAAGTAGCAATGGGACTTGTGATTGCGCGCAGCCCCGCGAGGGGGGCGGTGCTTGCCTGCGCGCTGCGCTCGTCGGCCGCTTGCAGGCGGGCGGCGCACTGCTGGGCCGCGCCCAAGCGCTCGCAGAGCGAGTGGTGCAGGCGCACGAACAGGTACCAGTGGGCGTCGCCCTCGTACGCCCCGCGCCGGGCGCACGCCGGCCCCGCGGCCCCCTCCGGGGCAGTGGAGGCGCCGAACAACATTTGCGGCAGGGCGCCGTTCACGAAGCTTCTCATGCGCTTTTTCTCTTCTTCCTGGAACCCCGCGTGGCTGTTGATGTAATGCGACAGGAGGTAGGCGGCGTTATCGAATGCCGAACGGTTTTTGTACAATAGCGTGAGGTGTGGGCGAGGGAAAACGGCGCCACTAGCTTTTTCCTGTTCTCGCCATTCCTCGTGCAACGACTCGATTTCGTTGAGGAGAACTTTGGAACGGAGGGACTTGAGGTCTTTCTGCTTAAAAATCGCGGCTTGGCACTGCAGAGACTTCCAGTAGTACGTTTCAGTCTGCTCCCTCCATAGCTGGTTGAACTCCTTCTGTGCGTTCCTCCACTCCTCCTCCTTCGCCTTGAGGCGTCGGAGAACCACGGGGACCGCGACCGCGGGCTTCCTTTTCAGCCCTTCGATGATGTCCTTCGCCTTGGCCCCGTAGATCTGCTTCAGAGACGTTTGGTGTATCGTGGTCGACGTCCCCCCGAGGTATTCGTCCAGCTGGAATTTGGCGACTTCCCTGTGCAACAAGTCCAAATTAGATGTTATATTTCATCCGTATTTGTCATCAAACAATATGATATTCTTCCATTTTTAACGTTGCGTTTCAAGGTCACGCACGAAAAGGGGAGAGGGAAAGCAGACTCCAATAGGGAGCCGTAAAAGTGGGAGCTGTAGTGTAGTGTTGCAGCTCGTGCGTGACCTTAAACGCCACGTTAAAAAATCGAAGTATAGGCAAGATCCTTCTGGAATAAAATCACTGCTTGACAATACGTTGTCGTGGAGACGGTCGACGGAAGAAGACGGACGAAATCAACGACCAGAGAGAAAATATACGTTCTGTAGTGAAGAGTAAAGGATTAATAGAGTATTTCAGTCAGAGAGGCGTAATTCAGTGGTGAACTTGGTTGTAAGAAATACCATGCGATATAGTTATATTTGATTGAGGACATTATTATGGAAAAGTAAATGAACAAGAATATTTAGGAGAGACGATGTAGTGACGTGTACATATGGAAGTGAGCTAAAGGAGGGACATTTTTGAAAGGGGAAGAAGATAAACCTAGGTACTGTTATTGAAAATTGTTAAAATAATGAAGCGTATTATTTTCAGGTTGCAAACAATATTGTGCGGTTTTCTTTGTTATTATTATAAATAAATATTCTCTTTTCTTTTGAATTTGGAAGCGTTTTGATTTGTTATTCAGTAAGTTACCTTATTAAAATCTATGGTGTATGCTGTAGAATCATCAGCCCTAACAAATATTAAAAGGATACTTTTAATTTCCCCGTGAAGTAAATTTGTTAAGGGAAAAGTAAAAAGCATCTCTTGGGCCTCCTCAGCGCCTCGGTCTGAGGGGTCGCGGGTTCGAGCTCCGCCTTGGGCATTGTTGTTTGTCCCTTGTCTCTCATGTACGAGGACCTCGCGTCCTGCTGCCCACAAGCAGAGCCCTCAAAGTGTACCGTCAAATAAATGCACGTCCCCATGGGGCGCAAAGGGTAACCGGCTGTTGCTGGACAAAGCCCTAAGAAGAAAAAGTCTCACCTGGGAGCCATCCGCGCCAGTTTCCGGCGCACGTACTCCAGCACGCGGATCGTGGAGGCGTTCCTCTCGATGACCACGTCCAGGTCGAACCGCTCGTCTTCGCAGCGGAAGGTGAATTCCTCGTAGAGCGTCTTGGGGGCGGTGACGAAGGTGGACGCCTCACTCCACGACGGGAAGGACACCCACTGGTCGTTGAGCACCTGCTGGCAGAGCGGCGTGCGGCCCGAGCAGGCGGGCCGCGCGTAGCTCTTGGGCAGCGAGCGGTAGCTGACGCCCACGCGCGCCGCCCCCGCCCCCAACCCTGCCTGCTCGTCCAGCGCGGGGCGTGGCGGGCGCGGCACGTGCCCCGCCGCGCCGCTCACCATGCTCTTGAACCACGCCAGCAGCTCCGGGTCGCGCCCCAGGAACGGCGTTACCAACCGCACCAGCTCCTCGCCGCCGACGATCTCTTCGTTGAAGAGGGCGAGGAAGCGTAGGAAGTTCTCGTAAACAGTTTGGTCTTTGAAGGCTCTCCGCGCCTGGTCGAAGAAGGCAAAGTCGGAAAAACTTCCGTATTTTGCCACCTCGGCCAAAGATACATCCTTGAAGGAAACTGTTTTGTTATTTTCTGAAAGAGGTTTACGCGCGTCTGGGATCTGGGGTTTCACAGGTAATCGGTTACTGGCTCTTCTTGATCCATCTACTAGTAACCCAGACGATGCATGGTTTGTTTTTGTAATAGAATCCACCGAGACACAGTAACTGCGATTAACATCACCGTTTAAATGATCAAACGGCAACGATTTCCGCCGAATGCCGCTTGAAAGGGGAAGAAAGCACCTTTCAACTAAGTCGTGTTGGGACCTGCCATCCACTCCGAAACACGCCGGGTGGGTGGGTGTGCTGGTGTGGTTGGTGCTGGCCTCAGAGACAGCGTTTCTGTACGGGCGGTGTTGGGCAGCAGCGATGCGGCAGTCGGGCGGAAGAAACCTGTTGAAGCCGGCGATGAGCTCCTCGCGACCTTTGAAAAGGGTGGACACGCGATGAATCACTTCCCGCACGCTTGTTCGCTGAGCCTTGAACTCCTTCATGACGTCCAAAAACGCGTTGTACACTGGCAGCGCGCACATGCTTTTCACCTGATCCACGAAGAGCAAGGCGTCTTCCTCGTTCAACGAGCGCGTTCGGAGATGCCGTTCGTCGCCCGGGCCGCCCTTGGCGCGCGCCGCAGCCTCGCAGGGCGGAGCGTTGGCTGGGCCTCGGCACGCCGAGCTCGCGCCCTGAAAAAATATGCCTGGTCAATTGATTTAATTCTTCAGGGTGTTCAATATTAAATACTACAATCATTTTTAAATAACATGCCATCAGTTTAATTTTCAGGAAAAGAAATGTTTACCTGTAATTTAATTTGTTATTTAACTAGCTATTTATTATCATTTGTTGCAGCATACTTTATGAAGAAGAGAATTACATGAACTTAGTAAAAGAAATGTAAATAATTAAGGAGAACGGAAAATGTGTTTCGGAAAAAGGCTAATTTGAGGGTTTGCAGAGTAATTTAATCCTAATGAGAATTTTTTTGATGCAGTAGAAATAACTTGTAAATACATTTTTTGATACTTGAATTATAAAATATTTAATATAATGTATTGGAAATTCTCTGTGAATTTGATTATTAGAAATGAACCATTAGATTGACTGACTGTACCTCCGGGCAGGTCAACTACTAGGGTCATTAGTTTCGTACGTGTGGTGTACGGTTTTTGCTCAGGAGGTGACACTGGTCTGCTGCAGCTGTATGGCGACGCCGACGCCGACCCACCGTCGGCTAGTGGAGTTTTCCTCAACCAGGTATCTCTCCCTAGCGGGGCACAAGATCTAAGCTCCCGATTGGTCTCCCGGCATGCGTGATAGTGTAAGTCTGTGTAAGGGGTGAGGATGGGACAAGGAAAAGGTAGGAAAGATCGCGCGCGGTCCTTGGCCCGTTTGTTAGAGTATTTCTACGCCTTTCGCCTGGTGTTGATAGGAGAAACCATGGAAAGCTACCGTACAGAACAGCCAGACGCTGGGATTCTCCTCCACACAGTGGCTGAATTCGACCTATCTGTCAAGCTAGTGTCGAAAATCTACAGTGACATCAGTTAATGCCTGAGCCGTCTCTCCCGGTTACACCATGAGACTTTAATAATAGTTGCCTACAGAATTTATTTTGTACTGATTGAATTTTATTTAGGTGAGTGGTAGGTGCATTGTACCGAATTCGACAAGCGTAGGTTGGAGAAGGTCCATTTCTTTATTTTTATAAAATAATTCCGCCATTAATTATTACTTTAAGTTTTGTTCGTGAAATTTCCCATGAATCTTTCATATATATATATATATATATATATATATATATATATATATCCAAAAAAATGTAACCGAAATATTATTTTCAAGTCATGGAATGGCATATTATTAATAACAAGTGGAGGAAGTTTAGAAGTTCTAAATAGTAAAATCATTTTGCTTGGATTTTACTTAGATTTATTGTCATTCTCCAATATTGTGACAGTTTCATAAGTTTTTGAATGACATTTTGAACTATGTTGCGTGCAATTTTGCTACTTTGATGTAAACAGAATAAGGCAGTATCTTCAGCGTGAAGAGATAGCGTAATATAAGATAATGAGGGGACATGAAACATACAACTATTATAAATTTTAATTTTTGATTAAAAACATTATAATAAATGATCATGGAAGTTATTAACTCTACAGGGGCAAGAGGGTCTTCTGAACTACATTGCCCGTATACAGGGTTGTGGCAAAACTCAACGGCAAAACTTAAGTAATATATATTTTTTGGATAGTAAAGAGAAATTCCATTACAATATGTGCAAGAAAAAGCTTAATTACAGAATCACTAGACGAAAAATCTGATCACTCTGTTCATGCATCCCAAGAAAGGTTGAAATTGACCTCCACCGGCCTGAGTGCAGGTCTCTGTCTGCCTTTGGGTAGTGCCGACCACGTTAAAAATATATCCGGTGTAGTGCGCGCTGTCTGACAGTCTAGTAAATCGCCAATGGCTATTTTTCTAAAAAACAATATTACTAACAATAATTTACTAAAGAACAAGTTTTATAAAAACTAATTCTGCAAATGAAAGTTTTCTAATCTATATTTTCCTAAAGGAAATAAAGGTGCACATGAATAAAGTTTTCTGCACGTAAATTTTTTTACATATGGAGATTGTGGCCAATGACCGCAAATTGTCCATTGTTCTTCCTTTCTCGCGGTATTTTGCATATTGAAGTACCAATGTTTTAGCCTTTTCTGGCATCCAACACGCAAGTATTTCCTTTTGGAAATTGTCGGTGGCGGGAAAAAATTAAAATATTAAAACATTGAGTTTCTCAACGTTTAGGAATATTTTTATACCATATTCATAGTTGGTGACAAACATAAAGAAATATAACACTAAATATTCATAGACACTCACAATAATAGTCCTATTATAAAAGCGTAATGATCTGGAAACTACAAACCTGAATGAAAATATACATTTATTTATTTAAACGTGTCTTTTCATTCAAGTTTGTACAGTTTTTAGATTATTATGCTTTTATATATGAATTATTATTTACATTTTGTATATGTAAAGATAAAAAATAGTTATATAGCGAAACTCGAAAACCACCACCCATGGTGGGGTTACAGCACGAGACCACCACAGGCCGAGGCACCCTAGCAATGAATGAGAAATACTGCTGCGATCAGGACCTGGCGCTGCAGGCACTCAAAACATGCGCATCTGGTCTTTGATGGTTTAATTAAGCAAAAAATAACAAGAAAATTGACTCAAAATGGGAAAATACTAATACATAATCTGCTCAAAAAATACGCGGACTGTTTGAATTCCGCGCCTCCAGTTAGTTCCAGAGGAATTCGCTTGATATCGCTAGGTTCGCTCAAATCTGCTGATTATGACTCTTTCTCGATTGTTGATATCTTCATTTGGTTATCAGATACGTGGTTTTTAATGAAGAGCTATTTTTTCGTTTGTCAGAATTCAAAATGAATGACGTGCAAGAGCAACGGGTTTCTGTGAAATTTGTGTTATACTAGGAAAATCTGCGACAGAAACTTTCGCTATGCCTAACACGGCTTACGGAGTAGTTTCTAACGTATGGCATCTTTAAGTGGCATAAACGTTTTAAAGATGGTCGACAGTCCATTGACGATGAACGTTCTTTCACGTCAACTGACGACCCACACGTCGACAAAATCAACACCTTGGTACGGGAAAACCGGCGTCTGACTGTGAGAGAGCTTTCTGAAGAGTGTGGGATATCAGCTGGATATAGTTACGTTTTGACTGAGAAATTGAAGATGCACCGCGTTGCTGCGAAATTTTTCCACGCCAAATGACGGAGGAACAAAAAGCCCATCGTGTCCAGATTTGTCAGGAACTGCTTGATCGTTCAAAGATTATAGGGCTACTGTCCCAATTACCCTCTACAATGTGTTTTATCAACACCACCTAGATACTATATCTAAGTGATGTTGGTTTTATAACATTCTTTAACATTTTTTTCAATTTTTTAAACAATGTGGACGATAGTGAAAAAATTAAGTTTAAAACATTTATATTTTCTTTACTGCAAAGTCTCGCTTACCAGCATGATTCGCACTTTTTTGCTCACAAAGGAAAGGAAGTGGAAAGTACTTATTTATATCGAAATAAAATCATACCCCCTTTGCTTTTAGATTTATATATTGTTCCTAATGCAAATCACATTACTCGTTTTCAGGTATATTAATCTTTTATGTTTATAATATAAATTATATTACTCAGTTGTAGGTTTATTAATTATTGACAATTAGGCAATCATACACTGGAAGTATCGCAAAGTCGCTTTTGCAGTTTTCTACGCTAGTAGTTTTGCAGTTTTCTACGCAAGTAATGTATACGCAGGGGGCGCCATGCCATATTGGGCGGAAGTCCACTAATTGGGCACAAAACAGGCGTACAAATATTGATGGCGTCTGAAAGATTATATCCTAGTCACAATAATTTTAGTTCTAAACATGCGAATGTGCTGATACGAGGGCGGATTCGTACGAGTATATAATTCTTATGAGATGTCAGAGCTCTCTTTATTTTTAATTGAAATGGCATGGAATAGCGCCAACTTCTTCTAAAAGTTGTCCTATTTTCTAAATATTCGTTACTTGTGAGGTAGCCTTTATTCAAGAGGGCATATGCATTTAAACATCGTATGAACGTGTAGCTATTTTGAAATGGAATTATAGCGGTTTTTGTCCCTCCGATGGCAAATTTTCCCATACCGGAGCTGGCAGCCCTGATTTACCGGCACCTCGCCATTCGCTAATCTATTGCTATGAGATGTCCTCTGCAATAAATGCGTTTGCTTATCAACTGCGGACTTCGAGGAACTTGTTCTGCAATAGTATGATGAAAGGAAACCAGTCAGTGATAATGACGTCATCCCGGATGAATATTGTGAATGTTACTGTAACAGGAGCTTCATAATGCATGTAAGCTTGTAACTTCAAATTAACTTCTCCCCATTGAACGCCACACAATTTTTAACTGTTTTTGATGTAAATAAATAAATAAAAGCTTGAATTTTACTTTCACAATATATTTATATTCTCTTAGAGTACTAGTAGTTGAATTTTTTTCCATTTCGTAACCCATTAGATACGGGTGTTCTCGAAGGAAATTGATTTTTGCATGATACATGACTGATAAAAACTAATTTTTCAAAGAATAATAATAGTATAGTATAAAAGTAGTCTGGACATCATCTGATAATAGTAGTGTTTAAAGCGGACAGATTAGTTATTTGTTACGGACTTGCTATGACTAATACTTCGGTTTCTCTATAGCGGCCGATGACATTAGATCTTTGTTACACCTCACATTAGATTAGATTAGATTTATTTACTTAAAAAAAGTAAAAACCGTATGTAACTTACACGGAAGAATGGTTTCGGCGTCTTTTTGATGAAACTGAACAAAGTTCAGATATTGCACCATCTGGTGATTCCAGTTAGAAGTTTAGTTAGAATTTCAAGATGAAAATTCAAACACAGAACAAGATATTTCGGATAAAGTGGCATAGCTAAAAGAATCGGCCTTTACAGAACAAGATAGGGCATCCAAGAAATCTACATTATATTGAATGAAGAATAAATCCCATTAATTTTTACAGTTGGCAGATGCTCTGACTGTTTATGGAAGGAAAACTAAAAAGCAATACACAAATGCAATTAAATATGGTAAATTAAAGATATTATGTGGTATCAAACAAATTTTTTGCTAAAGATCATTTCGATCGCGTAGCGATCATCATCAGAGCATGCAGCTTCCGGGCCGAAAACAAAGTTCTTTGAAAGTTCAAAGCGATCTAATTAACACAAATGGAAGTTTGTGTTTGGAGCATGGTTCTGCTTTCTAGGGAATGCACAGCTTTTTAAGCACCTATTAGCAAATATTTTATTTTCATTTTCGATAAATTTCTTCATTGTGCTGTATTCCCATTGCTGACTAAGTTAGTGACAAACAACGTTCACAAGAGGAAACTACTTAATGATTCTCATTTTTGTTTCCAATTGAATTTTTTCTACATACACAGCACGTATTTAAATTTTATCTTTCAACGTTTTAAACAATCATTTAATATACTTAATCGCCTGAATTTTCACTAAACCATATTCCTTCATTTCTATGTGAATAAATATGAGAGCAAATTCAATAATACAGAAAAATATTATGTATTATATGCGCAAGTTTTCTTAAGCTCTGATTTCGCTAGATGCGAGAGGAGATGGGGTTTTGTTACTTCGACGTCAGGACTGTCATGTTAAGTCTGTATGTCGTTTTTATTTGCAAAATGGTTGCTATTATACGGGAGCAAATATTTCTGGTATTTAGATTTTGCTAACAATGCTCATTGCAATGATTTATTTTTAATTTAGCTAACGTGAGTGAAAGAGTGGGATTGATGTTCCGGGGCTCAAGAAAACGCGCGTATAATACCAAAGAAATTGAAGGTCATTGTTGCTGAAGCAGTCAATCGCTCAAGAGTTATCAATTCTTGGAACTGCCTTATGCGATCCTTAAGACCCAAAACATCTTGTGTATTAATTTTATTATTCATTGTTAAAGAAAATAATATGCAAAACGCTCCATGTTGGAGATCCGTAGCAAATGTTTTACCGTGAAGGATTTCCCAGTTAGACTCCACTCTTCGCAGGTTTTGTTGTTGCTTCCTCCGCCATCTTGGCCTTTCATAGTGTCACAAAACAATGCAAATGATCTTCTAGCGAACGCGTCTTCTAGAATGAACACAGTCAACCCGTCAACACTCCAAACCGGTCAGAAATGCCTATTTATTAATCTAAAATGGTAAAAGTATTAGAGTAATCAAAAGGATAATTTACTATACGTTTTCCCGCCAATTAGTATTTACACGTTCTTCACAAATTAATAATAGCTCACGAGTTTCGCCATTTAATTAATATCATTTTGAAATTGTAACCCATGTAAAAGTCTTGTAACCATATGAACCCTTTTGAACATAAAATTATCCAGTGATCTCTTCAATTACGATTGTCCGTGTCAACACTCAACACAAGCACAAAACGATGTTCTCATCCTCAGTACGAAAGATACGTTCTGAACTTTCGCCTGGACCCAAAGAGTACAACTGAGAGTGAGGGACAACACACAATGTTAAAATGAGAAGCCAGTTTCCGGTAGCGCCATCTTTTTCTGCATTGAATCCTATTGGGTCTTCTACCGGCCAATTGCGTGGAAATTTTAGGAAAATTTTATTTTACGAACCTTATGAGGGAATGCCAATAGTTATTTATGTGGTAAAAGTTACATTTTATTTTGCGTATAGGAAATGTTGCATTATGAGACCGGCAGGCCGAGTGGCGCAATCCTACGAACAAAATAAAATCAGTTTTACCATGTGTGTCACACTATTACTGTCCGCCTTACTGACTTTTCTTTTATTTTAATTTAAGCATACATATCTTTTAACTGGATGTCATGTTACATTAAGATCAGTATTTGTTTTCATTCAGTTTCATCTGAACTGAGAATCGTCTCACTGTTAGCACTAGAATTAAAAATTGAACATTTAGCTTGCTATGTGTGTCGTGAAAGAAAAGCTTTTACTGTATAAAAATATTTGTACTCATTCTGCGCCTCAATTCATATTTTTTCGGGCATTGTTCCTTTTCAATTACCTAAGTTTAAACTTTCTACTTTAACAATCCTACTTGAATAGTTACATCTCAGTCATTTTATACTTTTATTACAAATCGCACTAGAAGAATACTGCGTCATTAAATTAGTTTTATAAAATCAGTGATATAAATACATAAAAATTAATTATTAGTACAAAAATTGAAATAATGTGTAAATAGTACAAAAAATTAGAAAATATGTGTATACAATTAAACCAATCTTCTTAACACAAATTCAACATTGTTAATTCTACTTAGTGGCAATGTATTACTTCTACTACTGACAGTAATGTCATAACTGAAGGGCTCAAAGCCAAAGGCTACTAACCAGCTGTGCTAACCCCCAATTACTGAAAAGTGAGCAAATAAGAGTATGTGATAAGATTGATTTATCTTAATGCTTTTATTCCTCATTTTGTATTGGTCTACACTTATTAAATACGTAAATTATCTGTGCTGGAATAAAATGTGCAAAAATACAATTACAAATTATTAAAAATTATTTTTAGGAAATACATTTTTGTCTTCATTTGATTAGTTAATCAAGCAGGGTTATTTTATTTATTTAGTCAAAAAACAGTAAAAACTGTATGTGGCGTATGGGGGAGAAGATAATCTGCACACGTTTTAATTAAGTCTAAATTTATGAAAATAAAGTTACAATAACAAAATACTCGTATTTGTTGGAAAAAATATTTTATTTTATTTATTTAAGGTCGCTTTTCAACAACTGGGTCATAAGCGACCACGAGAATCAATTTATAATTTACACAAGAATACACATTTTTTATAGTTATGCCATTATACAATTACATACAATTCATACAAGCATATAAATGGTCAAAACGTATTAATAATGTAGGTACTTACATAATTGGGATGGGTACACATATTTATTTATTAACATTACACATGTTTTGATATTAACTATATATTTGAAGGATTATTGTATATGAGATGTAGGTAAAGGAGGGTCTTTATATTAAGGTATGAATTTTTGATGTTTTTAAAAGTTGTAAGACTTTTATACATTCTTCTGGAGAGGAGAAGGAATTATATAGATAACCATTCGCGTCCTGACTGCCGAGGTGGTCAGACGCTCCGTCCGCTCCGGGCAAAATCACGTTGTGCGTGCGTTCACTGACTCGGGGGAAAAAATTACTTCCTATTAATACTAATAATAAAAATCCTACGCATTTTACGTACTATTAAAGAAAATCGATATCAAAGAAATTAATACAATTACATATAACAAAAATATCTACAAATGTTCTGAAAATTCCTACAGAGTTAAAATCGACTCCAAACTAAAGAGGGGTATTTATATCACAGCATTTGATATAAAATATACTCGTTGGTTTATTCATCCGTGATCAAAGAACCTGCATGTACTACCGTTGTATAAACATGAAATATTTTCTTTCGAAGCTCCATCGATTGTGAACCGAATGATCTCCGAGAAGTGGCAACAGCGCTTGAGCAAGACAAAGATCTAAGCAAAACATTATTGGCTCGGAGAGACGGAGGGCGAGGGAGATTGAGAGATTTATTTAGTCAAAAAACAGTAAACACTGAATGTGACGCATGGGGGAGTGGGGGCAATACTCCATATTTCCGTATTAAAATCGCCTGCTTGATTTCGACTAAAGCGTGGCGACGGCTGGGCATGTTGCGATGCTTATTACATATTATTACATCAGCGAACTGTTGACACTGAACTGAACAAACTGCAAGCAAACTGTTGACAGCGACCAGCCTGCTGCTTTATAAAGCCATGATCAGGCCCATTATGAATTACGCCTGCCGAAGTTGAGGAATAGCGGCGCACGCACACTTGAAAAAGTTGCAATAGTTCAAAATGCGTGCCTTCGCGGCATACTGTGCGTGCCACCTTACGTTAGAATTTCAGAATTACATTCAGCCTTAAATCTACCGCTCCTCGAAGAGCATTTTAAAAAAACTAGCTATAAACTTTTATTCAAAGTTAAACGCGTCAAATACTGACATATTAGAAATTTAAATTTGTACGAGCCGGATCCCACGACCACGTACAAGCGCCCATGAGATATGTGGCAGTAGACAACGCCAATACTTGCATGAACTCCTCTGTTTAATCTCACTTTGTGTAATATGAATTGAAAAGAGGAATTTCGTTGTCTAGAAACACAGTATTGCTTACGTAATTGTAGGTATAGTATGATTTTAAAAAACAGGGTTCATATTCACCCAAAATATGGTATCCCTTGCAATAAATAAGTAAATAAATTTAAAAAAAAATTAAAATCCCTGTGAGTGCAAGTGGTGAGGGGTGCTGGAGAAGCGCTGGCTGCCGTTGCAGATCCGCGGCGGGCGCGGCAAGTCGCTGGAGTCGCTGGAGGACGCCGGCGAGCGCGAGCGCGCGGCCGGCGCCGCCTGCCACACCTTCAGCGCCGAGCACACGCACACCTTCTACTACGCCGCGCACATGGCGCCGGGCCCCTGCGGCTGGCGGCCGCGCTCCTACGACGACGGCGACATCACGCCCACCAACGAGGTGCGTCCCGGCCCCTCCAACCACACTTCATTAGCTACGCTTATAGAACTATATGTTATTCCTCAAATACATTAATACAGCGTTATTTTTTTTCTCGATTCTTATTTGATGAAAAACAAAATGTTAATTCGTAGTATGGCACGTCGAAATCAGAGAGCTCGCCAATTAGAATCAGGGTAGCGTTATTTTCTTTAAGTAATGAGAAATTTACAAATTTGTCAGAGGAAAAAAAACTCTGAAAAAACGGGAAAAGTCCAGGAAATTTGTTCCGAGAAATGAATGGCCACACTGTGGAGGTTTTGTTATAAAGGCAGTGTGGCGGCTTTCTGATAAACCAGGAAAACCTAGGGAATTTCATTGATCTCGTTATTTCATGGTCAACTTCACGGTGCTATCTCCAGATTTAAAAAAAAATGTTAGAGAGAGATAAGAAAGTGCCGCTTTAACACAAAGTACTGCTTGGCCCCTGGTGGCAACATTACTGCAGGTTATGTCCATGAATTCATTTTGGCAGTGCGTTGGTTTAAAATTAGCTCATTTGTAAATATCTTCATCGCCCTGCTTGACATTCTGTGCTTCCCGACCTGTCGAACTGACCCCTTCTAAGAGTAACTCCTCGACATCTAGTGACTTGTGTCCCGCAATAGTTTATGCTCCCGTAGGAGCCGCGATCGTGGGTATTTTCAATATAATTTTCAGCGCCGCTGCTTTCCACTTATCCCACGTTGCTGTCCGTTGTCCTCGCTCTCGAGGTTTGTCAAATAAAACGAAGTTCCAGCGAAAAGAAAATGTGCTGTTCGAAAGTTCTGGATTGCTAATCAATCAGCAAACTGTTACCTGCTGCGCTTTTACGGATATCTTGTTTCGCTAATCTTTTAAGCGCTTTAAGTTTACTATTAGTTGGGTAATTGAATCACTTTAAATTTACTTCACTTTGAATATCACGACTTAATCGTCATGCGTCCACACCTTTGGAACTCGAGCCAGCTTCTCTCAAAACGAACTTGACTCCATAGAAACCCGTTACATTACTCAATTGTTCGTTCTTTTACGACTGATACACTCGTACCAAGTTGCATTTTCATTTCGTAATATGCGGTGTTCTGGGTTTTGTTATACAGGCAAGTGCCCACTTTGTAAAAAACGTGGAAAACAGCGGAAACTCATGAAATTTCATTTCTTAGGTCATTTTATTTTGTTTGTTGACAACTTTACGTAGTTCTCTCCAAGTATTAAAAAAAAGTATTCGTTAATGAGAGTGTTTCTCGGAGTTATTTGATGGGAAATTCTGGAAGAAGAAAGAGGAAGGGAAAAAAAAGGGAAAAAAAAGAGGATAATTTTAGGCGACCAAAATACGATTTACGAGGGTTGGGGCATAAGTCACGGCAACGATTTTTGAGAATATAAGCACGGATGGAAAATTGCACGGATTCAAATAAACACATGAACGAGCTAGGTATGAACTAAGTGCATGGATGTTTAACGTTACACCAAAATTGGGTTTCTAATATTAATCAAGGTATTTGAAATGTCAGTACTGGTTCATTCCCAAAGTATTATAGCGTACAAGAGTTCACAGCATTCCAGAAGCATTACATAGCCGTTCTAAAGACCCAATTAGGCAGATGCTCGATTCCCGCGTTGGTAATCAGTAGTTGTTATGCGGCCTCGCAGAAACTCTCGGTGACATTTCGCTACTGCCCAATGTAGAAGGGCATTATTTCCAATAGCGTCCATGAATTCATGAATTCTCGGGCATTTTTCCTGGAGAGAACGGGTTTATTTGTCTATAAGCGCTGCTCGAAACATGCTCAATAAAATGGTGTGATCGGACTTCTTTTCGAGAAAGAAAGAAAAAAAAAAGGAAAAAAAGTTGGCATGGTCGCGAGCGCCGGGGCCGTGAGGGTGAGGTGGCTGCGTTGCCCGCAGGCGGTGGCGCTGCACGAGGGCGGGGGCACGCTGCCGCGGCCGCGAGGGCTGGTGCGGCCGCGCCCGGTCGCCAAGATCGCCGCCACCAAGGCCGAGCCGCCGCCCCCGGCGCCGCCGGGCGCCTTCTACAAGCCGCTGCCGCGCGACCTCATCGACATCTCCAAGTACAACCTGGAGCCGCTGGGGGCGGGCGCGGCGGCCGGGGCGGGGGCGGGCAGCGACAGCCCGCGCGGCACGCCCAAGAAGCGGCCGCCCTCGCCGCCCAAGCGGCAGTCGTCGGCCGGCGGGGCGGGCTGCCCCGCCGCCCCCGCCCCCGCCGGCGCCGCCGACGTCGTCATCGACTGCAGCGGGCCCGTGCCCAAGGCCTCCGGCGCCGACCCCGCCGCCGCCAACCAGACCACGGTGAGTCGCCGCACACCGGGCCTCTGGACGCCTAGGTCGAATTCAGATCTCTCCTCTTTCTTGTCCTATCCTCAGCTCTTACTTTACACACACTTACATTTGCATGCTCTGCTGTACCACACATGCCGGGAGGCCAGAGGCTTAGGGCTTGTCCCGGCTGTGGCGGTGGGAGATTCATGGTTGGGGAAAATCCCGCAAGCCGACGTATAGGTCGGTACCGATTTCGCCATCCAGCGGGGGAAGATCACCGCCATCTTCCGCGATAGAAACGTACACCACGCTTACGGTGCTAATGGCCGTAGCAGTTGACGAGCCCGGAATCGCTAATTAATTAATCAATGATTAGGACATGAAGACATCTAAGGTGAGGATTACTCACTTTAAATTCTTTTCACAACACTTAAAGTGCGTGTAGTTTAAAAACTTTGTCAAACTAAATTTCCAAAAGGTTTTAACCCAAAAGTCAAACATGAAAGCAAATATTTTATTTACATTCATAAAAACAAAAATATAAGAAAACTTCTGTCCTTATTTCTCATTGCGATTGTCAGGGCCATCTCTTGGGGATTTATTGATACTATGACTTTTGGAGACCCAAATTAATTGGGCCATATACATAAATGCATTTAAAATTATAATCTGAGAAATCATGATTTTGTTATCTATACCTTAATGGAACTAAAACACGTCAATTCTGAACTAATTTCTCATTGACCTCAGTTCATGTATTATATCATTCTTCTAGGCTGTTTATCTTGTAGTAGACATTCTTTTTGTTGATTATTCAGTATTCAGTTATTGTACAATAATTAAAATGTCTCTAAAAGCAAAGGGTCTCTCTCATAAATGTGTATTATCTGAATGACTTAAATAGCAAAATCAATAAAGAACCTCACGTTAAGAAGTTGTTCTAGGAATTTCTTTCAGCTCCAACATTGTGATGAACACAGTTGTGACTGCTTGTTGATCCCACAGGTGACAGTGGATCTGCATTCTACAGCATCCTCGCCGTTGTCCTTGCCTGCCTATCCCAGCTCTGATGAGCTGGCCAGTGGCACTGAAGATGAGCTGCCGCTGCCTCCTCCACCTGCGCCAGGATCTCCTCCCACTGCTCGCCTCTCAGCACTGTCACGCTCGCGGACTGTGATGCCAGCTGGTGCTGAGGCACATGCTGCTGGGCAAAACTTGCTCAGCTCCCTTGCACTGCAGCAGAGCTGAAATGGTTCCTATGCTAGTTTTAAGGTAAGGTGGAAGCCATGGATGATTGTTTTTTTACATTACATGTAATATAATTAGTGATTTCAAGTCTCATGTTGTTTGTTCACTCTTTCACAGCATTTTGGATCTGTTGCTTATTTTCAATACTGTTACTGTATTCTTACATATTGTGTGTTGCCTCTAGTGTTCTGTCACAATCATAAGAAATTTAATGTGGTCCAAATTTTATATTATTTGTGATTTTATTTTAATTATGCTATTAGCAATTAACTGTGTATAATTTAATATTAAACAGTGTTTACAGTGTGTATTTCAAACTATTTCTAGTAGGAAAATGATCATAAATATAAATATTAAAATATTTATTTTTAAGACAGTTTATAAATTAAAATATTCAAAGTAAAGTATTAATTACAGAAGGAAAATGAAATAAAATATCAATTGTTTTTTGTGATTTATAAAAACGGACCTCCCTTAAATTATTTTGGAATAATAATCTTTGAGATATTTTGAAAAATAAGAATAGTTTTTTCCAGATCTATGCTTATTATTTTTTTCTTGTATCATGCATATGAAAAAAGGATGATAGCTTCTGTTTTTGAATAGTTAGATATCCTTATGCCCTCTAAATCATTGTGAGTTTCTGGGGTGTATGATATTAGCAAATAAGAAAAAATCTATTGCATAATTTTATTTCACCATATCTTGGGGAAAAGTTCATGCATTAGTTTCATTGTGAGAAAAGACAACAATATCAAATTAAATAAAATTAACGTTTTTGCATAGCAGGTTGTTTTTGCAGTTGCAAAATTTACAAAAATGAAGAAATATTAATTTGTATATTTGTTATCATTGTATGATGTGCATATTTATTTTCCTTCTTGCAGTCAAGTTACAGTACAGAGTCTGACTCCCTCCCTTTTGCCAATGAAAATGCTGGAACCATAAAGCAGAGAGCTACCCGGCCTCATCCAACCCTCACAACAATGGACTATCCAAAAACTGGTGAGCAACTAATTCACTGCTATAGTTTGTTCTCAGCTTTGCCTGCCTATACCTCTTCCTCTTCTGCATTACCTTTTTTTTTTAATCTGTGTTGCTTTCTCTCACCTTTAATTATTCCCCTTCTTCCTTTCATCCTTCAGTGAATAAACTTTGTCTTCTTGTATATCTTGCCCTGACTTCCCAAATTATTATAGATACCCTCTGTCTGGTATTAAAATTTCTCTTCTTCATTAATTTCTTTTAATAGCATTTCAAATATTCCTTATATTCATTGTTATATGTGAGATGTAGATGTTTGTGCTTCCTAAAGATCATAAGGGTATGGAATGAAAAATTGAAATTTTATTGTTGCGTTCTGAATCCAACAAACTTTGGCAATTCTATCCCAACACAACATGTTATGTATTTACTTCTGGATTATCAATTTGAGAACACAATTTAACTTTATTTCTGTTTTTTCTCTTTCCTTAGAGTATACACCACCAAAACGGTTACCCAGCGATCTCGCTGCTAGTCAGAAGGCGCTAAGAGAAAGGTAAGAATTGCTATTTGCTTTCTCCATCTTTATATTTACTGTGTGGAATTTATTTTAAAGCTATTGCCATAAAATAGGATGAAAGGGGTAGTTACAGAAGTAAACTATTGTTTCTACACTCCAAAAAAAATAATCAATTTAGCACTTATATGATGTAAGGAGGGGAATTTAATTAATTGCTTTAGAGCAAAAGGGTTTTTTTGATTATCGTGGAAAACATCTATCACAATGTTATCTTATCTCTTCATGTATGAAAATCATTAAATTGGTAAATAAGTTTCCAGATAACTGTGGATTTGCATATTTTAAAATTATTTCTAATTGAATTGAAAAGAAGAAAATAATGACTTTTTTTCCAATATTCAAAAATAGTTATTGTGATGTATATTGTGAATTTCATGTACCTATTTTTGTGTAAAATATTGCTCTGAATATTTTTTTTTTCTTTCTTACAGATCTGAGTCCAAGGAGCCAGCTGATGTGCTGAATGACATTGGCAACATGTTGGCCAACCTGACTGATGAACTGGATGCCATGCTTGAAGAAGAGAAACGTCAGGGTCTGAGTCAGTGAGCTGTTAGTTCCTAGACCAAGGGCATCCTGAGAAGGGGTGTTTCTTGTGGGGGGTTGGGCACCAAGAAAAGAAGAGATTGTCTGCAAGTTGTGGTTGGGAATTATTAATTGAAGTCAAGAGTTTGAAAAGATTTGCCGATTACAGCTTGTCCCAAGGCAGAAGTAGTATTGTGTAGGTGTATTCCTGAATGAGACATGAAATAACCAATGAAGAGTGTTTCAAGCACAGAGCAAATTATGAGCAGTGTGTTTTAATGTCAAATTGTACACTGTGTTATTCTGTAGAAATGAACATTCCATAGTTATGTTCTCTCAATATTTGTCATTGGCTACAATGTTTATCCACCAAATGATCAGAAGTGTCAGGTTTATTCATGAATACACCCTTTTCCAATGGTATTTCTGTATTTGGGATTTTATTGGTAACTATCTTTGAAAAGTTATATCATAACCTTTAGAACAATTCCTTTTTTTAAGAAATTTGATATTGATCATTTGAGATGCAAAGTGTTTGTTTAAGTTCTCTTGTATTGTTGATGGGTATCTTGCTAGCAGGACTCACAACTCTCTCAACTTGTTAGTTGTACTGTTTTGTAATGAGGTGCAGACTATGCCAGACACAGACCTATGTGTATAGTTTATTATTAACTTGTAGATTTTTGTACAAAAATAGCAATATAATATGACACACTAGACTCTAGGAAGCTGTAGATTAGCTGGAAATAATGAGACCTCCATTAATGTGAGCTGAGGGTGCCAAGGCTTTCATCACCTGCAATGTGGCCGGAGGGTCACCTGAGCCAGACGCACAGATACTTGAGGGAACATTCCTAACTCCGTTGAGTACCACTTGCCTGTGAACTCAACGTAACAGTACCCACTGACTCATCTATGTTCACCCTGTTAGTTTAAATAATATGAAGTGTATATATATAAAAAGAAATATAAAGTTAAAATACACATTGTGAGTTTTTAATGACTTTTCCCATAATCCTTCCTGCAGTCCCTATATTAATAGGGAATTATTTGATAATTTCTTATTTTATGAGCAAAATTGACAACAAAATAACGAAATTATGATTCTGACTATCCATTGCCTAAAATTAAGTCAAAATAATTAAAAGATGTAATTCTCACCTTGGAGTTTTGCATTGAATCTGTGGAGAGTAGATGTTAAAAATGACATGCCAACCATTTTAGACAATTTTGTTCTTTCAAAGGCAACCAATGAAGTAAACAAGAGGATTAAACAATATTTTAGTTTAATTTTAAAAGAATCTTACTTTCACTTCATTCAATGAAAATATCTCCAAAAACCTTTTTACTGTTTTAATTATATAGAATACTCTTTGATATGTATATTAACTATATGTCTGAATTTGAAATATAATCTATTAAATCAACACTAAATTATAAGATATATAACATTTATGAACATGGATAACAATTTCATCAGAACTTCTTCCATGATCCAACCTTGTGTAAATTATTTCCCACCTTGAGTAAAGACGTAGTGTAGTAATGAAATTTCATTTTCATTTGTAATATAGTTTCATACTTTTAAACAATGATATGATTTTTTTTCACTGATTTAAATCATAAGTATTAATTTTTCAATCAAACTAATTTACAATTTCAAATTTTTTAAAAATTTGTTACTTAGATGTAATCTTGAATAAATAATCAAATAAACTCCTTATTTGGAAGGATGAATTCATAATGCTGTATGAAGATAAAAGTAATATGTTTTATTGTAATTTATTTAGAAATTATATCACATTATTACATCATTCTCAATATTATATTATGCTAATTGTAATCAGCAAGAAAAGTCATACTGACCAAATAAATGCAATCTTAGTTTGGTACACTGTAGTGTATTTATACAACTATTCATTGATCTTCATATGACATCAATGTTTAAATAAATTCTTTGAATTTTTTAATTCAAAATATAAGCCTAGTTATTTATTAACAAAATGTATTTAAACCAGTGATGTTGTATTTATAAGTTCACCAAAATTAATTAACAGTAAAAAAAAAAATTATTTAAATTTTAAAAAATCTGCTTTTTTGATTAAAAAGAAAACAAACATGTTTTTAAAGGGGAGGGTGGCCTACAACAGCAAAAAAATCATCAAAGGGATTAATAAAAACTAAATATTCTCACAAAATTGTTTGCATTACTGGTTTGGTGTTATGGTGTGTTCAAAGTAATCCGCTAATGAAATTTGGTAAAATACATTAATGTCATCTTTTATGATGTTTAGTAATTGTGAATGTTAACACCACTCTGTGCAACCATGACCTTTTACACACTTATAAAACTTGCTTTAACTTAATCAATGTACATTAAAAAAATTGGTTTTTTGACAAATTTATAAAATTTCACCAATTAATTTCAGTTTAATAATATTAGTAAGTAAATAAATTAATCTGATCTTGCTTCAAAGATTTGAAATATAATTTTTATCTGTATTTAAATTAAGATTTGTTTCAAAGAGTGGGATGGTGTTAGGAGAAGCTACATTTTGAGAACATATTTTTCAAGTGGACATTTAAAAAATCTTAAGGACTTTGTTTATATCGTATCTCTGCAAGCTGATTTGAAAGTCTGCACCAGATTTCACCATCCAGCGACGGAGAAATATTGCCATGAACCCGGGAACAATCAATCAATTTTCTTAGAAGGCTATTCACAATAAATAAAGTTTTGATTACATTTTATTGATTTGAAGTCATCAACAACCAGTGCCCTAGGGTTTAAATAATTTCATAATGTCCAGAATGTGTCTCAAATGACTTTAAAGGAGGTGCATGATTTTAACAAAGTATTTAATTCATCTTTTGCAGAATAATTCAACACAATGCGTTTCACATAGGCTAATAATATTTACGTCCATTAAATAACAGTAATTTCTCGACAAAGATATTAAATGAGGGATTTAATTTTTATTTATACTTATTTGGAGATGTAGCGAACACCACTGGAAATTATTGGGGTTAGAATTAATGAATTTACAAAAACAAGAGCATAGGTAGGTTCGTGCTCCGCACGTATACCCAATTAAGGTTCCTAGTTCAACATTTTCAAGGTATTTCGTAGTAAAAAAATCGTGACTCAATCGTCACCAGAATATTTAATTAAGGCTATTTCTTATTATTGCTTCAATTGAATGGGGGGAAATTATTTCAAGAAATAACAATAACAACAACATCAACAACAACAACAACAAAGACTGTACTAGAGGGCCAGTGGCATCTGTCGCTGCGTCTATCATTATCTACTTGTCCAACACCTACCACCGAAATTCGTAAAATTTTTGTTCGTAAACCTTGCAATATAAAATTGGCAACAGTACAGAACGAAGATACGAGCAACTCGGGTTGTTTGTTTCTCAAGATGTATCTGTGTTGTCGCACGTGTTTCTTTATACAGTTTACGGAAGCAAATTTTACGAACTCATTTTCAGAATAAGAGCCCATGAATGTGTTACTCAATGATTTCTACATTGGTTAAATTTAATTTCGGCCTATGTGAATTACATCTTTATTTCTAAATTTTGTGTTACTGAATCGCAGATAGGGGTACCATTTGAATCTTCTGCAGCTGGGCTCTCGAGAAGTACAATGCTAAAATTGTATCCTCTAAAATATTTTATTGCAAGGAATCTTTGCATTTCTCTGACCATGAGAGCTTCTTTATTTTTTATTTATTTATTTACGTCAAAAACAATTAAAAACTGTGTGTCGTGTTATGGGGAGAAGTTAATTTGAAGTTACATTTATGTCTAGAAGCAAAACAAGGGGCCATCTCAGCATTTGCTCAAGGAGCATGGAAACTGGACTAAACCCTGATCGAGATGGGGGTCATTGACCCAGAAGCTGAAGTACAATACTTGTTACAGATTCTTTACAATTATACAATCCAAATGGTATATAATACATTCAATGTCATTTAATGTCATTGATGTCATTAAATGTCATGATTGTTGGCGACATTGCGCAATAGATACCCAGGTGGGTACTTACACCCAGACATGACATGACTCCTGAGGCAGTGGATCCGTAGGGATACTACTTTAAACAAAAGCCCCGGCTCCATACATGAACTGAATTTCTTACATTTCTCCATGCAACAGAAATAATATATAGCGGTTAATTTGAATTAGAAACAATTTATTTAATAATAAGTACGAGTAATGCTTTTTTGTATTTGTTTTGAATGAAAAAAAAATGCCTTCAATTTATTTGGAGCCCTCTCCCTTTTTTTGACGACTCGGTACACCTTTCCCAGAGGCCAGTGGTTTTCAAACATTTTGCTGCCGTGACTCTCTTCAGGTAACAAATTCTGCACAAGCCTCCCCTCATTAATATTAAACTGTTAATAACAACTAATTTTTTCCCTGATAGTAAGTCCTTCATGTATTCTTTTTTATTATTTACACGGTACAAAAAATATTTCAATTAAATTGCACTATTCACTGTTGTAATTAGTACTGAATTTAATTAGTTTGAGAATGAAAACTACGGAAAACTATAAAAAAAACATTTTAACATATTGATAGTTCAGAAAAGTCAGCGCAGTGGATGGGCTTATTTGGTGTCACACAATGCGTCGAATCTCGGCACTAATTTAGAACTGGCAAAACGCATCTCATTCTGGAGATTTATTAATTTATTTTATGAATTTATTTACCTATTCGTATTTTATGAACGCACATATATAGTCCGATAGTAATTTATTCACATAGAAATAATTAGAACGTTATTAAGCATTAAAGCATTATTTTATTCAATGGTTATGAAATTCTCGCGCATCACCTCTGAAACTTTCGCGCCTGCCATGGGAGGCGCACCTCGCTATTTGAATGATACTACCCTAAGTTACTCTCACGTCAATGGACACGTGACATTACGTCAAAAGACCGTTTTCTTGGAACGTGTGGGCTCCTTTCAACTGACAGTGCCCATTTTACTAGTGCAGTGAGTGGAACTGGTGAAAATTGTTTTCCTGAATAGAAATTTGTAAACGAGTTCGCAGAATTAAGGTAGGATATTTTGCTGAAACTCCAGTTTAATATTAATTCATTAATCAATTTTGAAATATAGATGCAGGGTAATGCGCAATATTTTCTGTGTAACTTCGAACAATTTACAAGATGGTGCGACAAAATGTCAAGGCATTTCCTACCCCCCCCCCCACAAATCCGTTTTTCTTCAAAGGGCGTAATATTTCCAGTTTCATGCAAATAGTGATGGCATGTATTCGCAGCGATATTAACATTTTTGGGTAAAGTAATTAATGAATTATGTATTTGCTTCAGGTGTTCCGTTTAATTTGTTACACACTTTGGGGCAGGCTCGGTTTAACTTAGAATTTACCGTAACACGAGCTACGGGCCTCGCGCTCTTGTAACTTTGTATAAGTAACACAGAAACTTAATTGAAAAAAATTAAAATTAAAAAATGGAATTTAAATCGTTTAAATATAATTTCTTTAAATTATCGCAAGATGCAAAACAACAATATGAGTAGTGCCTCGTAGTTCATGTTTTTAATTAAGAACATTCTCTTCTCTCTGCGGTGTCTCAAAGTTTCTAAATTCACTTGGATTTTTTTAAAATTTATTTTATTTTATTTATTTTACGTCAAAAACTGTGCGGAGCTGCTACGGGAAGACGTGAATTCTGTATAAGTTTTCTTTATTATGTGATCCATGTCCTAAGCCATATTCTAGTTGAATTTCGAATATAGAAAGAAATGATCGTGTTTTGTGAGGGTTGCTAACAAGACATTCGCTCCGATGTAATAAAATCTATTTTCAAGGGTAAATCAGCCATACATTTAGGCTCTCATCCCTCATCATGTCCTTCGTGAAGGAAAAATACTTCCCGCCGCGTTAATTTGAATAACTATATTTCCCACTGAGTTCTAGAAGACGTGCACAGATAATGAAGTTACATGTCCAGAAGCAAAACAAGGGGTTATCTCATTTGCTCAAAGGATCAGGGAAGCTAGACAAAACACCTGATCGAGTTGGAGGTTATTGACTCAGAAGCGGCGGTAGAATACTTGTTACAGGTTGTTTAGAATAATACAGTCCAAGTGGTAAATAATACATTAAATATCATTGTTAAAATTAATATTATGCTTTCCTTTTGAAGCTCGATATATTCTCTAATTGTTTAGAAACATTTATACAGCAGAAAATATTTTACTTGGGACTTAGCTTTTCTATCCATCATATAAGCCCTAGGTTACTCTCACGTCAATGGACATCATCATATAACCATCATATAAGACAGCACTTGAGAGGGACACCTATCACACTTGTTGATCTTGACAACCTCTCAAGAAAACATTTTACTCGGTATGGTCTCCACATGAACCAGATAGGAAAACAAAAACTAGGAGCCATGCTCATCTCGCACCTACTGGTAACCCCTGTCCCTGCTACCTCACATCCATCTCCCACCCATTCTTCGGTCTCTCCATCCACAACCCTCTTACACACTCCGCATCTTTCACCACCATCCAGTCCTCTTTTACCCCCACCAGTTCCTTCTCCTACTCCCACATCTCTCCTGCCCACTCCACATCCCTCACCTGCCCCCAGTTCTCTTTTACCCACGCCAGTTCCTACTCCTACACCGCTCCTGCCCACTCCACTTCTTCCAACTACCTCCTCACCTTTCTTCTCCTCTTCAGCCCCTTCACCTACTTCCACACTTCCTACTCCCCGTCCCATCCGTACATATAACTTCCGTTGCAACCAAAAACCCACTCCTGTGTATAACCTGTAGCATCAAACATTGGCAGGAAAGCAAACAATACACAAAAATAAAAACTATTTGCACATTCTTCACCAAAATGTACAGTCACTGAAAAATAAACTCGCTGATATAGAAATATTACTTGAGGAGAAACTCAACCACATTTCAGTATTGTGCTTCACTGAACACTGGCTAACTAAAGAACAATTAGATAACACATATATACCAGGTTTCTCTCTAGCCAGTAGTTCATATCGAAATATTAACAACGCACATCTTGCATATGGTGGGACATGCATTTTTATTAAAAATACAATTAGTTTTGTACCCTACACAAATCACACTCATCTTGTAAAAGAGAAAGACTTTGAAATATCCATCACTGACTTAACAACAATAAAAACATGGATATTATGCACATATTGCAGCCCTGCTGGAAATTTGAAAACCTTTTTAAAAAATCTGGAAGTTATGCTAACAAATCTTCATAAACGCAGACAGTATAAAACTGTTCTTTGTGGTGACTTCAATATAAATTGCCTCACACAATCAAGTAATGAAAATCTATTTAAAGACCTACTAAAATCATACAATTTACAAACAACCATAAATACACCAACACGAATATCCAAAAATAGTAGCACTGCTATAGATCAAATAATAATAGATGCAAATATCCATTGTTTTTCTGTTGCCACATTTAATACAGGTTTCAGTGACCACATTGCCCAGATCCTAACACTTCCAATAGAAACAAAAACCGCGGAACAGACACCTTACAAAGAAATCCGTAACTATTCCGAAGGAAACATAATAAAATTTCAAAACTTGCTCAGATTTGAAAACTGGAATGAAGTATATAAGGCAACCAAGACAAATGATAAGTTTAACTCATTCATAAATATATACTTAAGACATTTCAATGCCATTTTACCTCAAAAACTCAAAAAGATCCAACATAAGAAAACTAAATCGTGGATTACTACAGGCATCAAAGTGTCATGTGAAAGAAAACGCAACATGTATAAATAACTAACAAATAACAAATGTAACTCAATCTTCATTTCATATTACAAAACATATGATTCGATCCTAAAAAAAGTAATCAAACAAGCAAAAATTATAACAAATGATAAGTACATTGCAAATGCACGTAATAAAACAAAAGCTATGTGGGACATTATTAAAAAGACTACAGCACTAACTAATAATAACAAAAAAAACATAGAGCTCCACTACAAAAACGAAACTGTACAAGACCCACAAGAAATAGCTGATATATTCAATGAACACTTTTCACAAACTAGTAATAAGTTAATCTCTCAACACTCTCTAAACAATAAAACACACCAAACAAAAACTAATATTACACAAATTGTAAATTCCATATTTTTATATGAAACCACCCCCTCTGAAATTTTTAAAATCATTGGACAAATGGAGAATAAATTCTCAGCAGGCATGGACAACATTCCAGATTTTTTTATTAAACACAGTGCTCCATGTATAGTGCAACCACTCTCTCACATCTGCAATTACTCTCTAAAATCAGGCATATTCCCAGATATATTCAAAACAGCAAAAATTAAACCATTGTTTAAAAAGGGCAATAGTTATGACCCAATGAACTACAGGCCTATCTCCCTGTTATCAGGATTTTCAAAAATTCTGGAAAGGCTTTTCAATGATAGACTCAAACAGTTTCTCTATGCAAATAATGTCCTTACAAATGTACAACATGGCTTCAGGAGTAATAGATCCTCAGACACAGCCATCTTCTCCTTTTTAAATGACATACTTATTGCACTAAATCAGAAGGAAATTCCCATTGGCCTTTTCTTAGATTTGTCAAAAGCCTTCGACATCATTGACCATCATATACTTTTAAGATAACTAGAACGAGATTCGAGGCATTGCAGGCCAATGGATCAAATCATATTTATCAAACCGTAGCCAAATAGTTGCCCTCCAACACACTAAAAAAAACAAAATCTCCTCATACTACTCCTGTCCTCAAATAATAAATTGTGGAGCCCCGCGAGGATCCATCCTTGGGCCAGTACTATTCCTTATATAAATAATTGACATGCCTTTGGCTTTAAGGAACAACAAAATAATTTTGTTTGCAGATGACACAAACATCATCATCAAAGCAAAAACACAACAATCATTAGAAAAAGAAACTCTCAAAACTTTGCAAGTGTTGGAAATATACATTTATATTGTAAGTGTTGGAAATATACATTTATATTGTAAGGTTGAAGTTTGTGAACATGTCAACAGTGTCGCCATCTGCGTCTAGTATATTATTGGAAATGTACTATATATTGAGAGATTGAGGTTTGTGAACGCGCCGACACTGTCGTCATCTGTTTTTGGTATGTAAACGAATGATTACATGCATTCAATTTTTTTGTCTTACTGTGCAGCAATGTAGTGTTTGTAAAAGACCGTCAAAGACGTTCAATAAGAGTTTATGTATATGTATTTTGTTATAAATAAAAGTGAAATGCAGTGTAGTTCTCAAGAGTTAATTTAACATGGTAGCAGAGCGTGGTTTCCGGATGCAGATGAATTGCTGAAGAGGTTATATTGGAGTTCAGCCCAGTGTCCGTCGATTCGAGGAAGTTTGCGACATGGACGACCTGAACATTCCAGCTTTTGATGGAGAGGACTACCCAAACTGGAAAACGAGGTTAACTATCTATTTGAAATTAAAAAAATGCCATGAGGTGACCACGAGGTCGAAGCGAGAAGAAGACAAGGACGTAGAATGGGAAGAACAGAACCTGAAGGCGATGCATTGCATTTTTAGTGCAATTACTAACAAGCAGCTAGAGTTCGTGAATGATAAAGTAAGTGCTTTCGAGGTTATGAAGAAGTTTGACGAGCTATACTCCAAAGAGTCAACAGCGTTGCAGATTGTCTGCAGGAACAAACTAGATGGACTCAGATTAAAGAATTACAGCGACATAAATGAATTCTTCACTGTGTTTGAGAAATACATAAACGAACTGAAGTCAGCCGGGGCCAAGGTAAGCGAAGAAGAGAAACTAAATTACATGCTCAAAACGCTGCCCGAGTCACTAAGTTATATCGGAGATCTAGTGGATGTTTTGAAGAAGGAAGACCGGACTGCGGAGTACGTGAAGGCAAAAATAAGGATGAAGAGCATCAAGGAGAACCAGGACAGTGAGGGCGTAAAATCAAATGCATTCATCTCGGAGAAGAGACCTAGTGCGAGCGGCCAAAAAGTGTGCTACGGATGTGGTAAACCAGGACACTTCAAGAGGGAATGTCGACAAACTGAGAATCATCGAGGTTCCCGGGGACGTGGCGGAAGAGCACGAGGTAACTATGGAGGTTATGTCAACCAAAGTTATGAAAATGGACATCGCGGAGGCAGAGGAGGACCACGTGGGTCCAGAGGCGGTCGCTATGGTCACGACCGATCTTACCGACAGAACGAGCAAGGAGACCGACATTACCGACAGGACGACCATGGTGGTAGGAACCGTGGAGAACAACAGTTTTATCAGAATGTAAGTGGCGCAAGCAGTTTCGTGACAGAGGTCTTCACCAAGGAAGTAAACAGTGTAACACAGGATTCAGGTCAGATTGAAATTAATTGGTTGTTAGATAGCGGTTGTACAGATCATATAATTAATAACGAGGAATACTTTTCTAAATGCGTAACGTTAAAAGAACCGATTAATGTAAAAATCGCGAACGGAAAGATTTTAACGGCAACTAAAGTTGGTAATGTAATTAGCGATTTTTTAGTGTTTGACAGATTAGAACGAGTTGAAATGAAAAATGTATTTTACATTAAAGATCTAGATAGGAATTTAATTAGTTTTTCAAGAGTCACAGAGAAACATGATATTATTGCAAAAGGCATCAGCGCAAAAGTTTTTAGTAAAGATAGGGGTTTAATTGCAGTTGCATGGAAACAAGATAGGTTATATAAAGTGACAAGTGTGATCAACAAAAGGGAATTTAACGTAAACTTCTGCAATAAAGAAAATATGACAATAAAGGAAAAGTGGCATAGGATACTGGGGCACGTAAATTTCAATTATTTAGATAAAATTTGCAAACATAAATTAGTAGATGGGATCCCTCAAAACGTCGTGTCTGAACCTATGAAATGTAAAGTGTGCATAGAAAATAAAATGCATAATGTTCCTTTTAAAAACAACAGAAATAAGGCTAAAGAAATCCTAGAAATTGTTCACACAGATCTAAATGGGCCACATTCAACAGTAGGTATGCATGGTGAAAGATACTTTGTTTCTTTTATTGATGATTATAGTAAACTTGCACGCGTTTACACAATTAAAACTAAAGACCAATTATATTATTGTTTAGTTGGGTATGTAAATGAGGTTGAAAATCTTACTGGGAAAAGGATTAAGAAATTGCGGTGTGATAATGGAAAAGAATACATGAACAATAATATATATCAATACATCAAGGAAAAGGGGATTGTTTTAAATGCGTGCCCGCCATATGTGCATGAGTTGAATGGAACTGCTGAGAGGTTCAATAGGTCAATCATGGACATGTCAAGATGTTTATTAGCCGAAGCAAAAGTTAACAATAGGTTTTGGCCAGAAGTAGTTTGTGCTGCCGCGTATCTGAAAAATAGATGTCTTGCAAATACCGCAGAATTGAAAACTCCTTATGAAATATTTTTTGGAGAAAAGCCTAATGTCACACATTTAAAATTGTATGGAAGTAGAGTCTTTGTAAGGGTGCCAGAACAATTGAGAAAGTCAAAATGGGATAGAAAAGCAGATTTGGGAGTTCTGTTAGGTTACAGTGACGTTGGATATAGGGTACTCATAAATAATAAAATTGTTGTGGCCAGGCATGTAGAGGTTGTTGAAGAAAATATTAGATGTGTAGGTTTAAAGGATAATGGTTCCGTGAGTAAAAGATTAGATGAATCTGGGTGTGAAAATTGGGAAACTGGGTCTGAAGATAACAGCGAGGACGAAGAAAGGTTAGTCGAAATCGAATCTCCAAAAGCAGCGCTAAAGGAAAAAACAACAAGGTCGGGTAGAGTGGTTAAAACTCCACAACGCTATAGGGATGATAATACAAGTAACTTTATTTATATTAACGTATGTAGTGCAGATAGCCCGGTTAGTTTTGAGGAGGCGATTAATAGCAATGAATCGAAAAGCTGGAGTCAAGCTATGGATAGGGAAATTGAATGTTTGAAGAAAAATGACACATGGGAGTTAGTTAGTAAGCCAGAGGGCAAAGATCTTATAGATGTTAAATGGGTTTTTACTAAAAAGTTTGATAATAGGTACAAAGCAAGATTAGTTGTTAGGGGATTTCAACAAAAGGAATGTGTTGATGATATATATGCACCAGTAGCTAAAATGCAAACTTTGAAGATTTTACTGTCATACTGTTGTCATTTTGGTTTAATTATTGAACAAATGGATGTAGAAACAGCCTTTTTAAATGGCGAAATCATGTCAGAAGTTTATGTTAAACAACCTGAAGGCTACGAAGACGGCACAAATCGAGTGTGCAAATTGATGAAAGCACTGTACGGTTTACGAGAAAGTCCGAGAGCTTGGTATGAGTGTTTAGATACTTTCTTGAAAAGTTTAGGATTCCAAAGAAGTGAATATGATTATTGCCTTTATGTTTTGCGAAAAAGTAATGTCCTGATTTACTTGATAATTTTTGTTGACGACTTGCTCATTTGTTGTGTAAAGAAAAGTCGAATTAAAGAAATCAAAAATTTGTTGTCAAATAGATTTAGTATGAAAGATTTAGGTGAGGTTAAAAGTTATTTAGGAATTGATATAAATTACGAATACAAGAAAAACAAAATGAGCTTGAGTCAGGAAAATTATATTAATTCATTAGCCGAAAAATACAAGATTAAAGACTCAAAATTATATGCTACACCGATGGAAGTTAACTTGAAATTAGAACCAACCCAGGAATTGCGTAATGATATAAAGTATAGAAATTTGATTGGTGCGTTGTTATATATTAGTTCAGGAACAAGGCCAGATATCAGTTATTCTGTTAATTATTTGAGCAGGTTTCAGAATTGTTATGACGGCACACACTATAAGTATTGTCTGAGAATCTTAAAATATCTGTATTTGACAAGAAACCTGAAATTGAATTATTGTAGAAACGAAAATGCAAAAGTTCTTGATTGTTATGTAGATTCAGATTGGGCAGGTGACAATATAGATCGTAAATCTACGACAGGTTATGTGATCCGTATGTTTGACAATGTTGTATTTTGGAAGTCTCGCAAACAATCAAGTGTAACAAAAGCTTCGACGTATGCAGAGTATGTTGCGCTATCAGATGCTGTGAGTGAAGTGAAATTTCTAAAAGATGTAATGAAAATTTTTGATTTGAATTTTGATGAACCGATTGTAATGTACGAAGACAACTCAGGAGCATTGAGTATCGCTAAATATGGTAACTTTACAAAAAACTCAAAACATATTGAAGTCCATTATCATTTTGTCAACGAGTTGTATATGAATGGTTTAATTGATATAGTCAAAGTAAATACTGATGATAACATGGCAGATATTTTCACGAAAGCTTTGTGTAAAGACAAGTTTGTGTATTTTAGGAATATGATGAATATTAACTGAATTTAAGATAGTATGTATATAAATGTAAGGAGGCGTGTTGGAAATATACATTTATATTGTAAGGTTGAAGTTTGTGAACATGTCGACAGTGTCGCCATCTGCGTCTAGTATATTATTGGAAATGTACTATATATTGAGAGATTGAGGTTTGTGAACGCGCCGACACTGTCGTCATCTGTTTTTGGTATGTAAACGAATGATTACATGCATTCGCTTTTTTGTCTTACTGTGCAGCAATGTAGTGTTTGTAAAAGACCGTCAAAGACGTTCAATAAGAGTTTATGTATATGTATTTTGTTATAAATAAAAGTGAAATGCAGTGTAGTTCTCAAGAGTTAATTTAACAGCAAGCACTAGTAAAATGGTTTCAAGACAACAAACTCATCATAAACACCAGCAAGACAGTCTCTCTAACTTTCATGAATCCTCGATCTAAAGAAAAACTCTCACAGCATTTGCTCTTAAACAATAACCCTGTAACGATATCTCATGAAACTACCTTCCTCGGACTAACAATTCAAGAAAACCTAAAATGGAACACTCACATCTCCAATCTTAACAAGAAGCTCAGCAAATCTTGCTATGCCCTATACACCCTCAGGTCAAGCTCCAACATTGAGTCACTTCGAACAATGTATTTTGCAAATGTGCACTCACACCTAAAATATGGAATAATATTCTGGGGAAATGCCTCTTAAAGCACTCGCACATTTATTATCCAAAAAAGAATACTGCGAACAATGACCAGCACTCATAAGCTGGAGTCTTGCAAACCCTTGTTTAATAAACTAAGGATTCTTCCTCTACCATGCATGTACATATTTGAAATAGTGGTCTTCACAAAGAAAATTCTCATGGAAAACAAAGACACTTTTACTTTAAATTCTGATGTACACAACTACAACACCCGTCAAAAGGATAACCTACATGTTCCCCACTCTGAAACTACACTTTATCAAAACAGTACCCTAATAGAGGGCATTACACTTTACAACAAACTAGGCAATGATATCAAAGACATAAACACAATTCATACATTTAAAAGTAAATTGAAAGCTTTCCTGCTTAACAACATGTTCTACAGTGTAAAGGAATTTTCAAATTACAACATTTCCCTTAAAAAATATAAATAAATAAGAATTTCTTATCCCATTAGACTTTGTTTCATGTAAACTGTTTCAAGCTGAAGCAAAGAAAAAAGAACTGGCATATCGCATCCTGTGAAATAGAAGGAGAATAGAAGATAAAGAAGAAAAATAAAAAACTGGTCAAAAAATGTAGAAGGTACTACTATTGTTAAATTTGATGAAGTTGCAAACATAATGGATATGTATTGTTCCAATATTATATTATTATTATTATTATTATTATTATTATTATTATTATTATTATTATTATTATTAATGTAATTATTATTAATATAATTATTATAAGTAGTAGCATTAAAATAACATACTGAAATGTTAATTATTAGCAGATAATTTATCTACTGTATAATATCTTAATCTAACTGTAACAAGTATTGTATTTCTAGGCCAAATACCCCATCTCGATCAGGGTTTGTTCAGTTTCCCTGGTCCTTTGAGCAAAAGCTGAGATGGCCCCTTGTTTGCTCCTGAACAGTAATATAACTCGCTCTCTCCACCTAAGGCATCATATTGACTCGTCATACACGATTGTAATTGTATATGTGACTCAATAAATATTATTATTATTATTATTATTATTATTATTATTATTATCATCGAATTTAATTGTTTAATGTCATCTGGCAAAGCGTTGTAAAATAACATGTATTTATGTGAATTTTTGTAGTGCGCTGTTGATACTGTCACCTGATGAATATGATTACCACATCGAGTGTTACAAGTATAGACATCGGCGTTTGCTGAAAATATATTCCCGCCCTCAAACAAGTCGTTATTGACAAAAGCCACTGATTCGTAAATCAAGCGACAAGGTAATGGCAAATTTTCTAGATTAATAAAGCGAGGGTTAAAAGAAACACGTGGGTGGCATTTGCTTTTTATTCGTACAATTCTTTTTTTTTTTTTCATCACAGGTCTGGGAGCTTTACGATTCATTGCCCCGGAGTATTATGTAAAGGCTAATTATGTCAGGCGCGACTAAACATTCGCGAAATATACTCAGCGAGCAGTATGAGGGCTGATAAAATTTGAAACAATTCTGAACACGTAGCATCAATTACTGATTTTCAAAGAACTCTGTAGATATTTAAAATAAGATTCACAATAAGATAGAAACGGTACTCCACTAGCCCGCGAAATGTTTTTCTATTCAGAAACGATTTGTGAAGGCAAATTAAAACAAATAGTAGTATCAGTGAATTTAAAATATTTTTAAGGCATGGAAAATGTAGTTGGAACTTTTATGTGAAAAATGTGTAGTGAAGTGCATAAGGGCAGAAGGTCTTGTTAATTTCCGTTTTCGACAACGATACTCATTGAAGACAATGTATCATTTCGATATATTATATAAAATGAACATTTCAGAATAGATCATTTTACAGCTGCTAAATCACGTAAACGATTTATCCGAAACATACAACTGCAGATAAAAGTTTCAAGTTATGTTATATACGGATTATATATTACGACATGTTTCGTGTGAGTTAGTTTTAAAAACGGGTCTACATTATAATATCGTTCAAACTTTAAATTTTATTGCAAATTATAAATACTAGATTACACAAAAAAGTTGATAATATTTTCCTTGTTAATTCCATATTTTATTCGTTCAGGAATCCACATGAGTACCAGTATTTATCGGCTTTATTATTGGTAAAGATTGGGTGAAAAGGATCGGGTTGGAGCATGACGGGTTGGGCTATGCCATCTTCCAAAGTCATAAAAGACCATCTAGAAATACTTTTAAAACTGAGTTAAAACTGCTATATTTTATTTCATTGTGGAGGTATATTTTTATTAAAAATTATAGGCTATAAAGTAAAACTTGAATACACTCAGACATCCCCCTTCCAATTTTTCAGCATCTATTAATTTTAACTTTTCGTGAAACATAAAAACGAATAAAATCGTATCGCAGCATGAGGAGAGTTTAGTCTGCGTCATTCTACATAATTTGTAATACGGCACATTCGACCAAAACATTTTGAATATCTATCTTAATTTACCGATCACACTCGACTCGCAGTCGGTCATTTCCATAGCATCTCAAGGACGGGGAAATAGTGTAACTAGGGGCGGATTTTGACGACCTAAAACATCGCCAAAATGATCAATACTCATAAAATACTCTAAAAATGTTTTTAAAATGCCCTGACAGCAAAGAAAAATTGCGTAAATTTTATTTAAAAAAATCACATGCGTAACTCAAGTTGTTAGATATGTTACTGAGAATCGCAGTGGCGGACTGAGGGGGAGGGCATGCCCCCTCATAAAAGGCCTCGAGAAAAAAATGAAAATGGTAAAAGTGCAGAAAAAATAAAAATGAAAAGCACAAGAAAAAATTGTTGAAACGTCTAAAATGTATCGATAAAAGTAAAAGCGCGTTCTATCCTTAGTCTTTCAGTTACGAATGGGAATTCTAATTCTCACTATTTTAGCCCAGTGATACGTGTGGAAAATGTCTTCAACTGTTCTCCAGGGGTGTGTCATAGGTCATAACCAGGGATCGGGTTCTTATGATTCTTAAAAAATTCTTTGAAAAATTGCATAAAAATACGTAAAAACAAGAGGAAAATTATGTAAAAAAATTAAAAATAAGGGGAAATTACATTTTTTACAACATACTCAAAAATTTGAATAAAAATATTAACTTATTCAATGAATTTTACAATTTTAAATACAATGTATTTATATAAAATTGTTTAATTAATAAAGTCTTCATTTTTAGAGGTAATGTAAGCAGACTTTGAAAAGTAGGTCAGGTCCTTTTATGAACACTGTCTGTAAACATCCAAATATTCAATAACCTCAGAGAAAAGGTTAATAGTTGGCAGAAAGTTAACTCACCTTAAAGGGTTACTTTGTAGCAAATATTATTTCGGTCTCAAATGCGCGGGAATAATGTGTTACAAAAGTAGCATATATCATATCATATATATTATAGTAACCACCGACTCACCCGATTGCCTGATTCCTTCAGCGATTCAGCTTTGCCCGGCTGCTTCGTCGGCAGACTCCCTAGAGGGAGGCATGCATGATTGCCTAACTACTAGAGAGAAAGACTTAGGCATTTTCAAAATACTACTTTAATCACTTTTGAAATCGGTGCGGGTGAAGCCCAGTAACCTAAACAAACTTACAATTAACTTAAATCTAATCTTAACTTAAAAGGCCGGTATGGCCAGAGTTCATCTTAGCTCCGGTGTCGTCGCCCTCCCGGGCGGTCATGATCCAGCTCACAGGTGCGGCACAGGTTCGGGCATCCCAGCACCCGGCAGGTCTGGCGGCGGGCAGCTACGGTCGTTGCTTGCCCCAGGTCCCTTTGTGGCGGCCCCTCGGCGGTCGCGGCGGCGGCGGCCCCGGATTAGGCCAGTGGCGTGCGTTGACCGGCGGCTTCTCAGCGTTGCTTGGCGCGGGCGGCGGCGGGAACGCGCCCGGGCGATGACGAGTCGCTTCGCGATATTGTCTTTCACGCCCCCGGCTCGAACTCGCATGGCCCTATCGGTCAGGCACTCACTCGTAGTGTCCCGTCCCATCGTTCGGCTGTCGTCACACGAGTCGGGCTGCGATATGGCGAGGCGGCGTGGCATTCGGGCGACCAGGCACGAATTAAGTGGCCTCGCTACTGCCTCAAACGCAAGTGTCCTCGCGGCTGTCTCACAAACAAGTCATGTCGCGGCTGCCTCCGACCCAGGTGTCCTCCTCACTACCTCCGACACAAGTGATAGACTCGCTACTTCCGACACAAGTCGCCTCCTCGCTACCTCCGATACAAGTGATCGATCCTCTCATCCGCGGTCCCTCAGGAAGGCTCGCATACCACGTGATTCCTCCCCCGCATCGTCTACTTTTATTGGTTGTCGCGTCACCCGTAGATAATTCCGCCTATCACGGCGCCAGCGGCAAAGCCGCCCCCGGCAACTTCCCCCGAAGTTTCCTCCGTCACTTAAATTCTCAGAAATAGGCGCGGGTAATTCCGTTGCTCGGTTTGGGGGTGTGGGTGGCGTATTTCCCCATACGTCACAAGGGGTGCATCCGGCGTGGAACTCGCTGAACAAAGGAGGCGCTTTTACTCCTTTCCCTCGGCGCGCCAATCGGCTCTCCCAGGTACAGCAGGAAACGGCATTTCCGGCTGCTCTTAACGGCGGCGCGGTTCTTAATTAAATAAAATTTATTTCGTTCGTGTCGTCATCTGCTATGTGCGACCGTCCCATTACAATATATGTTATATATAATATAACATAACGCATATTTACAGTGTACAATTTTGTTTTGTCGTATAGTAAACATTTTCAAGAATGAAATACTCAGAAGCTTTGTTTTGCACTTTGACAAAGACTCAAGTTTGCATTTTGGAAGGGAACACCCGTACCGATGGTTTCAATACATGGGCGGCAGTCCTTTGATTCTGAACGACCCTCGATTGGCTACGGAGGGTAAATGCTGTACAGAATTTGTGTGAGAGAATGCATTATACTCTAACACATTCATTTGGGTGACGTGGCCATATCCAATGCATTTTTGTTAGATCCATTAAACACACCACGAATCCGTCGTGTTCGATGTCAGTTACTCTTCCGTGTAAAAGCATGCCCTCGAATATTCTCATCAACTATGAAAGCATTCGTACCCTGATTATTGAAGCTGTTGCTAGTATATATATTTTGTTATGTGCTCTCCTTCAGAAATGTGGGAAATCGTGCATTATCGGATATTGCTGAATGGGTCGCGTTGCGTAGTGAAGTGCTTGTGAGAAAAGCCAACAGTAACAGGAAACAATACGAAAAATTAGAAATTAATTGTGTCAGGCAATGGTGTCTGTATATTTGTGTAATAATGGTAACAACTGAAACGTTACATGCCACATTTCAGTTGAGATTTAATGAGATTTTGTAAATTTGTTTAATCAAATGATACATTTGTAAGTTCTGAAAGAGAAAATAAATAGTTTCATTATTAATTTTAAAACGAGAATATTTTTTCTGGGGACAGTAGGATTAAATTGGATCATATTACAAATGTTAATGTTACTCGCAATTTAACCTTTCTGGCAAATGTCCTTGACGTTTACATGTGCAAGTTAGAAAAGAGAACGAAATTATATATTGTGAGGAAATTAGAGTCCATATTTATAGACAGACAAGTATTGTAACAATAATTTATTACATAAACTGAATCTGCAGGAGTTTCGAGGATTGTTGTCCCCATCATCAGGCTGTAAAGTTGAATGACAAAAATATATAGTAAAAATTTTAAAATTATTTTCAATAGAATAGAGAAATGGAGAAATCGTAACAGGTAAGAACTTACCAGACACACTAGAGCTCACAAAACAAAAAAACAAATGTTTGTATAGTAACATTATGATGCAGTAAAGTGTCACTAGGTGGACAAAGTTAAATTAGTTACGTTGGTGAGAGAGGTGGAGTGACAGAATGAAGAGATCTGAGGGACAGGGGCAAATTAAGGCAAGGAAGGGTTGTGAAAGTGGAGGAGGGATGGGGGAACTATTTTGTTCTATGTTCGACAACGTATGCAGCAAAGCATCGTAAATTTTAGTAAAATAATTATTCTCAACAGCAGTATTAATATAATTATTTATTTTAATCAATAAAGTTTTAGAAACCAAAGTAGATATCACAGTCTCAATATCAAAGATTCTTGGATTTTGAAAATTGAATGAGTGGTTGAACTTTGTACGATAATTGAACACAGAGGGTTTTTATTTAGGAATTTCTCTGATGTTTCAGTCATATTTTTTTATTCTAGTTAGAACTTTACGACTAGTTCGGCCTAACTGTATTTGATCGCAATCGTTGCATTCAATGCCGTATTCGGTACGAAACTCTTCCGGATTAAGCTTGTGAAATAAATTATTGTTACAACAGTAGTCTGCCTATAAATACGGACCCTAATTACACATTCACAATATATAATTTCCAACAATGCAGACTAAATAGGGGGAAAGAAGAAGAGAAAGAAGTTGGTGTTCGAATGTTTTTTGTTGTCGGGAGGGGGCGGCTGTTTTTTCCGGACTTGTGGTTCTCGATAGATCGGAGTATGGAAATTACAGAATCATTTAAATTTATAATGGTAGAGTTGTAGCTGTTGAGAATAATTATTTTACTAAAATTTACGATGCTTTGCTGCATACGTTGTAAAATGCGATGAAAGAAGAAATTGGTCACACTGTGGCAGTGAATATGTTTGAAGTCGGTACTTGCCAACTGTGCGCCTTGTACTAGGTATCCGTTCAAACGCGTGTGCTGTTTCGGTAGAGTACAACAAAAACAATTTTAAAAAAATTATCCAAAGAATATTGGATGTAGCCTGTAGCATGTCAACTAGTTGAGCGTGTGATTGATGCGGATATGTTTTTTAATAGTCATTCAATGCGGTTAAGCCATGGTAGCCACTCAAAGCTACGAAAGGAGTAGACGTGGATGGTTGGTGAGATACTTATAAAGGTTTCAACTTCGCAGTCATAAGTTCTGCCAGATCGATATTAGAACATTTCCAGAATATCAATTTTGGATAAAATCTTCTGAAGAATTTTGGCGCTCGCTTTGACTACGGACGGATGGACAGAAGGACCAACGGAAAGTTCGACAGACAGACAGGCAGACCGACCGCCAGACGAACCGCAGACTGACCGCCGGGCAGAGGAACCGATGGAGAGACGGACCGACGAATGGACAGACGGTCGTGCCGACAGACGGACGGACAGACTGACAGGCGGACGGACCGACAGGCGGACGGACCGACAGGCGGCGGACCGACAGATGGACGGACCGACAGACAGACGGACCGAACGACGGACCAACCGACAGCCGCACGGATGGAACGACTGACAGACGGATCGACCGAGGATAGACTGACGGGCGGACAAACCGACGGACTGCAGACAGATTGACCGATGGACGGCCGGACGGGCCGAAGGACGGCCGGACGGACCGACCGACCGACCGCCCAACCGACCGACGGACGGACCGACGCACGGACGTACGGACGACGGGCTGAGTGACGGACCGATCGACCGACACGGATGGACCGACGGACAGACCTACCGACGGACCGACCGACGGACGGGCCGACGAACTGACGGCCGACGAACTGACACGGATGGACCGACGGACAGACTTACAGACGGACGGGCCGACCGACGGACGGGCCGACGAACTGACGGACGGACCGACTGACTGACGGATTGACGGACAGAGGGTCGGTCGGACCGACGGACGAACCGACTGTTATGACAACAATGGAAAAGGGGTTGGCGAGGTCGTTCGGGTAATTAATTAGGACAATTTATTTATAGCTGATTTATTTTGCTATTCATTCTTGCTGATGTTTGACACACAGAATTCATTTATAGAATTCGCTACGCAAAATTGGCAGAACAGAATTTATTTACATGAATTTCCAGTTGAATGATCGAAGTAACAAATATATTTACAATAACATGGGACCATCACTCAGGGACCATGGGACTCAGACCATCACATGATATAAGGGCAACATTAAGGAATACGGAACTACGACGGCTCTTGAGGCTGCATGAAACAATTTGTAAAGTATGGTCGCCTCTAGTTCTTTAATCAATGAATATTAAACAATAATTACACTCTGCCTTCCCTTTATTTATTCACTATGACATAATTGTGAAGCTGAGATAGTGTATACATTTGTAAAACTTTTGCTAAACTATGCGGTGCTCACAAAGGTTGTTTTATAAAAATAAAAACTCCTCACTCTTAAGTTTTATAATGAAGATCGGAACCAATTGCTAAATAGGGTCTGTTAATGTATTTTGTAAAAGTTAGGTTGTTTTTGGAGAAGATAATGGTGAGACATTCTATGTAGGATTTACAGACAAGGCAATTGAAAGTTCAAAGAATTCTGTAAATCAAGTGATCAATACAAAATTTACATATTTATTATCTGACACTGCGTATGCATTACTATATTGTATTGCACATCTTTGCAAGTAGCTTGACAACCTGTAGCAGAAACGACTTAATGGACATTCTCGTACTAGTTAGTTTTCTAAGTTCTTTCCCCTGGGATAGCTTTTCCGACTTATCTCATCTTCTTGTCAGCTGCCATCTATCACCGCCCAAACTACATTTGTTTGAAATGTTATCAATTATCAATCGGATTCATAATGGTAGAACCGAAATATTGCATAAGAATATTATAGAAAAGTAAAACGTTGTCCCATTCAAAAATTTTCTTTGTAAAATGTGAAGCCCTTTTAAGCGTTACTGTAAATGATAAATTTAAAGCTCTTTTTTACAGAAAATGTTTATGAGTTTTCAAAAATCTTCATTGGAAGTTTTTTCTAGTACTTCCACTCGCAAACACATCAATGAAGATTAATTGCTGGAAATGTGCATATTAACGGCGAGAGAGGTATTTAAAAAAATATATTTACGTAATTTTTGAGAAAACAAAATAAATCAGCAAAATAGCTTTTATGTCATATAAAACCCTGCATTTAGCACTGTTTATACAATACGTTTGATGAAAATTTGAAGCAGATTTTGAGCGGAAATTTACATTTTCAATATTCACAGAAAAATTCGAGAAACTTTAATAGATATCAGTTGAATCACATGTGCACATGTATGCAATAAGGTGAGTATTCACGACGTTTTTGAGAAATTCTCGCTTTTTTATGTTTTAATATTGCACATATTTCACGCAATATTGCGCGAAAACTACTAAAAGTTTCAAGGAAATGCACTTGATCTTAACGAAAGAACTATTTCTGGAGAACAAATTTCATTTAAAGGAATGATCTTTATCTTTAATTTTGTAGTTGTAGGAAAACACCGAAAAAATTTCATACTTTCGCAATTTTCGAAAATTCATAGTTATCAGTGGAAATAGAACCTTTGAAAACCTTCATAAGTATATTTCATTCTAATCTTATAAGAAGTTAAAAGAATACATTTGAAGCCATTTTTGAGAAAATGTTGAAAATCTCCCAGACGCTTATAGAAAGGACCCCCCTCCGTCAAATTAAAGAATGTTATTCAAAATATCTGAGCTTGAAGAGAGCAGGGATCGACTAAATCGACCAGGGAGTATTCTATTTGAAAAAGATCGTACGAATAGTTAAGGTGCTAGTGTTGACTAGCGGACGAACAGTCAGACGGACAGACATACGAACAAACAGACGTACGGAGGGACAGACCGACTGTCACACAGACGGACTATTTGAAAAAAAACCTTTTCAGGATCAGGGATGACCTCTTTTACATTCCCGTGGAAATCTCGAAATAGAGTTTTCTCAGCATAACTTTGAACATGTATTACTCGCATTCGGATATTTTTTGTATATGTATATGAAAAAGTAACTAGTGATGCTACTAGAGCACATACTTTCCCGCATTATATCTAACTGCTTCGCTCTTTTATTACTGCTACATAAACTTGCAAAAGAGTTTTTAACCAGCAAAATGATATTTTCTTCACCGGGACTCGAACTGAGGTCCTCGGAGTTAAGTCGCCGTCAGCCATACAAGCGCCGCGTGGTTTGAACCCGGGCCGCCGCTTGAAAATGAAATGGTCTCGACCCAATATTTCCGACATGCAATTTTTGCACTTTTCGATAATCGGAGAGGTAGCAGAAATTAGGAGTAGAACAGTATTTTTACCGTCTGTTGTTGCAAACGAAGAGAAAAATGTAATGAAAATATTTTTGTACGGTTTTTGAGAAAATATTTTTTTAGAAATTCCATAAATTTCGGAAATTAAACGAAATATTTATTCTGTTAAACAAAATGTACTTGTCATTTTGTGGTGTTGGGATTTTAGAACAGATGTATTGAGTAGAAAGTCGCTGTCCCCAATTTTGAAGTTTTAATGTTAACTTTTCCATCCTGAACCACTTATCTGGAGCGTATCTGTTACACCGCGTATCGGTGTTGCTCACGGTTTTATTCTAAGATACTAAATCCAACAGTGACGGATTTTCGACATAAACTGACGGTAGACCGAATTATTAGCATCTGCCACAAATATAGCGTCCGGATTCCCTGACGAATATTTTTACAGTTTTTTTTTTCAATTTTATACCATGCGAATGTAAGAGCAATATTCTAAACAAACAAGTCAAGAAAAATACACGATCTTCTCTTCCTCATCCTTGCCCCACATCTTTACTTATGCCCACACTCGCTCAACATTTAATACACTTCCACACATTTCGAGAGACTAGTCGGGAATTTAGTTTGTCCCAGGTGCGGAGGGGCCATGGCGGGGACAGAGGGGGGGGGGGAACTGACGCGCATATCGGAGATTCACCACAGGCTGCGGCAGGTAGCAAACACCGCCAGCGCCCAGGATTAACATGACGTATGGGAGCAATTGGTCACAACTTATGGAACCAAACATTTCAGTTAGTGGGCACGAATACGCTAATCATTCAAAAGAAGTATGTAAGTATGTATTTTACTTCTTAGAGTCGGATTAATAAGACTAGTGCCAGGTAGCGATGATCCAAAATCAGGTCCCTGCTTTTACGAATCATTCACGTCAGGGGTAAGCAAGACATTTGGCGATCATAAGGATACCCTATACGGTACCTATTATACATATCATACATGAATTTTTTCTTCCTCACAAAGGTATGGACACTGAGCAAAAATGTAATGCAAAGATACAGATTATGTTAGCCCGAATACTTTAACTTTATCAGTTCTCTGAAGAAGATTCTCCTAAGAGAGACTTCAGAATTATATTGTTCCAATTAAAATTCCAACTCTAGTTATTGATCTATGTGTTGAATGTGTGCATGAAAATAAGGCACAGTTTTAACTTTTACCCCTCTCTGAAGAAAATGTAAGAAGTTCAGCATTAGGTATTTTGCTTTATGTTACACACATCTTCTGCAGATTTTGTTTTTCAAATTTAAATTGTGAGCCATAAATTACAATGTTTGTAATTTTATTAAACAATGTAAATTACATTGTTTTCCTCATTACCTACATATAAAAGCTACGGACTTGTGTGAGAATTAATACATTTTTACTGGTATAATAACTATTAAGAAAATAAAAATTCTTGCAGAGAATTTAACTTACAAATTTAGAATGTAACAGAAAATTACACAAGGATTTCGTGACTTTCTGTATTCATCTCTTTCCAGAGCTTATCAGTTGTGGCTGATAGAAACTCTTCAGTTTGCGAACTGAAGATGATGTGTTTAATGCAAAACGTCGGCATCTATTCAAGATGTTATTTGCTTTATATTCCAGTTCATTATCAGATGTACGGACAAGGGTATGATTTATTTTAGATTTTGAATATTATTTAAGAGTTTGTGACAATTTTTTTATGAGAAGTTTGACAAATAATTGTACATGCATAGTAAAACATTGTATTTAAT